>JANIJI010000001.1:10830000-11070000 GCA_024500535.1 Leptonema lineaticorne
CGTATATCATATTATATCACGATTCACTATACGCGAGTCAATAAAAATATTCTAAGATTTTTTTAAATATTTTTTATATATAAAAAATATCTTCTAAGTAAAAATATTATATTCCTCAAATTTAAATAAAATGAAAAACATATCATATCGTCCTCTCGTTTCACGTTTATTATATATATATATATATATATATATATATATATATATATATATATATATATATATATATTATGATCACATCTCGGAGGACATTGACAAATATTTACAATCGTCCAGGTCTAGTAGAAAATACAACCTCCAAAACTATTACTACCAGTATTTGAAGTAGTTGCTAACTGTGTTTCGAGCAAACATTCAACAGTTATCTCGAGACCCAAAACCAACTTTCGCCACAGACTTACTTCAAACCCCCAACTATATATACAACATTTTCAAATAGCATAATGGAGGAAACGGTTAAACTTCACTTCCGGTCATAGATATTATCGTTTTAATATCAAATATCGACATCTACCGATGCTCGTCACCAGAACGCTCGATTTTTTTTTTCTATCGCCAAAATATATATTTATATATAAATTCATAATTAAATATTATTATTTTTTTTATATATATATATATAAATATTCTACGTATCGCTGAAAGTATTTTATATTACAACAACGCAACTTTTTCACGTTTGTGATTGCTTAATTTGGTAGAAAACACTTGGAGTGCCTCGCCAAAGGCTTTTGAATGTTTGCACAGCAACAAAGTAAAGTCAGCTCGAGAGCGGTTTGAATGTAAAGAAGTAAAAAGAAAAAAGAAGAAGAAGAAGAATAAAAAAAAAAGAGGAAAAATACAAAAGTTTTTCCGCCACTTCTTATAACTATGCGCCGAGGCTTCACTGTTCTGAGCTTAATTTTACAAGTGAAAAATTTTAATTAAACGTGAAAATACCATAGAATATAACGTAGGAGCTTTTTTTCCATTCATATACAGCCAATTGCGGCAACTATTAATTATTTATTTAATTTTTTTTTTTCAGGATAACTCATTTTATTTCAGATATTTTTGTTATATTATTTATATATACATATAAGCGGACGTGATTTAATATTTTAATTAAAATTTTATTAATAGTGATTTTTTTTCAGGAAATCGATCCAGAATTTGTATTAATAATGAACTGTTTAATGTTACAGTATATTTGGACGTCATTTTTTAAAAAATATTTATAAATATTATATATATATTTAGAATATAGAAAATAATAAAATATACTTAGATAAATGTCAGTATATTTTATTATTACCATTATTATTTTTTATGTTACAATTTTACTATATATATATATTAATATATAGAATTTTTCCGACGTTAAAAATATCATTCGTCTGAATAAAAATATTTTCCGTGAAAAATCTCCATTATTCGTATATGAAATAAATAGATTTTCATATTTTTTTTATTTATATAATTGAACGAATTTCAGAAAATAGATAATAAATATATAATTTTATTTTTACGGATAAATATTTTTGTTTTAATGAAAAATCAATATATTTCATTTCTGATTGAATTAATAATTCGATGTATATTTTTTTTTTTTTTGATATATTTTAAAATATTTTCAATATTTTTATATGTGAATTATTTTTTAATATTGACAATTTTATTTCAATTATTTTATAATACAATCCGAATACTTTTTTTTTCAATGTATATAAAAATAATAAATATTTTCTCAATAGTATCGTCATGCTGATTAATCAATCGCAGGATTAAAAGGATAATTTCTCCAGAATTTTCTTCAAAAAAAAAAAAAATAAATAAATAAAAATAATAATAATCATGATATCCTGGATCTGTGTTGTTGATTTATTTATATATTTTATACACATATGCCAATGAGGATGCGTCTGTTCCAGGGGTTACCATCCTACTGTCGCTCACGGTGTTCCTGAACCTGGTGGCCGAGACTTTGCCGCAGGTGTCAGACGCAATACCCCTGTTAGGTACACCCTGAATAAAAAAAAAATAACACACAATTCACAAAAGTCAAACTTATGTACCATCATATTATATATATATAATACGTTTTATTTATTTATTTATTCAATATATATTTTTTTTTTAATTTTTACGTATGGCCCGTTATTTTCAAAACAACCCTCATTCCCCCCTTTATTTATTTATTGTAAAAAAAAATTAAATATAATAAAAACAACGTCGCATTTTTGTCGTTGTGTGGTGAATTAAATTTATTAATATTTATATATATATTTTTCTCATATTATAATTTTTTTTCTCATTATATAATATATAATATATTTTATATGAATGTATGCGTGCGTGTTTTTTATAATTTATTATAAAATATTATATATATATATATATATATATATATATATATATATATATATATATATATATATATATATATGTATGAGTCGGATCGGCAATTATTATTGCATAAGAGTATATTTAATATTAATATTATTTATATTTATTTTATCGTTGTTGATTGTCCAATGTGACTTATTTTTTAACGGTTAGACTGAAACGAAAAATTTTCATTGAAAAACATGAGCAGACTGACATGTTTTCCCTTTCGCTTTTCTTTCGATCGATTTTGAACGATTTTTCGTTTTTCTCTGATTACCGTTTGACTAAAATAATTAAATATTGTTGAATTTAAAAAAAAATCGACAACGAATTATTTGTTTATTTTATTTTTGTATGTGTTACGGGTAAAAAGAAAATATAAAAAAATAATTTAAAAAAAAATGATTTTATTCGATGGAAAATTTTTATAAATCAACCCCCCCCCCTCCTTTGCAAATAATGAAAGTTATACTTGTGCGTAAACAAATATTAAAATATTTTTATATATAATATTTTTTTTCTATTATGAACAATATTAAACAAATATAGCTTTTATTTATCGAAGGTCTGACTTTTTTTTTATTTTCAAATACACATTTAGAAATGAAAACATAAAAATTTTCCTCTCTTTTTGAAAATTTAAACACAACATACGTATAAATTTTCTTTTATCCCAATTTTTTTTACACGATATATTGTGAGTAAAAAAATCGTTGTCTTTTTTCTCGTTTGTGTTATTAGAAATTATTTTTCTATTAAATTCTATATATTTATTCGATTTAATGTGGAGTAATTTATATATTTAACGTAAAATTTGTGGATATTAATTTTTATAATATTAAATAATAAAATCAGAGTGTGATGAATGATTATTTTTTAGTACATATTTTGTTGATATCTTTTATTTATTATATATATATATATATATATTTTATCATATCGATTAAAAATCGATCATATATTAAAATTATATACGCGTTATATATATTTTTTTTGTATTTAATCATTTAAAAAAATACTATATATTTATTTTTATTTTTTTTATCATCGTAGAGTATGATTTTTATATTAAATTATTATTTTCGTCGAAAATCGATTTGGCTTCTTCTGGTAGTTTTTTTTAATAAAAATAGCCAATTTTATGGATGTATGTGTAAGCTTTATAATATTAATAATCAATATATATATATATTAAATATTGATTATGAAAAAAAAATATTGTAAAAATGAATATTTTTATTTGCACAATTATTATTTTCATCAGCAAAAATAAAAACATCAAGAGAACTGATCAATATTAAGATTAATAGTATTTTTATTATTTTTGGCATAGAATATTTTAGATTTTATTTATTTATTTTTTATTTCTAAATTTTATTTAAAATTACATATTAAAATAAATGCGTTATTTTTTTCGTATCGATTTTTAGATTTACTTTTAGAATGAATATTTAGCCATTTAAAATTTTATTAATTATATAAACGAAACGCCTGAGAATCTAATTTTTTATATATAAATTAAAATAAAATATCCGACATTTTGACACAACGGATATATTATTATATATTTTAATTAATTATTAAATATATTATTGAGATTATTTCCACCCCTTCCACGTAAATTACGTCATATATTTGTATTTTATTATTAGTATTATTTTATATCCCTTTTCAATTCGTAATATTTTTCATCGTAAATTTCATTATATAAAACGTTCATATTCCCCCCCCTCCCCTCACATTCATAATTATTTAGTAATAATGTATTATTTTTAATAATTATTACAAAAAAAATCGACAAATACGTGCATGGCATGTTTATTTTAATTAAATATATTTAATAAAACCCCCGACTCCATTTTATATTATTATTATTATTTATTTAATTAATTATTTCATATAGATACGGTTAATCGATACGATTATTAATAAAATCATAAAAAAAATAATAAATATAAATTATTATGATTTTATTTTTATTATGCAAATGTGGTTTCGTACGAGTTTCATTTTTTGTGTCCGTATTTATATATATATATATTTATATGTATTAATTATATTATTGAGAATTTTCATGATTTTTCCGGCGTGCGAAAAGCATGAAAAGCTATCTAATTTTTTTCTTACACACACACACACACATATAAATAATAACATCGAGGTAAAAATGACAATATGATTATTTTTTTGACTCAATAATAATATTAGTAATAATAAGCAAAAAAAAGTACACTTTCACTTTTTTACATTGTTTTATCATTACTTTATATGTATTTCGCATTGTTTTTTTTTAATATATTTAATATTATTATTATTATTATTATATAATTATAAATGTCGTAAATTTTGCATGTAATTATAAAAATTATATATTGTCATCGTATTTTTCACCGCAAATTTGTAATCATCAGACAATATATTAAATATATATATTTTTTTAATGTGCATCTTTTCGTACAGTTGAAATTTTTTTTTTATTTGTATTATTATTATTATTATAATTATATTTATATTGGTCTTCGAAAAAGTTTATCGCATAATTTTATAATTAAATTTATATATATATATATTTCGCTAAAATAAAGAGCATTATTTTGCAAATACCATAGATAAGATAACGATTCTACTAATTAAATATCTTAGATATAATAATGTAAATCAATTGATTTTCAATTGAATCTATTTTATTTGCTGTAAATAAAATATATAAAAAATAAATTTATATCGTTTTAAAAATATATATGATTTATTCTAAGATATTTAATTGTGTTACTTAGAATTTGTGTTACAATTTTTCATTTTTTTATATACAAAAATTGTAAGTAGAATCGAGTTTTTTTTTTTTTTTTTTTGGGGGGGGAAACACAGAGGTGGGCTTCTTGTTGCCATCTTCGATTTCATACAATAAAAAATACCTTTATTTTATCCGAATATATTTATATTTAATCAAAAGATACCTTTTTCGATGACACTATATATATATATATATATATATATATATATATATATATATATATATATATATATATATATATATATATATATATATATATATATATATATATATATATATATATATATATATATATATATATATATATATATATATATATATATATATATATAAATATATACATAAATATATATATATATATATATATATATATATATATATATATATATAAATATATACATAAATATATATATATATATATATATATATATATATATATATATATATATATATATATATATATTTATGTATATATTTATATATATATATATATATATATATATTGTAAAAATTTTGGCAGCTTTGGGTTTCACTTTGCTTTCTTGTCGGTTCATATATACGAATTTTCACCGCGTATTTTCCGCCGTTTTTCCGCCCGTCCGTTTTCTTCGATCGCGTAAAAAAAAATCGTTTCAATTTTTTTTTCGCTCACTTTTTTAAACAATATTTCAACGCACGTTTTTTTTCCCCCCATGAATAGCCGCATATATTTTTTTTTTATTGTTTTCACTATTGATCAAGAAAATCGATTTAAGGGCAAGTAAAGTGGTTCCCAGGACTGTTTTAAACTTTGGTCGTCAACGTCGATGATGAAGATTCACGTACGTAACCACATTTTAATATATATTTTTTATTACAAAAAAAAAATATATCTATATATTATATATTTATTTATTTTATTTATTTATATATATATATATATACACAAGCTTTTGAAACACGAACCGCCGGTGCACAATATTATATGTATTAAATATTGTTATACAAAACAAAATAATATACAAATTTTCACACGTATTTAACATCCTTTTCCGTTTCTTAATCCATTTCCTTTGTGACGGAGGATAAGAAAGGGATTATATATTTATTTTACATATTAATAAATTCACGTTTATTTATATTTATATACACATATATATATATTTAGTATGAATGTATCAGTGTAAATCTTACACATAATTTACAAAAATTATTTTAATTTTTATTTTATTTTTTTCACGTCAAATTTACATGATTATTCAAAAGAAAAATACCAAAAAAATGCTGAATCGATTACTCAAGTTAAGACATTGCCTATATTATGTACATTTTTCATGTTAAATAATCGTTGAAACGTATGTGTTATATTTATTATTTTATTTTACTATATATATATATATATATATATATATATATATATATATATATATATATATATATAAATATATATAATATTTTCTGTTGAATTTTCGCCTTATTTATTTTTTTTTACTTTTCTTTCAAATCTTTTATAATCATAAAAAAATAATAATAATTTTAAAAATGTGAAAAAAATGTGTTATTATATTATAAACAATAACGTGGAAATAAAAGTGTTATTACTTTGGTGTCATTTGAATTTTCGAGTAAATATGATACTTGGAGGGTTGATTTCTTTTTTCTACATATTTCTATTTCTTTCTATATATATATATATATATATCTCAATTTATATATATGTGATACATTTTTTTATTATTATATATATATACTTTTATATACAGAACTTCGACGAAATATATGTTGCTATATTTTAATTATACTCCAAATATATTACAAAGACAACACGAAAAACAATATTCGGCAAAACAATTCGTTCGACAAATTTGGCTATTTTTTTCTCTATATACCATATATATATATTTTTTTTATATTATATTATCATTATCATTATCATGATTATTGTCATTATTGATATTTATTGTAATTATGTGTACATATTAATGATTGGATTGTATTGTGGTCATGAGCAAATTGTGCAAATTGTTATTATAAATTTACTATATATTTATATATATATAAGCATAAGTTTTATTTCTCGGTGTATTTTGAAATTTTATTTTATTTTAAATATTTTTTTATTTATTTACTATTTGAAATGTTTGAGAAGTACTTGCCAAACACGATGTTCCTACTATTATTTCGATTTATTTTTCAATATATTAATATTTTTTTATTAATTAAAATTTTTTTAAAATCGATTTTTCTTTTTATTTTTTTTTATATATAATTGACACAACTATCTTTTTTTGATTTTCCCCTCCCCCCGCCTGAAATATAAATATTATTGTTAATGTTACGATGACACAACAGAAAAAAAAATTGTGAGCTTCGTTGTATATTTTTCACTTTTTTCGAATATTTTATATTTATTTATTTATTTATATATAAATATATTTATTTTAATTTTTATTTTCGCGTCGTTTGTACCATTTCGTTTCATCATCAACCAAATATCAACCAACCATCCACATGAACAGTTCAACAGTTTCGTGCGTGCAAAATCGGTGACGAAGAGGATATCTTTCAATTTTAACACTTATAAATATATATATATACATATAATTATATGTACAGTGCATGTCAAAAGTGTGCGGACATTCGAAACGATGATTTCGACAATATGTATAAATACAAAAATATCATAACGACAATATAAACATTAGGATCAAACATCGATCAACGCATAAATCTCAATAAAATTCATTAATATAAATAAAAAAAAAAATATATATATATATATATATATATATATATATATATATATATTATATATATATATATATATATATATATATATATATATATTTATTAAATTAAAAATATTAAATTTATCTAACGTATTATTATATATGAAATTACCATTCTATAAAAATATTTTGAAATACAATATATAATAATTTTTATACATTATATATAATAGAATTACTTAAATATTGTTTAAAAATACAAGAAAAAAAATCATATCAAATATTAAATTTTTAATACTTTTTAATATTTAATATTTTTATCTATATGTTGAGAATAGTGACGTTCAAAAAAAAATGTTGCATTTTTTTAGACACCATTCATTCATACACAACATCCCAAAACTTGACGTACTTGAAAAATAAAAATAAATTAATTAACAATTGATATTTTTAAATTTAATTAACTTTATTGTATTAAAATATTTATTTATATTATATAATAAAATTTGATATATATATATATATATATATATATATATATATATATATCAAAAAATTAAAATGGTGAAACGACGATATTTTTGTATATACATTATTATTTTAATCAAAGTACCGGGTGACAGCAAAATTTCGACCGACACTGTTAGCATATATATATATATATATATATATATATATATATATATATATATATATATGTATGTATGTATGTATATATATAAATCAGCAGGTATTTCCTATTCGTACACGAAATGGTACAATCAGAATGACAGTGGACGAGTGTTTTTGTTACAGGTGTTACAATACTGCTGTCACAAACAGTTTTCTCCCTCTTGGTGGGTCACGTCATTACCAAGACCTCAGAAGCTATACCTTTGATAGGTGAGAGCTATAGCTCAGCACCACTTCTTGTCATGGCAAAAATAATATCTTAATAAAAAAAAAGAAATTATATATACATATTTATGTTATCAAACTTAATATATATATATATATTTTTTAAAATTATACCAACATTATCAAAATTCTACAAAAAAAATGAAAAAAAATAAAACTACTAAAACAACTGAAACATACCAATCTTGTTTCAATTTAACCAAACACAATCTAAATTAGAAGCATCCGATAAAAAAATCTAAAAAAAAAAAATAAAATCTAAATTTCAACAGATTTTAAGCATCTGTCAAAGTGTTAAAATATATATTTATTTTAACACTACTATCATTATCGTTTGGGTGACCGGAGACGATAGCACTGGATGCGGTTCATACAACATATATTATTAAGTACTATTTTTATTCATTTATATTATTACTAATCGTTTTTGCAAAGTTCAAAAATCAAAAAATATTTTTTTTAATAATAAAATAAAAAGGCAATGTCTTATCTTTCATAATCGTTCCATGCATTTGTATTGTCAATATTGTATTAAATGTTATTATTGTTTTATTTGCATTCACGGATCACTTGTGATGCATCATTCTGTACTTCGAAGTGGTATCGTCTTTGCGTACCTCCATATAAATTGGCTATAAATCGTGTCCTTCAAAAAAAAATATATTATATTATATTATATATATATATATACACAAATTAAAAATATATATTTCATTTGCACTAATTTATTAATACATATGGGAGAAAAACTGTTTTTCTTCATACTATAAAAATTAAATAAATATATAAAAAATATTAACAAAACATTCAAATATATATTAAAAATATTTAAAAAAAAATATTTTATCATATATTAACTGATATATACTATATTATACTCACGAAACGTAGTGTTCTGTTCTGATATAACTGACTTGTAAATCACTTACGCTTTTATTCTCATCTCACGTTTTCCCGAAAATTTCCTAAAATTATTTATTATTATTATTATTATTATTATATTAAATATTACCGGTCGAATTATAAAACGGGAGTCGAACTGAGAACTTTTCGATGTGAAGTCGATCGATGATTTAAAATAGATTTATTTCATATCAAAAAACGAAACATTTCGACACTTGTTTTAAAATTCGAACCAATCGATCATCATTATTATTATTATTATAATTATTATTATTATCATTTTTACTGATTTTATTTTCATAAAAAAAAATTGCTAAAAATTCTTTCCGTTCTGTTTTATTTTTTATTTTATTTATTATTTATTATTTTTATGTGTGCATCATGGCTTAAGTGATTCTGGAACGTATTTGATTTCTCCTTTTTTTAGAATTGAAATAGATTCGTTTTTCTCCTCGTTCTATCCAAATTTTCCGTCCGATTTTCTTTGAAAATTAACTATTTCTACTATTTACATATAAATAGTTTAATTATTTACTGCTTACGATGTGAAATATGTAATTATGAAAATAAACTTTCTTCCTCTTATATCCAAAAAAAAAACCAAAACAAAAATTATTAATAAGTAAAAAAAACATACAATAAAATTTCCCACTTTGCACGAATTATATAATCATAAAAAATAATGATAAAATTTATTTTCAATATTAAATATAAATGATAAAAAAAATATGTATATATGATTATAAAATTTGTGCATCGCGGAAAATCTAAATATATTATAATTAAGCCAAACAATTTGTAGAAAAAATATACGAAATTAAATTATTCCTAATATTAAAATCTAAATGATAAAATATGTAATAATTAACAAAAAAAAAACATTATCCAATCTTCCTACAAAATGGTTGGTTAAAACACATTCTCTAAAATAAATCCTATTAATTAAAAATTTTATATAATAAACGCAGATTCTCCAATGCAGCGAACCAGCCTACATCAAAATAATTGAAAAAATAAAGAAAATTATTAATATTTTCTCTATTTAAAAATCATTTTCATATTATTTTATTTTTTTTTATATTTATTTTATTAATCACACTGATAACTATTACGTTGCTCGATTGATTATCATTTATATTATTTTATCGATCGTCAAAACGGCAGTTTCTCAATTCATAAAATAAAAAAAAATGTTATTTTATTATTTAAAATTATTAAAATAATTTTATAAAATTGGGAAACACTGGCTTACAAACATTCTTGCATCAAACGCATTGACGTCGAACCTTTTTTTTTCTAAACATACATCAATCAAGAAACGTTTGTTTTTTTGTTTTTTTTGAAAAAGAAAAACTTTTTTTTTGTTATAATTTTATTTTTGAATCATCATTAAAATCGACACCATCATTCATCATCTAATTAAAATTTAAATTAAATTATTATTGCATTGTACATAATTATAAAATTGGCATATGATAAAAGAGAATAAAAATGTTTACAGGATGGTGTTCGCCAGGGGCGCAGACCAACTCTTTAATTTCGCACATTTATAATATATATATATATATATTTATTTTTAATAATATTTTTAATGTTTTTTATTACATTTGTAACAATTTTGCGTTCGATATGATTTGAATATGTCTTCACGATTTTTTTTCATTTGTTTACAATTTTTGTTTTCAAATTCATTCTTTTTTTTTCTATTATTCGTTTCTAACGTTATTTTCGCAATATAATTTCAATATCTTTCTTTGTATCTCTTTATATGTAATGTTTTTGTTTTTTTTTTTCTTCTAAAAAAAAATATTAATTGGATTTAAAAAATGGAAATTAACCAAACCAAAAAAAAAAACAACCATATCAAACCCAAAAAAAACAGATGTTTTTAAAATGCCTGATTATAAATAATTTTTACTATTTAAATTGACCAATTGTGGTAAAGAAGACAAATGATTAACATGAGTGGCGAGCGGCTAGCACGACCGTTTCGCTTCTACAAACCTCCAAGTATCAAACATTCTTGATATCCCTATGTATATATATATATATATATATATATATATATATATATATATATATATACATATATATATATATATATATATATATATATATATATATATATATATATAATCTATCGTTTAGTGTAAGGTTCAGGCCCTAGGGTTTGATCCTATTCTTGTGATTGTCGCTTTGGTCATGTGTCTGCTGCTGTTGCCGCTGCACTTCTTGATTGTTCTTGTTCGAGGTTCAGCTTTTAATTGCATGCCTTATATATATATATATATATATATATATATATATATATATATATATATATATATATATATATATATATATATGTAGATCTCTGATTAAAAAAAAAAAGAAATACACACCGTATATGTGTCGCCGTCAAAGTATGAATCCTTATAAATTATAATTTATCGAATCGTATTGTTAATGAAATATTTACACTTTAACAGCGACACCTATATGGATTAGTCGTTGTCATGTGTTTGTGAACGCCGCTTTAGTTACTGTCGCTTATAATGTGTACTACTTTTTACTATCACCACTATTTCTACTAATATCGTTTTATTTTTGTTGTTTTTATTTATTTATATATTAATATATATATATATATTTATATAGTGATGTACATTTACATATACACATTACGCCCACATATACACACATACACACATTTTTATGTTTCGATGTAATTATATATTGAGAGCTTTCATGTTTGTGTGCGTGCGTGTGTGTATGTGTGTGTGTGTGTGCGAGCGTGTGATGCCTTTTTAAATTAAAAAAAAATGTGTGTATGTGTTTGTATGTAAGTATGCGAAATATCAAAACTTCACAGAGCTTTAATAGCAGTCGTTTTATTTCAATAGATGTGAAATGAATTATTTTTGTTGATTTTTCATGTATATTTTTTTTCTTATAATTTATCTCAATAAATTGTAGGAAAGGATATTTATTTCTTTTCCTTTTTGTCTCATTATTTTTATTACTCTTAGGTACAAAATAAAAATATTTTAATATATCGCATAAAAATACAAACACACAACGCTATCAATTTATTATTTATTTTTTTTAACAAAAATATGCATCCATATTTTATAATTTATTGCTTATTTATGTAATATACATTTTATTCTAATATATTCAATTAATACCTAATTTAACACGCCACTGTCTATTACATCTTTTTTTTAACAATAAACACCATAAATTCTCAATCTGTGATATATAATATTTTATTATTATTAATATATAATAAAATCACATAATTCACTTACTTTTTTTTACATTTATATTTCATAATAATATATTATTAAATTTATCCTACATTAAAATGTGAATTGAAAAACGCTTATTATTTATGTTTTAGTTTAAATAACGGTTGAAAATATATTAATTAGAAAACCGAAATGAAATATTTTTTTAAAAGTATGCATTGAAATTTAAAATATTCTATATATTTATGACTAGTTTTAATTGTGAAATAATAATTTATTCGACATAATACAAAATAACGATAATTAAAATTTTATAATAAACACTGATGAAGAAATAACTTGAATTTAATCTTCATTTCATGAAAAAAGGTACCGTTTTTAACGACATTTTCCTCGGAAATTTTCACGCTAACATATAATGAAAATCATGTATTTTCCTCATTTTATATTATATATATATATATATATATATATATATATATATATATATATATATAACCACATTATGCAGATATTACTAGATGAATTTTAATTTTTGACTTAAGACCCATTTGAACTTTTACATTTTTTTTAAATGAAAATTAAAAAAAATATTTATTTCCTGTTAGAAAACATTTTTAATACAATCATAACATATGTAAAAATATAAATAATTAAATATAGATATATATTGTTTTAATAATATTAATACATATATATGCTTCAAATCTTATAGTAAAATTTAAATCCTTCATTCGTATCATATAACAGCCACAAAACAACTATGAGTTACCGATTTCTATTGCAAGGTGTCGTAAACCGGCGGTCGCAAACTTTTTTTTCGCGTTTATTTTTTTTTCCTCTAAATCCTATCTCCCCCGAAGATACTTGGAAATTTTTTCCATTATTTTTTCGACGACCTCATCCTCTTTCGGTGCGTCGATTTTCTTTTTTCTCATTCAACTCGACGCGTTACACTAACTTTTTAGTGGATCCTGAAGGATCAATTTGATGTTTCAAATGGACGCGCGGAATAAACTTTTTCTTCGAACGCGAACAGAATGTAACAATTGTCTGATACATCTCAATATATATCCCAGATTTTCTTTATGTTGAAACATATTAACATTCTTTCTCTTCTGAAATACCAACATTTTTCAGGGTATAATCAAATTATTCTGCCGATAATGCTTACAATTAACCCTTTTTTTCTATTGGCGAAAAATAAATTATATATTAAATTACAACACATAAATCCAAATATAATATCTTACTTCTATTTACAAGTATATCTACTACTTTCATGAATTTTTATTACATTTATAAACAAAAATTTAAAAAAAAATAATATAAAATGCATTATTTAATATTTGAACACTCACTTCAGATCACATTTGAATTAATATTTTTTTTCTTCAACACTGCACTAAATTTATTTAATGATTTATTAATATTATTTTTATTTATTTATTTTTATCACATCTAAAACAATAAGGCTCCATGTGACGTGTTGAATTTCGCACAAAACAACTTTGCTTGATGTTCGATGTCGTTTTTGTGAATAGATATTGATGTTTACTCTAAAATATCCTTGTGATAATTTCATACTATTATATTTTCAAACGCATTCTAAAATTACTAAGACCAGTTCACTAAAAATTTTCTAAATTCTAAATAAATTGAAATCATCACAAAACCCACTTAAAATGACCTCAATGATAATATTTACCATGTTGAAGAAGTGAAAATCTGAAAAAAAAAAACATTTTATAATATATTATATTTATATTATTATTATTCATTTTCATTAACACTGATGTTATTAATGAGCACAATTAACACACATTATTTATTTTCAATGAGTGCTCGTGTGCGTATGTGTGTGAGAAAATTATTAATTAAAAAAATCATTATTAATAATATCGTACGATATATCATATTTAATATTTTTTATGTCATCAATAAGTCAAATAATTCTTTTTTTTTTAATATACAATATCGACATGTTTAATTTTTTTCTTTGTCAATTATTATATTCGTTCATCAATAAAATCCATTTTAATTCCGAATATTCAATTACAAAAATTTAATTTTAAATGAAAATCGTATTTAATTAATATTAACATAATTGGATATGTATATTTTTATTATTATTATTATTATTTCAGAAATATTTAAAATTAATAAAACTGTTGAAATTATTATAATTTGAGAATCGTTGTACTATATTTTGAACACTTTTTTTTCATACAACATAACAGGGGTCGATAAACTTTTTATTCATACAAATTAATTTGAATATAATTTTATTAATATTTTATATTTTATAAAATATAAAAATAATCACTTTTATAAAATGAATAATTTTATATTTATCATAAAATAATTCTGTTATATTATAAAAATAAAATTTTCATTTTTTCATATAGAAAAATAAAATTATACATATCTAATAAATAAAGATAAATTCAAGTCGTACGATATTCATTAAATTTTCTCTCTATCGATATATCGAAATTCTTCAACAGTAATTTAATAATAATTTATCAAAAAAAAAAAATTATCTTTTTTTTCTTCAATATAAACATTTAATTAAACTTTTTAATCTTCATTACCGATGTATTAATATATTTTTTTTATGCCTATACATCAACACAGGTACATATTTCAACTGTATAATGTTCATGGTGGCTTCTTCGGTGGTGTTGACGGTGGTCGTGCTCAATTATCATCACAGAACCGCAGATATCCACGAAATGCCGAATTGGGTAAGATTCAGAATATTCTATCGAATTTTGGACATCTTCATCGTCCTCATTTCCATGATAGGCATTGAATATTTGATCTGCCGATGCAATTTCTGTTATTCGCATTCGACGTATTTCCGATTACAATTCAACGATGTGAACATTTCTAAATCAAATAACTATCATATTTATATATAAATTTATATCTATTTATATACAACTAATACTGATCGTGTGTAAAGCATAAATCTATATATATATATATATATATATATATATATATATATATATATATATATATATATATATATATATAATATTATATATTAAAATATTATATATGAGATTGTGAAGAAAATTCTGTCATTACATAAAAGTTTTTCATTCATACTTAATATTTTTATTTCAAATTTAAATTTATATAATAAATATTAAAAAAAATTAAATCGAAGATCAAATATTTAATACAGCTGACTTTTAAAGTGAAAGAGATATTCATGATTTAAAACAAGTGCTTTATTAGTCAAGTACAGCGATAGACAACCTTTACTTATTATATATATATATATATATATATATATGTGTGTGTGTGTGTGTGTGTGTGTATATATATATATATATATATATATATTTATATATACATACAAATATATATATATATATATACATGTGTGTGTGTGTGTGTGTGTGCATTTGTATGGGCATTACGCCTGATCAATTTCGATCGGGTCGATTGCATTATTTATTATGCTGATAGGATAATCGCATAAATGCATGAATACGCTTCTGTAATTTAAATATATATATATATATATATATATATATATATATATATATATATATATATATATATATATATATATATATAGTACAATGTTATATTCTAATTTTGGCATTCAACGCACTTCAGATAAAATCGGTGTTCCTGCAATGGCTGCCATGGATGCTGGGCATGTCGAGGCCCGGCAAGAAGATAACGAGAAAAACAATAATGATGAGCAACAGGATGAAGGAGCTGGAGCTGAAGGAGAGATCGTCCAAGTCACTGTTGGCGAATGTTCTTGACATCGACGACGATTTCAGACACGTGGCTGGAGGAGGACCAAATAGTGCGGCATCCACGGGCAATTTGGGACCCGGGTAAAAATATAATTTTTTAAATATTTTAAAAATATCGTTTTAAAATCCAATATTTATCATTCTGTCTTTTTTATTTATTATTATTAGTCAAATAAAACTTCATTTGAATTGAGTTGGTAAATATATAAAGGAGGTAGAAAAAAAATCTTACTTTATATATTTTTTTTCACAATATGAAATAAAATCATATTTATTTTATATGTAAAAATAGATGACATGATAATATAGAAAAAATATAAAAAATAAAATTTTGAACATTATCAATAAGTGACTTTACTTATGGATACCCTAATTAATTTAAATATTTAAAAACAATAAATTATAAATTCATATGGTATATATATATATATATATATATATATATATATATATATATATATATATATATATATTACTTATGTATGTATTAAAATAAACGACACGTGTATATGCATATATAACGTTACTCGAACAGGGGGGTTTGAAAAAAATGAAAAATATTTGTCTACCTCACCCCCCATCCTTATGATACGTTTTAATGTCGAAACGTGATTTTGCATAAAACGAGGAAATTTTTTTATTATTTTTTTTTCATAACGAAGAACGTCAGGTGACGAATTTTCCATAAATATTTCAATTTTTATCGAAATTAAATCAATCAATTTCAGTAGCGAATTTCGTTTTTTTTTATGTACGCATCAAAATTAATTTAAAAAATGTACAGAAAAAAATTCGCTTCTCAAATTATCGTTATTATTATTTTTTTTTACAATTTAACTACGTATTTATTTTTATGCAGAAATTCGTTGAAATGTAAAATTAGCCAATTTAGATTCACGAATATTTTATAACAAAAAAAATATATAATTATACATTCATAAAAATCTGTCTGAAAGTATTTTTATGAAGTGAATAAGAAACCAATTAATTTAATAATGTTTGAAAAAATAAAAAATATATTTATCAATATGTATTATTATTAAAATTTAATTGACATTTGCAATTATTATACATTTTTTTTTGTTTGTCAATTTAAATTATATTTTTTTCTAATATATTATATTGATATTTTATAAAGTTAATAATTTATACAATTGACATAGAAACATAATTTTTAATTAAGATGTTTCAGAATTGAATATCGCAATTATTCTTATTATAAACAAAATCCATTGTTGTTACTAGAATAAAATTTAAACTAAATCATCTAATTAGCCGCATTTAAAATATTAAAATTCACACTTTGATTTGCGAATATTGTTAATTATCAAATCAACGTTTCTTGTATTCGAATTGAATGACGAATTAGAGCGAAAAATAAGCGAGAAATTCTCCGAAGCCTACCCAAAACTTTAAAGTTTTCCGACTTCCGACAAGTGGAGGGAGCGGGGGGGGGGAACTAAGAGAGACGATAAATTAATAAATAAATAAATAAATACACAAATACGAATTTAAACGCTTCGACTAATTGGACCTGTTTGTTGTTTTCGCCTTATTGAAATTGTTCAGCGAAACTTTATTTCTGTTTTATGAAGTTTTCTTCGCCCAAATTCAATCTCCATTTTACGCATTTTATTCGTAATGGCAGACGAAAATGGGCGACGTCAAAGCAACAATGTGTACCGCCCTAGATTTCCGCCCACACCGCCCAATAATAATAACTAATAATGCGAAATGGTCTCAGAAACGAGAGAAAGAATTTCCTTATTCAATTTTGTACGTCGGCCAAAAAGTTTATTATTATTTATTTATCGTTTCACACAACATAATATTAATATAATACGTTTTATTATCGAATTAAACATTTTTCAATATTATTCAATATTAAAAATATACGTCTAATAATTAACGCTCAATAATATTTACAATGACACTTAAATATTTTAACCTATTCACATTATTATATTTAGAATGCGCAAATTCCATAGTCAAATATAAATTTAGTATTAATTTTACATCGATATGGTGACCAATTGTTCTTTTTTTTTTGTTACGACAATCTTTCTTTTGCAAATTGTCTTCCTATAAAAAATGTCCCGCTTTGTCATCGTAAATATTTGGTCACATTATATTTATAGTGTACGTGAAAAAAAAACGTTTTTTTTTTTAATAATAATACTATATCGTGTCCTATTTATCGTTATATATAATAAATTGGTCACCGTAATAGCGAGCGTTCAAATGCCGTAGTTTGACGTCGCATTTATATCTTGACGTTTCTGAACGCCGGCCACAAGATGATAAATGAAAATGAAACGTATATAGAGGGAAAAAAAAAAAAGGGGGGGGGGCCATGATCGATTACGCATATGAAGCGTAATTGTAATTTATTAATTAACAACACCCGTCAACAAATGAGCCGTTAAATATTTCGCTTTACGCGTGAATAATTTTTCTTTCAACAATTTTTGCCATACCTTAATGCGTGGCTCATCGATCAATTCCATAATTAATAATTAATTGGGCAACCGGAAAATATTTCAATGAACATCCTCTTCATCAATACGTATTTATTATTTTTATGTATATATATATATATATATATATATATATATATATATATATATATATATATATATATATATATATACCAAATTATTCTATATAACAGAAATGGCAAAACTACGATTCGCGAACCACATGAAGAAATATATGTGGCTCTCGATAAATATACTCGAGTTTCCTTTTCATTTTTTAATTAAAAAAAAATATATCAAAGGAAATAAAATAAATATATTTAAATTTAATAATATTATTTATATGTTAATTTTTTTTTAATACCATTTTTGTTGCATACCTTTATATAATGCGGTTGGCGAAAAATTTTAAATTTAAAAAAAAACGATACAGACTATCAACTAGCTTGACTACCTCTGCTATATAATATTTGTGATATCGATTTAATTTTTTTTTTTTTTTTTGAAATTAATTTTAATATATCCGATTTGATTTTATTACGCTATAAAAAAAGTACACCAATAATTATAATTACACCAATAATTATAAATACACCAATAATTATAATTACGACTTTATTTACTATTTTTTTTTTGCAAAAAATATGTAATTATTTTTTTTTTTTGCATTATTTAAAAGCGGAGTTCAGAAGTTTTTACAACTCATAGATTTTCAAACATCTTTTTTTTCATTGATAATTATGTTTTTATGATATTTAATTTAATATATTAAAAAATTAAATTATAAAAAATAGTTAAAATACGAATCACAGATCCAATTTACCCGTGAAATATATATTCAAGTACTGAAGGGAGTAAATAAATAGAACAAAATATGAAAAAAAAAATATCCAAATAGAAAGCATAATATTTGGATTTATATTTCATCTTATATAAATAAATTTATCGTCATTTTTTTTTTCAATAAAATAATTAAATATATATCATCATACATTATATATATATATATATATTTATATATATATATATATATATATATATATATATATATATATATATATATATTTTGTTTATTACATTTAGAGCTGAATTTCGAAGAAGTTTCATAAGGCCGGCGACAGTAGAGGACCAAAGTAATGCACTGCCGCTGTCCAGTACGCATCGGGAACTTCACAATATCCTCAGGGAACTACAGTTCATCACGGGAAGAATGAAGAAGGCCGACGAGGAAGCCGAGCTCATCAGCGATTGGAAGTTCGCCGCCATGGTCGTAGACAGGTGATTCTTTTTTTTTTTCGTTTACAAATTTTAATAAAGATTGAGAATCACTGCCAAAACATCAAGACGGTCCAATTTATAAAAGAATTTAAATATCTAATCAAGTATTTGAATGTGTATTCATTGAAATTTTTACATTAAATCAACGTCCACACAAACAGTATGGTTAGAAAATTCATAATCATATTCGACATTGCTGTAACGATTCGTTTCAGCTGAAAAATAAATTTCACGTGCCGAATAATTATAAATGGTAATACGCTCAATTTTTTATGCTAAAATGCGACGAAGGATTTGATGATGAACGATAAGTTATACTGACTTTATTAGCGCATATAATATGTAAATTTATAAAGTAAAAAGAATTGATTTGAAATTTACATCCCCATATATATATAAATATATATATATATATATATATATATATATATATATATAATATAAATATATTTTATAATATTTACATATATCATCGTATTTGCAACCCTCAACCCTTAATTTCAATTTATTTCGACAATTATTTTTATGACTTATTATTTCTTATATTTACTGCGTCAAATAATTGCTTCAAACATACTATATATGGATATCAATAAGAGACCACATTTTATATAATCTTAGTATTTAATCGCAATTTTCAACTATCAATATATAACTAAAATGTATTTTTTTTTTAAATTAATATTTTTCTTATTCATATAAAATTGATAAATGAGTAATTATATAATTTATCCAATAATAATATAATACATTTTAATTAAGTTTCGCCTGTTTGTTTGTTCAGTATGTAAAAAAAAACTTTTATAAATAAAAAAATATAATTTCGAACTGAATATTTTTATCAAAAAAAAAACACCATATAATTCTTTCAAAAGGGATATTAAAATTTATAATATTTAATACAATAAATAATATTATATTATAGTATATATATATATATATATATATATATATATATATATATATATACCATATATAATACTGTAAATAGTTATCTCTTATTTCACTCGCAATATCTATTGTAAATAAACTTTTTTCCTTTGGAAATAACAAGACAAACAATGTCTCATATAAATATTTGAGTCTCAAAACTTCTAAATAGCGAGAGCGACCACTCAAAATTGAAACTCACCCCCTCTACAAAGAAGGGGTTTGGAGGCTTTGGCAACGGAAAATTTCCAAGATCTTCAATATGGGCATTCTCGTTTCGTGATTCTAATTAATTCGGCTTTTCTTGCTTAGGAAAATTGCTTCGTTCACTTGCTGCGAACAAAACGGATAATACAACTCGAAAGCTCGTACTAATTTTAAAGGAATTTATCACTTTCGATAGTTTGCACCAGTGACGTTCAAGTCACGGTCCGCAATCGAAATTTTTATTTAATTAAATTTTACATTGTGACAATGTTTTTTTATTGATTTCTTTCAATCAACTATTATATTTTATCATTCTTTTATCGACTTAAAATGTTAGCAAAATATTGAAAAAAACATATTTTCTTACTTTAAAAAATATATAATATTTTTTCATAATATTGTTTTTCTATATATCGAAACTGCGCCATCTATTGAATTATATGATATATAAAATTTGTATTTCTTTTTCAGATTTTGCCTGATCATCTTCACACTCTTCACCATAATAGCAACCGTAGCGGTTTTACTATCTGCGCCACACATAATAGTTCAATAATAGTTAAATTAATAAACACTTATATAAAATACTTATCAATGATTAACGCATAAAACGCCATATCATCAAAGTAAAAAAAAAAACTACAGTTCAACGCTACTTTAATTAGCAAACGTCACAATAAATTAAAAAAAAATACAAAACACTATTTAAAAATAAAAGCATAGACAAAATAAAATTATGTGCAGCAGCTTAAAAAAATATGCATTTAAAAATAAATAAATAAATTAATTGATTGTGGTCGCTAGTGTGTACACGCGTTTATACTGTGTATTTTATTACCGAAAAAGAAACACTATCGTATCGAATATTTGAGAACATTTTAAATAAACAATAAATAAAATATATTTAATTAATAAATTTTAATAAATGAATAAAAAAAATAAATGGCAGTGCTCTCGCTTGGTGAATTTGTATAATAAAAAAAATATATAATAATAATTACGAAGCATTTCATATTAAATAGGACAATGCGTATCAAAAAAAAAAATAATAATAAATAATAAATACAGAATGTACACGATAAACATTCCATATTAATAATTTAATTAATTAATTTACATATTTTTTAATATATATTTAACTATCCAATCAATATTTTATTATTAAATAAAATTTTAAATACTATTCTTAATTTTATAATGCACGAATTTTATACTTGGGGTTCGCTTTGTGCATGCGAAATATGTGATTTCATTCGTACATTTTTTTTATTGTATAATTATTTTAATTAAATAATGATAATTGTATTTATAAATCAATATTTATATATATATATATACAGGATGTTCATCGTGTACATGATGTATAAAAATATTAAATATACATATAATAAATTTAAAAAATAAAGCACGCTCATTCACTCGTACCAAAACAAAATAAAATTGTATTAAAATATAACATTATTTATGATTGATAATAATAATAATAAAACATACATATATATATATATATATATATATATATATATATATATATATATATATATATATATATATATATATATATATATATATATTTAATTAAAGAAAAAAAGTTAATTAATACTGCCATTTAGAACGATTATTAATTAGTATAACGTTGTTTTCGTTATGACAGATTTGTGTGTTCTTCGTGCGTAAAGTGATTTTTCCGAAAAAAAAATCAAAAATAAACCAAGAAAGATGATGACTTTAATTAATATGTGAAACAAAAAAAAAATGATTAAATAATAAATCGATCGATCGAAACGAACTGAAGAAAAAAAATGGGGGGGCAAATTGATTTTTTTATTATTTATTTTTACAGCACGTTCAAACGAGTAGATATATCGAAATAAACTATCAGAGATTGAATAGTTATTGAACTTTTTCATTCGAATATATTCTACGTATGAATATAGGGTGTTACAAAAAAAAGATCAACTTTTTTTATATATATTTTTAATTCATCAAAGTCGCATATATTTAAATATTTATTTTTTATTTATTACGTAAAGATTGAGAATGTTTAGATTTCATGTATCATTTTTTAATACAATCGTGCTCAACCTTTAATTAGTATGATTATTGATTGTATTTTTTTAATTAATTTTAATTGAAAAAATTACCCTTATATAATATAAAGAAATTGTTTCAAAATATTTTTTTTACTATTATTTAATACAATATATTTATAATAAATTATGTTCGATTGAAAATTATATATTTCATTATCTAAGATCATCATGTTATTGCATAAAATATATATAATGAAGTTGATCAATTTTTTAAACACTCTGTATATTTATATATATAATAAAATGCACAACGTTGTTAACTTTCTCGATACTGTTACTAGTTAAATAATTATTATATAAAATAAATAACTTAAAACGACGACTTTAAAAAATATATAATGTATTATATATATATATACATATTATTTAACTTTGATCTACATTATTATTATTATTATTATTTGGTTTTCGTATTTTATTATCGATAATTGAGCGTAATAATAATAATGATAATTATTATTATTATTATAAATTAAGTACAACAGCTGAAGAACCGGAATTGAAATTAGTCGTAATATTGATCGGTGCCGTAGATGGCCTTCGGTTGATAGTTTTTAAGCTGTATTGAAAAATTACTAATAAATAATAATAATAATTGAAAATTAAATTAAAAAAAAAATAATAGTGATCAATCGACGATGTTCCCGCCGTAATAATATTTGACTATCACTGGAATACAGGTATCGTAAAACGTGTCCTCAATTATTTTTTTCTTCGCCACGTTGAAACATTTTCCGATGTGAAATTTTTCGCTGAAAAAAATAATTCATAATATATTTTATATATATTTTTACAACGTTTCTTTTTCGAACGCATTTTTTCGGCAGTTTTTTCCTGCAATATTTTATATATATTGATGATATTTACGTAATAACAAATATATATATATATATATATATATATATATATATATATATATATATATATATTTAAATATTTTACGCGCATTTTATATAACAAATATATATTTAAAAAATATATATATACGTTCACGATTCGTTCGAATTATTATTAACACACTATTTGCGGGATCTTTTCGAAAACGGCGATCAGTACTAAACAAAATATCAAATTATTATATTTAAACTTTCAAATTTAATTTTTTATAATATAAATAATTAGTTATAAAACTATTTATCTCGTCAAAAAAAATAATTTATATTTTTTTATAATTTTTTAACGAATCACGATGACATCACATTCAATATATCTATCGCCGTTTTCGAAAAGCGCCTTGGCATTAACAATAAAATAAAATATTACTAATTAATCAATTAAAACTCATCCTAAAAATCACGATTAATAATAATAATAATAATACATTTACGCATTTAAATAAATTAAAAAATCACAGAATCGAGGAATTTCACTAACGCAATGATATTTTTCAATTAATATTAATATTATTATATTATCTTGTGCGAGCGTGCTTGTGTTGAAATATGTGGCCATGCATCGTTTATATATTATATACAGCGTGATCAGAAAATCGAAAAAAATGATTGTATATGCGCATGTAATTTTTTTTTTAATAAATTACATCAATTGCTGATGGCTGCACAATTCCAACAAATTCCAAATAAATATAATATATTTATAAAAAATAAATAACACACGTATATATATATATATAATAAATATAATATTATTCCTGATTTTAATTTCGCGATAGGAATAAAATTATTATTAAAAAAAATAAATAAATTTAGAAATTATATAAATGAGAGAAAAATTTAATGAAATAAATTTTACCTTGTTTGTTTGTTTGTTAATGATTAGTTAAAAGGTATTTAAAAAAAACGAATTTTGTATAATAAATATAAATAATATATATTAAAATAATAGTATGGGTGCGGGGCCCGCGGTGAACCGTTTAATTTCATATATTTATTCGTTTTAAATATTTTTAAAATGAACGATTTACGAAAACGGTACGCTTTCTTTTTTTTTAATTTTTAACATATTTTTCGTATAGAAAAAATATTTTAATTAATTTTTCGGGGGGGCGGGGTACATTTGCGGGACAAGACCAAACACCGTAGCACACCATATGCAATGTAAGGCGATTTCGTCTAAATTATTAATTATTATTATTATTATTATTATTATTATTATTATATTTACTACGGTTAAATATAAAAGTGATTGGCTGTATAAATTAAAAATATATTAAAATTATTATTATTATTATTATAAATATGATTATTATTAATTATTGTAATTAATTAACGATTGCTCTTTTATTCGGGTAAAATATTTGACAAGAAAAATGTATAAAGGATTTAAACGGTAGATACTAACTACGTGTATTATTCAATTTCACTAGATTCTAGACTCAATTTTCAATCTATTATTATATTAAATATTTAACTTAATTAAAAAAAAAAGTGGAGAAAAGAAAATTATCGTTCGGTAAAAAAAAATTGGGTTTGGAATGTTTAAAAACCGAATCTAATCTATTATATATTGGTGAACTAACCGTTTTTATTTATTTATTTATTAACACGCGGCGGCCGAACTAATTAATATAATTTATTTAATTTATTGTGTTTTATCATTATAATTGTTTATTAAAAATATATATAAAATATAAAAATTTAGTGTTGAAAATAAAAATATTTGGTTGTATTTAAATGTAACATCGAAACTTTTTTACATTTAAATTTTCAGAATTTAATGAATTTATATATTCGAATAATTTCACTTTAAATTTGAAAAAAAAATATATTGTGATTAAAAAGTGAAATAATATTTAATTGTTTGTGATTTGTTAACTTTTATATAATATTATGTATATTTATATTAGTGGTTTTACTAGAGATAATATTTTTACAATAAATTATCTATAATATTAGCCTTCGTCGATATTTATCAAAAAAAAGGTCTTTTTTATAATAATTTTTATTATTGACATAAAATTATAAAATAAATATGAAACGAACGACTTAGTTGCTGGCGACTAGTCGACGAAACATGAAAAGATCAAAAAGTAACCGGATCGCACCAAAAATATATACAATTAATTATATAATATTTATAGAAACAATCGTTTTAATTTCTTTATGTCTAGTAAAGCCACTGATTAATTTAAATTTATGTGCATTATTATTATTTATGTTTAATTATATTGTATATTTGAACATTATATATATTTCATATGTATACAATTTTTATATGTAAATAGATATTTATATTATGTTACTTATTTATAATAGTTCGGTATCTGAAACTGGATTTTAAAAAAAATGGAATTATTATGGGTTCTAATATAAATGATTATAAATGATAAAAATAAAAATTAATGAAACCCTTCTAATTCTATTTTGCATCATGAAAAATAATATACATCTTCATCTTTGTCTTCTTATATACATAAACATATTATAAGATGTGCAAAATTCTATCTTCATTCTTGAATCACTAAATATTCTCTAATTAGTATCATATTTGCTATTTATATATCACGTAATTCAGTATTCATACTATTTATAACTAACTACTTCTAACTTAGGTTGTTTAATAAGTGAAAAAAAAAACATGTATCTAGAGAACGAAATAAAAATAAAACGACAAGAAAACATATATAAATGGGGAAGAAATAATGTCTCTGAAATCGATTTTCATCTACGTTCCAATTAAATTTTAATAACATAATTTTATAATCAAAAAAAAAAAACATAATCATTATACTTCAAACCGATTAATAATCAATTCGTGAACAAAATCTAAAAATTTAGATCGGCTATATAAAAAGCTAATTTCGCTTAGCATTTTTTGGTATATTTAAACTTTTAGAGTGCAGATTTTCAGCGACCAAAGAAAATCTCTTGAAAATTCTTTTCTTTCATATATATATATATATATATATATATATATATATATATATATATATATATATATATATATATATATATATATTGGAAAAATAAAATGAATAACTTTCGTTCTTGTCAAACAAGTGTAGGAAAAATCAGATTATTTATATTGTTAGTACGATATAAGGTTTTAAATAGAAAATGAAGAGAAAATATATGTAGTTATAAGTAGAATTCAACCATTCATATATACAAAAATAAAATATATACAAAAACATGTATATACATACATATATATATATATATATATATATATATATATATATATATACATGTTTGTGTGTGTGTACATATATTTATATACGTACAAATAAATCATGAATACTGTCTTATTTTATTTAATCAAATATTAATATAATTTATATGAAATCTGTTCACATTAACAATGTCATCTTCTCTATCATATAAAGTCTAATTTCAAATGAAAATTTTATGATAAATTGTTATTAAATAAATTTATAATCGATGATTTATATACACAATAATATAATCAATATAGAAAATATCTAATAATGATTTTTTTTCAATTCTAATTATACAAAATATAAATATTTTTATGCATATTTATATATCAACAATTCATATGAATATTGAATGATGTTATTTAATTTGGAATTTTAACAGAATTTTATGCTTTTTTTGTACGTATATTGCACACATTTAAAAAAAATGATATCCATTAATATTCTTAACTATCGAATAACTAAAAAAAAAAGATGAAATCTTTAGTAAAATCATAGCACATTTACCTTTCCTAAAAAAAAAAAAAATACGCGGTATAACCGTACAAATCTAAAAGTCAATCATGTCAATAAACATTTTAAATATTAATATATTCTATGTTTATACATACATATATATATAAAGAAAAACATAAACAATAAATTAACACACAAATAAAAAGCTAGATATAAAATTAAACTATTTAATCAATAAAAAAATGAAGGAAAAAAAACTAGATTTATTAAAAAATGAACGTAAATAATTATTAAGTGAAAGTAATTTATCCACTGAGTGGATTTTTTTAATTAGACCTTAAAATCGTTTATATAATTTTGCAATTATTATTAAAAATATATATATATATGTAATATTTATTCATTCTCATTAAATATATTTATATCATTAAAGAAAAAAAAACATTGCACAAAAAAAAATACGAAATTTTCAATAATAATCGTCGTCGTTTATTTTTAATTTTATCGAAACTAATCCTGCTGATTCTCCTCCCCCTGACCCCCCTCTATTTTTATATTTTATTTAATAATAATTGTCATTATATTGCGGGAACAAATTACCAAACGCTACAATAAATTTAACTTTAAATCTTAACTTGCACTTTTGAATCATTATTTAATGTATTTTTTATATTAATGGCAAATAAAAACAAATACACACCGACTCAATTTTTAATGATATTTTCCGATTTCCAATTTTCATATTTTAAATAATATTTATTTTAAGTTAAATCTAAAATGATACCTCGTAAATGATATTAAAAAAAATAAATAAATACTATAAAATAAAAACTATAAAAAAACCAAACTAAACAAAGATCATTTAAAATGAAACTGAAATTAATTATATTAAAAAAAAGAAATGTTTTAAAACAAACTACGTTTTACAATTTAGAATATAAGCTTTTTTATGAATTTTTTTTTCTATAATTATTTTTTCAGAATGATTATTGACATGGATCTGTATAAAAGCATTGGATTTCTTGATAAAACTTCTAAGGCTATGTACATATTTAACACTTTACATATTCATAAAGAATCAAATTTTGATCTATTCAAAACCAAAATAAAATATGTTAAAAATCTAATGAAAAGAATTTTCAATTTTGAAATTTAACTTAATATATTATTAATAAAAAATCCCTCAATATACATTCATTAGTTCAATTAATGGGTGATAATACTTTAAAAAAGCAATATTGCGCTGTACCTGTATATTGATCTTTAAATTCAGCTTAAATATCTACATATGATATTTAAATCATCGAATTTGTCTTTTTATATTTCATATTAAATATTGAAAACAAAATAAGAAGATGAATTTGAAATATAAATATATTACAACCTGCTCTAAATGTCATAGCCTTAGTAAAACGTGTCAAAAAATTATCTAAAGCTTGATTCACACTAAACATTCTGTTAGAAGTGAAATTAATGAAATGACACACCATTAGGTTAATATCCACAAATGTTTTCATGTTGTTTGGTTATTATAATGAGAGCTCACTGTGATTTGTTTTTTAAATAATTATCACTTGTATTATTTGTGTTGTACAAGTTTTATGTATTTATGCGTATTGTGTTTTAAAAAATGAATAAGAGATGGCGCAATTTAACGGTCGCATTCCTCTGAAATTTATCTTCGTTGACCAAATGACCAAATTATTAAACGCGCTAACTAAGATAGAGTTCTAGGGGGATGAAGACATGTCCATTAACCCTTAATTATGATAGATTTGGTTACCGTTAAATGAAAAAAAAAGATGGGAAATAGAAGAAGTGTATTATAATCGCAGAAAAGTAAGGATGGGAAGAATGAATCGAACATTGGTTAATTCAGGAAAGATTTATGTGAAAAAAATATTTATATAGAAGGGTGCGCAAATGTTTTAATTGTAAACTTATAGATTATTTATAGCAGTGAATGTGTTAAACGAGATAAACATTTTATTATTAAAAAATATGCGTTTTTAATTTACATTTTGTAAAACATGGTACTTAAATTAAATTATTAAAAAAATATTATTGAAACCTTGAGTTGTAAAACTAAAACGGTTAGTGATTCAAAAAAAAAAGCGTAAATTTGAAGATCACATTAGATAATCCTATAATACATGAGATATGTTTTATTGTAAACTTTTAACGACTGGAACTTAAAAGAATAATTATGTATCTAATATGAGCTCCTATGGAGATTTTTATATTTAAATATATATAAAAACAAACAGACTAAAAAAACAATGTAAATCAAAAATAACGGGTAAAATATAACATTAAAAGGATAGTATGTAGTATTTTGTTTGTAAATTTAAAATGTGAAATAAATAATTAATAATTATTATAAATATGCGTTTCATTTCTATTACATAATAAACAATAATTATTATGGTTTACTGTAAAAATATTTTTTTCCCATTATAGACCATAAATAAAGTAACATTAACGATAAAAATTATATTAGAAAAATAAATATTTTTTTTTATTTAGCTATATAAGGGGATAAATTATATTTACAACAAAAGATATGATTTTTTTGTTTTTATGCTCGCTTTATGGTTAAAAATCTTGCTTAGGCTCAAAAGAAATATTGTTTTTTTTTACCAATTAAAAACATTCACCGCCTAAATTATTACTGTAAATAAAAAAAACAGTGATATTATAATAACGAGTGTAAAGATATATGTGAATGAATTAATTTATAACTTTTATATTTATTAAAAGTTTTGCATTTTTTTTATTTTTACTATTGTATCATTTTAGATTTTACACTTTTTTATTTTTTACGTCAGACTCTTTCATATTATTTTTTTACACATATTTACGGTCAATTTTTATAGTTATTTAATTATTTTAAAATATAATTTAAATATAATTTGGAATATTTTCTTTAGTTAGCTGTCAAATATGTTTGTCGAAAAGATGGTCGATTAACGTCATATTATGGCCGAGAAGAAGGCGATGACGTCTGCTGAAGAGGAGGCCGATCGAGCTTTGACCAAGTATAAATAATACTTATATTTTTTATAATAACTATTGCTTTATAAACTATAAATAAACGTATTAATTATTTGTTATTATTTTTTGCGAAAATTACGATTGTTATTGTGTTTCTTTTTTTATCATCAGGCAAGCTACGGAAGAATTACTTCGCGAAGCATGTCGCGGTAAAATCAGAGCCGAAATCCAAGGTCCTTCAGGATGGCTCAAGTGTCCGCTGCCTAGTACAAATAAAAAATTCCTCAGAACGACCCTTCGAAACACGATCGCTTCAAACAACTTCAAGTACAAAAGACCGTCTAAAAGAGCTCGCTCTAAAAGTCCTTCGAAGAAGACGGCGACAGAAGACGACCGTCGAACCGAGAAATCCAAAGATAATCCCAAGAAGAAACGCGCCTGACCTGACGATGGAATCGAGCGCGTTGCACTCTTTCATCGTCAAAGACGCGGACGATATCGTAGATTTAGAAGAGAGCATAGATTCTATTGTGAAATGTATAAATGAACATAAAAATCAAATTGAACGATACTTGATTGATGAAAACAACATAGACATTAATAAGTTATCCACCGATTGTTCGTTGCTATTGAATGAATCGTGTGTTTTAAGTGATGAAATTGTATCGTTCGAACACGACGTCCGTAATAATGATATGCATGAAATACAACACACCACTGGAGAATTGGAAAAAATATTAACCGAAATGAGAAACATCGAATGGAACTTGGAAATTGTACAACAATTAATCAATTTCGATGATCTATTTGTAAAATATAAAATGTTAAAGAGCGAAAATGATTTAAAAGGTGCCGTAATAACGCTATCTAACATTACAGAATTGTTAAATAATCCTTGCGATGGCCTGGAACAACTGAATTTGTATAAAAATATCAAAGTAGACATTGTTAAAAATTGGGACGAGTTGCTCGATAAACTTTCCGGACTGTGGAGCTCTTACATTACTTGGTCCGAAACAAAAAGCAACAATGAGAAATTGGTAACTGTCAAAATTAAAAATGACGACAACGAAAAGCGTTTTCAACTATTTGAAGCGCTCATATTATCGAAACAAATACATATAGAAATGAAAAAATTATCCAATTTCCTTCTCAATCACGTCTTTGAACAGTTAATTTATAACCATGCCACTATAAATATATATTCGGATACTTACGACTGTTTAGAAATAACTTTCATTCATAATAAAAAAAGTAAACCAAATTACGAAATTATACTCAGCAATTTGAAGATTGTATTCGAATTTTTGTCTAAATACCTTCAATTAGAAGATAGCGAAGGAACATGCTTTTTAAATATGATCGGTGATTTAATATGTCACGATTTCAGCAACACTCTAATAAAAGATTGTCTCGTTCATACTATACCGAACTGTATTAGTGAACTTCAAGATTATGGCAAAGTCACATCACAAGTCGAAGATTTCCAACTATATTTATCTAGTATAAACTTTTTGAAAACTGAAAATTTCTCAATTTTACAATACGCGAATAATATTGATATCTTATTTGCTAATAAGACTAGTCAATACTTTTTGGAAAGCGCCAGAACTATTTTGAAGAAAGATCTAGGTAATATTATGTCTGTTGGCGTTGAAATTACTGATGATGAAATAATACCGGATGACCTTATATCCGCAAACGACGACAATTTTATGAGTTTCTTCGAATCGTTCAGTACATCACCTTTCCGTTTTCCACTATGTGCTATTTCCAAATCTGTCCGAGAACTACTCGATCTAGTTATTGTGATGATGGAGCAGGCTACCGAAGCTTCCGATATGTGTGCCAGGCGCCTTTATTATACAGCTAGAAACGTTTTTGAGCTTTATATTGCAATAGTGCCTCTGCACCATAAAACTTATTTAGAAACAATGCCTCAACAAGTAGGTAAGTGTAACAAAATAATTTTAATACATTTTCATTTTTATATATTTACTTTTTATAAATTTATATTATTTATATTTCAGCTTTATTCCATAATAATTGTATGTATTTGGCGCACAATCTACTCATGTTAGGACCCAAGTGGAAGAAGACTTTGTCGAATCGAGAATTAAATTATTCAATAATCTTTTGTGATCAAGTTAAAGAATTGCGCGATCTGGCCTCTAATACATTATTAAATCACATGCGTATACAGAAGAAACAACTTTTAGATACAATAAGATCTTCAGGTTTTTATTATTATATTTAAATTATTAATTTATAAACGAAAAACTGTTTTAATTTAACTCAAAGTAATATTTTATTATATGGTATATATATATATAAAACAATTCTAGAATGTCTTATAAAATTTAACAGATTTATATTATATTGCTACAAAAGATGTGCTATCTGAAAATGCGGAACAAGCCATCAGACAATGCATAAGACAATTACAAGTTCTAAAAACTGTTTGGAGTGGAATTTTTCCTGCCGATATATATCGAAGGTATGAAATTATATTATTTAAATATATACATTATATATTTTCTTATACATATTTTTTTTATTTATTTCAGATTAATCACTTGTTTGGTGAATGTGTTTGTGGAAGAATTGATATTAAAAGTCGTCGTTCAAGAAGACATTACAGCCGATGTTGCTACACAACTTACTGATTTATATAAAATTGTACTAAATCGTTTACCTCTCGTTTATCAGGTATTTAATATATATATCTAAATATAAATATTTTAAACAATATGGACATTCAAAATCTATATCGTTCACGTGTTTCAGGATGATACTAATATACATAAAAATGTTTGTTCGTGGTCGAAATTTAACGAATTAATAATGGTACTCGGTGGCACTCTAGCTACTATTGAGGAAAGATGGTTCAATGGATCGGGACCGTTAGCTTTACAATTTAAACCTGACGAAATCAAACGTTTAATACGAGCTCTCTTTCAGAATACTACATTTAGGGCAAATTTATTGTCTAAAATAAAATAAAATATTTTAAACTTCTTCTGTTCTTTTATTGAATATCTAATTATTTTGTATATTTCCTATTTTATACATTATACACTTATTTCATGAGACGAATGTTTATTTCAAAAACAAAAGTAAACTATTTTAGAACTATATTAATTAAATATTTGCGATCATTAGTAAGAATGTTCCTTTTTCAATTATTATATCTAAAAATATTAAATGATTTATTCAAAAAAGTTCTGCAAATATATAGAAAAATAATAATCAAATTTTATATTTTTTAATATTAATTTTAAATTATCTTCAATTAATTAACTGTAAGAATATAATTTTCATAAATATTCAAAAATTCTATTCTTTATAAAATCTCTACATACTATTTATCTATTAACAAATCAATATACACGTCATCATTAAATTTACATAAATTCGTTATTTTTATAACGAATTTATGTAAATTTAAATTTCTATTTTAGAAATTTAATTTAATACAAATTTTATATATTAAAAATTACACTATAAATATGTGTAGAAATAATTTTAAGACTTTTTATAATTTTAATTCGAATTATAAAATTAAAATGTACAAAAGTCTGGCAACATTTCATCTTTTTTTTATATAATGGCAACACTGAAATGACAGTACGTGGCGGCGTTGGCAGCTACGTGAACTGGCGAGAGTTTAGTCAGTCACAGGTGGCGTTCTGTTGCTCGTTCTCCTTTCACTTTGTCGGCTGTGCGCTTTTTGGATTTATTAAAGAAAAATCAATCTCCAGGTATAAAAATCACTATCACTTCACATATTTTACACGAAAAATATCATCATTTACACAATTTATACAAAATATAGTCGAATAATATATTTATGAACGACTTTCATTTCAGTCTCGAACATAACCTAATCGTCGTAAATGTTAATTCTATTTCAATACAATTGAAGCTTCATCATACTTCAATAGATTGATACTGATATTTATATATATATATATATATATATATATATATATATATATATATATATATATATATATATATATTTTAATATATAATATTTTAAATTTTAAACAATAGTCTTGACAACGTGTTATAACTCACAATATTGCAATTTTATAACTCATTATAAATTTTCATAAATTTGCAACATCCGGTCATTAAAAATATACTTAAAATATTTTACATATATATCTTATTCTGCTATTTGAAAAATACAAAATTCTTAAAACGATAAATTAAAATTCAATTTCTATGAATGATGAGAATCAAATGTAAAATTTATTCATTATTTTTATAATTTTATATAATAGCTTAAAATACATTTGCTTGTCAGGAATTACAACATTATGATAATTGTAATTGTTTCAGAAAAACAAAACAATGAAATTCCTCACGGTTTCCGTATTCTTATTATTAACCATCGCACAATCATGTTTCGCCGATGACGAGGTTTCAAAAGCGCGACTTCTCGTAGCAAAACAAATCTTAAACAAATATTTAGTCGAAGATATGGACGTTGTTGTCAAATATACATTATATAATGTGGGAAATTCGGCCGCAGTCGATGTGGAACTCGTCGATCAAGGATTCCCGTTAGATTCTTTCGAAATTATGGGCGGACAATTGAAAGCTACCATCGATAGAATTCCACCGCAAACTAACGTTTCTCACGTAGTCACTTTGCGTCCTAAGAAATTCGGATATTTCAATTTCACCGCCGCCGAAGTCACTTATAAAGCATCAGAAAATGCCGAAGAGGTTAATATTGTGTGATTTCTTTTTTTTTTCAAACCATATTACTACATAATAAAAAATGTATACATTTTTAACTTATGATTATAGCTTCAATACGCGGTCAGCAGTGAGCCAGGTGAAGGTGCTATTGTAGCTTTTAGAGATTACGACAGAAAATTCTCATCGCATATCTTGGATTGGGCCGCATTCGCTTTAATGACTTTACCATCGCTCGCCATTCCATTCGGCTTATGGTATTCGTCAAAAAGTAAATATGAAAAATTAGGAAAATCAAAGAAAGCCCAATAAATTATATCATGTTATAATAATTAGTAAGTGTATGAATGTATCAGATGAATGGTCTGCGGAAATAAACGTTGTCGGTGCAAAATATATTATTTTCCACCGATTTATATTTCCTAATTTATTTGAATAAAGACATTTTTATTATTTAAAATGCTTTTAATTTTTCCATATACAAAATTTTGAACATCAAAGTGCATATGCAAAAAAAAAATATAATTATAATACGTCTTTTATCATATAAGTAAATATATAATTGCATTAAAATTATAGGATGATACGCATAAAAAGAAATTAAAAGCAAACAATCACCAATGTAGTGTTTAAAGCGCATCGCAAAAATAATTATACATATAAATAATTTATTGATATTATCAAGCTTTCTAAATAATAATTTATAATAAAGATTGTTACATATATATATACAAAGCAATTTAATACATTTATAAAATATAATAATAATCACTATTAGTATCACAGAAATAAATTACAAAGTTTATCTGTTTACAATATATGTAAAATAACATATAAACTCGCTTACATACCACGTTTAGAAAAAAATAATTTTCTTTAATACCTTAATTCACACAGGTACTGTTAGTAAATAAAATAATCTAAAGAAAATCGAATATTATTATTTTTTTTATTTATGATTTTATGTTAAAAGATTTTCTGATAAGAATCGTATTTCAATGATAAAAAACATTGAAATATTTTCGCATGTGATAAAATTGTTTTGTATACTTTATGTATAAGGTTCAATCAAAATATTAATATGGTTTAAGAATTTCTTAGCACTAAATATCTATTATAATTTAAAATGTAGAGCAATACAATGAAAACATTCACATTAACTAGCTACTATTTGTGAAATTTACATACTGTATTTGTAATAAAAATAACGCAATTAGATTAGATTAAAGAAATAAAATAAATTAAGTGTGCTTCAAAAGCCAAAAAAAAAAATATTAAAATATTTCTTCTGCGATTAACGTTTCAACTGAACCTTACATATATCGGAATATGAACAAATATAATGAAAACCAAACAAAAAATCAAATTATTTTCTATTAATATCTTAAATAAATAGTCAATTCCATAAAAGAAAAAATAGATTTTGTATAATAGGTATTGCACTCAACTTATTTATATAAATATTAAATCAACATTAAACAAACAATCATAGATAAATTTGTATTAATTTGTGTCATATTATACAAAACAAAATACGACGCAGAAGAAATCGTTAACCAAAATGAAAATGTACAATATTTTCTATTTCACGGATTATCATAACGATCACATATATATAATTAGTATTGAATTTACTGTGATACTTATGTATTTACTACCGCTGAATTGTTACTGGGTTCGCCACAAACAGACGATCCATAGTCATTAAGAGGTCTCAATGAAATACTATTCGTCGCTTTAACTAAAACGGGAGCTATATATTTTGAATGGACTTGCGTGTTTGAATTCGGTACCGAAGTTCGAGTGCAACTCGGAAACGGACTTAACAAGAATAGCATACCCAGAGTCACCAGAGTGACAAGTATTAATATTATCGTTCTGGCATCCATACCTCCGCGGATACCAGCTAATGCGGCCATACTGATTTGAAGTAATAATATAGAAACCCTGACCATTCGCACGGCTGTAGCATGAATTTTTCCACCGTCGACACCGCTCATATCACTAGATTTATATGCGAAATACAAATTATATTTATCTCCAAAATGTTTCAGTAACAAATATAACAATCCAAACGGTGTTATCAGCGGACAAGCTAAACTATAAACAGTAGTAATAGTAAAAACCACCAATGTCCAAGCGTAATGAACACCAAATGGAAATTCTTGCAAAATTGCTTTTTGAACGTAGGCTTTTTCAGCTTTAGATTTAGCTCGACATATATAATAAACGAAGAGACACAACTCTGAAAATCTGATCAATTCTAACGCGGTACCAATCAACGCTGAAGTAATAACGTAATTAACAAAAAATGCCCCTTGATCAGGAAGAAAAACGCATTCCCATCTATACGTACCGTTATCCCTTTGGAAAGTCCATTCGACAAAGGCTTGTGCACTAGTTAGACCCAATGAAGGTAAAATTAACGTCATCAATAGTAAAAATGAAAACGTTTTTACCATAATAGAATACGTTAGTTTAGATCGAGTCCAATAAGACAGTAACTGATCCGAATACGAAACTATAACGGGAAGCACGGCTGCCATAGTCCAAAGCAATAAAGTGGGCAAAAATTCTGAAATATAAGGACTAATTCTCGTGATTACGCTGTCGTGTTCAATGTAAAATGCGTCTATCATTTTTACGATGATAGCGGGCGTAGTTAAAAAAAACAACACTATGAATAGGCAAGCGTTTAGGAAAAACGCTTTAAAATACCACACGTTTGGTTCAACACTTAAATTTTCCCAAAATATGTCCGTAGGCGCCGGAGCGTTATTCACTATCCATTGATAATTAGATCTGGGAGTAAACGAAGAAATCACACGTTCGACTTCTTGATGTGATGACAGCGTAACAAAAGCGATACCGAGCGGTTCATATTGCGCCATCGCTTTTCGTCTTTCCATATCGCCGATTAACTTCTTCTCTTTTTCGGTATAATATTCGATGGCATCCGTTTTACCACCGCAAAGGGACGTCTTGACTTCTATTCGCTTCCCCGTCTTTCTCAGATGATTTTCAGAATAAATCTTCGCTTTGTATGCCATCTCTCTTCGTTCGTCGAGCTTCTGCAAATCTTTCGTATCGTATGCAATTTCGACGTCTAGAATGCTCACATCCGAAAACTGTTGACGTAAAACGGTTTCGATGGTTTCGCGAGTTCGATCGCGTCGCGAGATGCCCGTTATCATTACGGCTCTGGTCGCATAATCCGGTAACGGTTTCCTTCCGGTACTTCTTCGCATTAACAATATGGCGATCGGTAAATATGCGATGCCCATAAGAGCGTGCACCCACAACCATGGAGAAGTAGGTTCTAAATTTGCCATAGTGGTGTGACCGAACGTAGTTTCGTTACCTTCTAACGAACCGTGAAAATTGATCGGTAATATAACCGTAATACTGAGAACCATAATTGCGAACATTAGTACGATAAGATGTCGCTGAAAGGAGAGATAATGCACCGCATCGGGTCCGCAGCGCAATCTGATTTGTTCTCTGGACAGCTTAAAGACTGCAGGAATCCAAGAGCAATAGCGAGCGTCTATATAAGAAAGAGAATCGGGTCCGGAATCGTTTGCGTCGGGAGTCTGCGGCTCGTGAGCACCGTAAAAGAGATGCGTCCACTTATTAGATGCGTGGACGAGAGCCAAACGGCCATAATTCCAAGCGTTTCGTCGCAACAACGCGAAAAGCAACAACAGACACAGCCAAGAAATCAAATTCAACGTGAGCGTTTCCGGTATACCAGCGTAAACGTTCGTGATGAGGACGGTCACGTTCTTTCGCGGGTTGCTCAAGCAGTTGTGAATCGTCGAAGAGTCTTGCCAAAACTCCATCGTGACCGAAGTTCCCTCTACCTTTTCGGGAATTGAAGGAACCCGCGATCGACACAACGACGTTCGAACCTGACAGCTGTCAGCGTGACAATACGAGCCGTAGTAAAGCGCATTACAACACCATTACTCATCGTTCGAGCGCTCACTTTCTATTTTTGAACTTTTTTTAATTGATTTATCGATTGATGTTTTAAAAAGCTCTTCGCGAAACGATCACTGTATCAAAGACGTAGTATCTTTTTTTATTTCAAATCTTTATAAGATGCAAATCGTATACAAATGAAAAAAATATATAATTCGAATTATCAATTTAAGTCTTAATATTTCGAAAATGATAAGCATTGCTTTTGTTCAATCAATCGATTAGATTTTTTATTACCTTATCTACATTTTTTATAATTTATAAACCATATATATATATATATATATATATATATATATATATATATATATACATATATGTGTGTGTGAGTGTGTATTACTATTTGTTTTCTTTGTAAATAATTTGATAGTAATATTCAATAATAATCATATTTTATTATTTGTATTGATATGTTTTTCTCTTACTTAATCTAAGAATTGTAAATTTTTATAATTTGTAATATTTAAATATACATATTTTCTAAATGTTTTACGATTATTCTTTCCTTTAGGAAAATATTTAATATATATATATATATATATATATATATATATATATATATATATATACTATGTAATATAATATAATCAATTATAAAAAAATATACTGTACTATCTTTAAAATGATAACTTAACAAATTTATTAACTACTATTTATTACTATTACTATTTTAATTGTTTTTAATAGTAAGGTGTTAGAAAAGGAAACACAATGAAATCGACCAAAAGTTTTAGAATTTCAAAGTTTCCAAAGAAAAAATCTTTAAGATCAAGGTCGACACGAAAACAAAATACAAAAAATAATTTTTATCACAACAAAAAAGGAGGACAAAAAAATATAGTATAAATATAATTGCAAAAAAGGACATATTTCAATTTTATAACATCAACAATATTATAACAGAAATGTAATATATCGATAACGGTGTAAGGTCGTAAAAGGTGAACTTTATACTTTGGTGGTTATTTTGAAAAGTCAGTCGGTGTTGCTCCCGCTAGTCGGGTTGTCGTGTTTCGCGGCGTCGTCGTTGACGAGAACGACGAAGATTTTTCCTTGCCGAAGATGTCTTGTGAAGTTGACGATTTGGACGACGACGTCTCCGCCGAATTTGGTTGTCAATCGCCCAATCGAGACGTTCCCGAGCACTTATTCAATCACGTAATACCGACGAAAACCCTTATTGTTATTTGCTATTTATCTTTATCTACGATATTCGAGCACTCGGATCGTTAGTCCCCGAAGATGTTTCGTTCGTTACTTCATTCCGCGATTTGTAATGTCCTATCGTATGATTTTATCGATGATTTCTTTCGATCGCCTGTCTCCACTCTTTTAAACAAAGACATTTTTACAATTTTTACACTGCAAAAATCTACCGCATAGTCGAATATTAAATTAACCCGCGTATATAAAAAAAATCATCATGAAACGCCATTATTAAAATTGCAATAATTTTTTTAATATCGATAAAATGTTCTTTGAAAACTTTCATAAACGTTTTTCTTAAATTTTGACGTTAAAAATTTTCATTAATTATCTGGAACTTGAAATGTATTACTTCGATATATTTTTTTATATTTTTGAAAGTTCAAATTTTGCTTACGTCAACTTACGATTTTTTTATCATTTTCAGAAATGAAAATAATATTTCGAAAAAAAATATAATATAATAAAACTCAATATGAAAATATCGAACTTCGCTATAGCTTTTAAAATTATTGTTTTATTGTGAATCGGTCTTTATTGTAATAAATAAATAAATTAATTCTTTAATATTGGAAACTTTATTTGAATCGGTTTATTCTGTCATTGGTTTCCATTAAAATTTTACGTTATTATTTAACAAATAGTATATTCCATTTTATTATTGTAAATAAAATATATGATAAAAAAGCTTTTTATGACGTTAAAGTATCTAGTAAGTTTTTCCAATTACATAATAATCATTCGTTAAGTTTTACATCTTCTGATTTTAAACTTTGGTAAAAGATAATTGTATCTTTAATAAAATTATTTTAATTGTTATATATATATATATATATATATATATATATATATATATATATGTGTGTCTGTATGTGTGTGTGTGTGTGTGTGTATTTAGGATAAAATATTTATTTAATGATATATGTGTAAATAAAACGAAACAGTAAGATATATTTATTTAGAATTAGTGCTTTATGATATAATTTATAATTACTTCAAATTACATATGTATTTAATATATATATATATATATACATATATATATATATATATATATATATATACATATATATATATATATATATATATATACATATATATATATATATATATATATATACATATATATATATATATATATATATATATATATATATATATATATATATATATATATATATATATATATATATACCATTCACAGTCTGAACTGTCTACTGCTGAACGAAGGCCTCTCCAAGTTTCTTCCATTTGCCTCTCTTGCGCCTTCCTCATCTAATTAATTCCACAAATCTGTCTCAGTTCATTATCATCAAGTAACTCATATGTGACCTGCCCTTTGTTCTCTTACACTCATAATAAATAAATAAATATATATATATATATATATATATATATATATATATTTGTGTGTATGTATGTATTATAGGTAGAAAAGAGTTTACACAATGGCATAGAAGAAGGAATGATGATAGAAATTCAACGTCAGAAATATCCTGAAAAGTATTGGATCGCCTATGTGACATTAGTTTGTGGTCATTTATTGAGAGTGCGTTACGTCGGATCTTCTATAGATTTTTGGTGTGATTTAACCAAGGATGTTGTTCGTAAATGCGGTTGGTGCAGAAAATCGAGAAACATTCTCGAACCCCCTAAAGAAGTTACTGATAAATGTGGAAATAACAATAGTAATATTTGCGCATTGTTAAAATCTGCCATTGCAAATTGCAAATCTGTACCTGAAGAATCGTTAAACGATAAAGGTATATCGGCATTTGATAAAATTACTACTGGTATGAAAATTGAAGTACAAAGTGAATATAATCCATATAAATATTGTATTGCAACTGTAAGTATTTGTATAAGTATGTAACCTTTTTTTTCTTTTTACAATTAATAAAAATTACACTTTTTAATTTTAGATTATTGAAAATGTTGGTGGACTTCTACAAATACGATATGACACTACTAAAGATGTGACCAAAGATTTTCGACTTTTTTATACAGATCCTCGCATACGTTATGTTGGATATTGCAATCAAAAAGGTTCTCCATATCATTTGCGATATTCAAAAAACGCTGGATATACTGAATCTGATTATAATCATTATCTTATTTCATCATCAAAAACCAATAATAATAAACCTTTCCCAAAATCAATTCTACCGGTAAAAATTAAATTAATTTGTTGATATATATTTAAAGTCTTTAAACTTGAATTAAAATATCAAAGTATTTTTTATTTATTTTTTAAGGCTATTCAGAATCCAACGGAACATAATTTTGATATTGGAATGAAATTAGAAGCGATTAATCCCTCCAATATGTCACAAGTGTGTCCTGCTTATATAGAGAAGATATTTGATAATTTTTATTTTTTAGTAAAGATTGAAAGCATTTCCTCAGATGACCGAAAATGTTGGATTGGTCATAGCTCTTTTCCATATATTTTTCCTGTTGGATGGGCTCAATCAAATGGTATAAAAATTATTTCTCCATCTCAATGGAAAAGTGATTTTAATTGGAAAAACTATTTAGATTCTACTTCCTCCATTGCGGCTCCTAGTCACTATTTCAACAAATCAATTTCAGCATTAGATATAGGATTTAAAACTGGAATGAGATTAGAAGCTATGGATCCAGAAAACCCTTCAAAAATTAGTGTAGCTCAAATAGTAAAAGTGATTAAAAACTTATTATTAATTGAACTTCAATACACTGGCAAATCCTATTGGTTCAGTTATGATAGTCCAAACATTTACCCTATTGGATGGTGTTCTAGTAATAATATTGAAGCCGAATGTTCTGAAATAGTCAATGAAAATGTGAAAGATAATAATAGTGTAATTAAAAAGAATGATAATCGAATCCCATTACAAATTTGTAAAGAAGGATGTGATAGGATATATTTTAATTATAAATGTTATTCTGGTCCATTTATTAGTAAGAATAAATTGTCAAAGTTACCTAAATACGTTGGCCCGGGACCACTTTTGCTTGTTTTACGTGAAGTGTTGAATATGATCATATCAGTTGCTTATAAACCTGGACGACTATTAAAAGATTTAGAATGGGAAGGAAAATCTTCTTCGAACATTAAATTAGAACTTTTGAAAGCAAAGTATGTATATCAAAAATATTATTATATTTAGTTACATTTTTTATTTCTTTTGTGTATATTATTATTTTTCTAGATTAAAGACTTGTACTCATTATGCAAAAGTTCAGGTAGTGGACACATACGAGAAAGTACCTTCATTTTGCAAAGAAATATGTGCTAAACTTCAAGCATGTCCTTATCTTTTTGGACCAACTGAAATTTCGAATGAATGTCCTAAACGTTGTCTTTTAGTCAACAATAAAACAAGATTTCGTAAGTTATAGTCATTAGTTATTATGTATACGTAATATTAGTGTTTTATAAACATTTATTATAATATAGGCAAAAAGAAAAAGAAGCGTGGATTACATTTTATGACTATTCGAGCCCGTGAGAGACGAGCAGCCATGGAGAACGAGGCTAATAACGAATCAGGCAACGAAAGTGATCAAAGCATGAGATCTACACCAATACAATCTGAATCTGGCACACGACCTAACACACCGGATAGTAATTTTGATCCAATGATTAAAAAACCGAGAAGAAAACGAGAACCACGCAATAACATTCCTCCAATGGAAATGAAAACGAGAGGTGCTAAATTACCAAATTTTGCTCAGCAAATTAAGGAAGGCCATTGGGATAGAAAAGACGTGGAAACCATGTATAACAATACATGCGTAGTACCCAAAAAGCAGTATTCCGACAGCGAATCCGATAATAATAGTATAAATTCAAACGAAACCAAAAATAATAGAGAATTAGACCTAATTTCCGATGTTTCCGATACAGAAGAACCTGAACTTAAAAAACTTCGTGTGAGCTCTGTGAATGAGCAGTACGATTCTAAATCTTTCGGTTATAGCGATAGTTCAACTTCGCTTCAATCTCTGAATAATAGCGATTCGAATTCAGCATTAACCGCTAATCCTTCTTTATGGTCCGTCAACGATGTATACATGTACCTTTCTAAATTCGAAAATTGCAAAGAAATAGCGCTTAAATTGAAAGAAGAAGAGATAGACGGTATGGCTTTCATTATGCTTAATTTTCCTACTATGCAAGAACATTTAAAAATGAAAATCAAACCGGCGCGAATACTTTGTGAACATGTAACGACATTAAAATGGGTATATTTTTCTCAATTTAAATGTTAAAATTCTATCAAAATAATTGCGTAAATTTAGTCAAAATTTAATTACTGTTTTTTTTTTCGTTTTTATTTCACACACACACACACACACATATATATATATATATATATATATATATATATATATATATATATATATATATATATATATATATATATATATATATATGTTTGTGTGTGTGTGTTTATAATGCAATTTAATATGAATATCCAAAATAAGACTTTGTATTATCGTTGACTAGTACCTTTATATAATATTATCATAGCTTATAATGATCCAATGTTATTTAATTTTCTAATTTGCTTATGTCATGGGTAGCTAACTTTTTGCTTCCCATGCACCATTTTTTTTTTAAATTTAAATTCCTTTAAATTTTTAGTTTAGACATATCTTCAAGATCTTCTCCAAAAAAAAAAAATTTTTTTTCACTTTATGACAGCTCTTTTTTAGGCAAAAATCAACGTTTCTAGGGCATGTGATGTAATAGTGTAATGCATCACATGATAACTACCCCTAACATACGTGAAACATTTTACAAATTTTGAGTCCTTACATTTTCATCTTTTATTTATGAAAATTTTAGGACTCGTGACGTTTATTTTTTTTCATTAGAGTCGTAATAAATTTTAATTTTGATATGACATTTTAAATGTTTTAGTTTTAATGAATTAAAAAAAAATAAGCTGCTTGAATATTGAATGACTTAAATTGTTAGTAACGAAATCGGAGAATACGGGGATTTATTTATTTATTTAATTATTTTATTTATCATTTTTTTATCAATAAAAATTTTTCTGACATTATTTAATTTAAATTATAAACATTTATTTAATATTACTATTGCATTATTTTAATATATATATATATATATATATATATATATATATATATATATATATATATATATATATATATATATATATATATATATATATATATATATATATATATATTGTCGTTGTATAATTCATAATCATTTATTGAGAAAGTTATTTTCCATTTTATTTATTTATTTATTTATTTTTATACCTCATATTTCTAGTATCTTTCAAAATTCCACTGTCGTTTAACTTTAATAATATTCTGAAAATAACTTAACATCCGTATCTGAGTTTTAGGATTTCTTTCTATAGTTACAATACAAATATATTATATATAATAGCAGTTATCCTTTAGTTGCATGAACATAGTTTTATTTTATTTTATTTTTTCATATTAAAATTAACTATAGTTATGAAATTTTTAAACTTTGTTTTAAAAAAAAAATTAACATTTACAATATATATTTACATTTTTTTTTACAAAAAAATATATCATTTTTTATCTAATTTTATTCAATTGTACGTTTATATATATTTTTTTTTACAAACAAATCGAATTTTTTGGCTTACAAGATATTTATTCTAATCCTTTTTTTTGGTTTATTTTTAAATTTATTCATATTTTATAGTGATCAGTAAAATTTATATTGTTACTTTAAATGTATATTATACCGTTGTCATGCATATTAGAAAAAAAAGGATTTCCTAATAAAATCTTATGTTTTAAGAGACTGGAATAATATAATTAGTGAAAGAAATGAATGGAGTGGAATATTACATCATAACGATTTTTTATGATGCACTTGATACGTAATATAAATTGAATTATAACAAGAGACTGCTCATACTTATTTATATATTTTAAATAAATAATGAAATGTAACGTATATGTTTTTCATTTTCACATTGCTTTTTTTACCTTATTTTTTAATAAAAAATTGAAGATTTTATTTATATTTCAAATTAAAAATTAACGATTTTTTTTATTTAAGATTTAAAACTCTTCAAGTTTTAAATTATGTTATTTTCATTGATTTATGACAGATTTTTTGTGATAGGATGTAATCTTGAATAATTTTCGTATACTGGGAAGTTGTATTTACATAAATTTTCATGAAATTTATGTATTGATATTTTCTGAATGTTAGTTTTTTTTAAGCATATCAAAATTTAATTTCTACTGATATAAACTGGGAGTATTTTTGATTTTATAAATTTTAATTAGTATTTTTAATCTATTTTGTAAATAATTGATTCTCATCAGTAATTCGTATTTTTTATTTATTTTATCATTAAATCGTGTTTTAAAGTATAAGCTCGTATAGAGTAAAATAATTATTATAATAAAAATAAAACTATAAATTATTCAAATTAATGTAAATTTTTAGTTTTCATACTTATTTTAAGAAAATATTATTACATTATTTATTTAATATAAAAATATTAAACTTACTGCCTTATTAAATATAAACATAATCCGATGCTTGCGTTATAATTATTTGATAAATTTTATTAATTTGGATGACTTATATTTCATAGACTTTTTTTTTTGCTAGAAATATTATCTTTTATTTTTTATCATTATTCGATATTATCTTTCTATTTTTATTATTTTCCAGGATTATATTTCATTATCGTTAAAGAGAGCCATTAATATTAGATTGGCAATACCGTATAATATTTACGGCTGGCAACACTGCTCAGAGCGTTTGACATCGATACCGGCTATAGTTAAGCTCATAACCAAAATAGGGATGGAAGGCGTTGAACCCGTAGATATAACCGAAACAGGCGATTTTAAATATATTTTAATTCGTGTTCGTGATGATGCCGGTGAAGAAACTCATATTGTTCGAGGATATTCTCATTGCACTTGGCATTCTGACATCTTTGACGAGGTTCAACTCTTGTCAATTATATATATATATATATATATATATATATATATATATATATATATATATATATATATAAATATATATATATATAAATATATATATATATATATATATAAATATATATATATATATATATATATATATATATATATATATTTGTCTCTAGACCATCCATTTATATAATGTTATCAAACATATATAATATTTTTATTATTTTCTTTTTATATTTCATTTAAAATATGATTAATTTATTGCACTCGAGACTTTTATGGATAAAAAGTGTCTAAAAAAGTCAATTTTTTTCTGTTATACATAAAATAAATATAGAGGTGATGTGATAATGAATCATCAGCTTGTCATCAATATGCACCGGCAAGATTTAAACTACAAAATTTGATCTCCGATTTAAACATAAATATTTGTAATAATCATAATTGCAACACACTCACTTCGCTACAATAAAATATGACGTTTAAAACTTCTACACGACAAATTTGAAGCGACATAAATCACATACTAACAGGACTCTCGTTATAAAAAAAAAATACAGGATTAATCTTCTTTAATCGTATTCCATGTGATATCAATAGTCAGGAAAGGGTTAAAATCATTATACCGAAAAAAATGATGTATGCTTTTATATTTTAACATTTTATATACCTTTGCTATTTAGTGGTTATATATTGAATTTATAGATCTACGTAATCGTTTTTATTATTCCATCTTTATAGAGATAAAAAAAATAATTTTAATAATCTTTCTGGCATGATTGTTAAAATTGAACCAAAAAAGTTTCATAGTTTCAATGTTGGAAATGCAAGTTCGGTTTGTGTTTACATAGTTATAATATTAATCTTCTATAGAAAATCCTCTTTGTATTTAAGAGTTTTATTTTACACTACATAAAAGTATGGAAGTTTGTTATAAAGCAATTAATTTAAATAGTTATTGCCACTCATCAGGTTTTAGCATTAATTCAAATGATGATCAAACGGCACATCTAGAGTGCAAAGGATTAAATATCTTTAAAGAAATAATAATGACATTTTCTTTTATTTTTAGGTTAATGCGAAGTTGAAACCCTTGAAATTAAAATTAAAATGCTTAGGAGGAGGACGAATCAATCATGATGCTAAAGGGAAGAAATTGGAGGTCTACGGTATATCTCAAGGTTTCGGTAAGGCCGATCACGACATCGCTGCAGGAATCTTAAAAAGAAGATTTCCCAATTATTTCATCACAGTGAACCACGATGATTGAACTGATATTATTTATTTTATATTCTTATTTTTATATTATATAATCTAAAATTATTTAATCATAAATAAAAATTGATTTAAAAAAAATATTTCTATAATTTTTACATTATTAATTTAAAAGATTGTTGCATATGCCTTGAAATACAAATATATAATATACTGAAATATATTTCACACAGTATTAACTATTATATATTATTATTAGATTTTTCGTGATGATTTTAAAAAAGATTTTGTTGTAAAATCTTGAGATTTTATACCATAAATAGATTGTTTCACTATTTTTTAATTTGCTTTGTTTGTCAGTTTGTTTGTCTATTACAAATCTTTTTGATTTTTCGATCGCTCGATAGATTAATCAATTAATTAACTAACATTTTACCTTAAAAAAAATACACCTTAACGTGTATTTTTTTTATTTCCCCTTTGGAAATTTTGTCTCCTCCTCAACTTTGTGAAATAGCTTTTGAGCAAAAAATTAAATATATATATATATATATTTTTTTCCAAACAAAACTTACAAATTCTTACTTCTATAATTATGATTTATATTTCAATAATTATTTAATATTTTATGATTTTGAAATTTTCAAATAAATGAAATATGAAAATTCAATGAAATAATTTAACATCGAAAATAAAACAAATATAATAAAAATTATCATAATCATAGTCATTTTATTAAAAAAAAAAAGTATTATAAAAAAACACTATACAAATAATAATTAAACATTTTTAATATGTACATTATTTTATAAAGCTAACTGGAGATAGAATAGAGCTATTCTGAAAATTCAATATATTGAATAACTAAATATTTCAATTCTTTAAAGTGTCCATAGATTAATTATATGAAAAATTACAAAAAAAGATTTATCATTATTTTTTTTTTAATTCTTCAGGTTTATTTAATAACCGCAATAATAATAAAGCATAAACAGACACATAATTAACAATTATAAATCTATTTTCGTATTGCGGTACAAAATAAATTGCGATTAGAATTAATTCACACTTTCACTTATAAATTAATATTGGTCATGAATAGTAATATTTTTCTTTTTTACATTTAAAATGTTCACATTAATCTAAATTTAAATCTTACAATTACGTATTTTAATCGAATTCATATTAAAAATAATAAACAGGAGATTAAAAAAGCACGAAAGAGTCATATTAACGTTAAATCCTCTAAAATAAAACACTTTATTAATTTAAAATATAGTATATCGTGATTTTTTTTTAACATAAACATAAAAAATAATATATAATTTATCAGGGAATCATATATAGAATATTTTTTAACAACAGAATAATAAAACGAAAGTATAAAACAGTGGTTCTCAACCTTTATTCATTAGTGTACCCCTAACATGTGTATATATATATATATATATATATATATATATATATATATATATATATATATATATATATATATATATATTGCCTTGTCATTTAAAAGTTAAATATAAATAAAAATATATTTAATTTGGAAAGCTGTATAATACGAAGTTGGGGTACCAAGGTTTCTTTTTTATATAATATATTTTTTTACTATATAATATATATAATTTTCTATATTATATAATATATATATTTTCACTAACTGTTAAAAATAAAAAAAAAAACATTTTTTGTTTTGATAAAAATTTAAAAAGTCAAAATATTAAAATCGATATCAAACAGAATAAATTTTATATTTATAACGAAAAAAGTTAATAAAATATGTAATAATATTTATGTGAATAGTTTTATTAGAACATCGATAGTTTAACAAAAAATAAAATGTGAAATTTTACAAATTGATATCTTTAAATCAAAACGAATTATTAAATCGTATTATATCGACATCTTTTTCGTTTTAATAAATAAGTATTTTTTATAAAAAAAAAAAAAAAAAATACATATAAAGCTCTCGGATCGATTTAATTTTTATTATCTTGTATAACATTTAATGAAATGAACAATACATAGATTTCTCGCATGTTATAAAATTTGAAAATTTAATTTAATAAAACCGTGCGAATAATGATAATGATGAAAATTGAGCTATCATTAATGTTGATTAAATTCTAAAATTAATTTAGAAAAGTATTTAATGTGCCATTATTGCATTTAAAAATTATGGATTGACATAATTTTTTACATGTCTTTTTGAAGTTCTTAATTTCATACCTAACAATAAATTATCGAATATTGTAACGGAAAATTGTTTAAATTTCGAAAATAAAATAATAATATTTCACATTATGAACGATAATGTATTTTGACGTTATATTATTTTCTGGTACTCTTAAAAGATTTCGTATTATTCTTCAATTTTTTTTTTAGAAATCCATTTTTGACTGAAAAATAAATTACTTCTTAAATACATTGAAATTATATAATAACATTGGACGATTAATAATTATATTATGTGGGGATTTTTTAAATTTTTCCTCTCATAATCTGATATTTTTTTTTAAATAATTTTTATCTAAGCATAAATGAAAATAAATATTCACTTTTTGATTTTTCAAAAGATCATTAAATAATTATTTTAATTTAATAGCAATCATGTATTTATTTGAAAAGTGTTTTTCAGATCGAAATCTAATTTGTATAAAAATTAATCATTTTTTAATTAAATCGATAAAAAATAAAATATTGACATTGATAAATAATCAATTTGACTGAAATAATTTTTATGTATTTCGAACAATAAAAAAAAATATAAATCTATAGATAAGTAATATCGTGGAAAAAAATCAGAATTTTACAATTTTAGATACATTATATCAATAATAAATCGCAATACTTACAGATTATAAAATAAAACATTTTATAATGGAATAATTATTTTTTTATGCAAAATTGTCCGTGACATCTTTACGCCGCCGTCACACCTTAAAACAGAGATTAATAAATCTTTATTCAAATAAAAAAAATATTTCGTTTATATTATTAATCATTTTTATAAAATAAAATTCACAGTTAAAATATTATTTTGTTATCTAAAAACCACTTATATTGATAAGAAAAAAACCACGTCGCAAAATTGACGATTTTAAAATGGCGACGCCCATACTTAATAAATCGTATATTAAACAAAATAAATATGGCATGAATTATTTTAATAATTAGATATTTGCGAAATAATTTTAATTTATTTTATTTAAGTTTTTAGAACAAATTTTTAAGTTAAAATACCACATCATCCGAAAGGTAAATTTTATTATAATGATTTAATATTAATATAAAGTAGTAATCATATATACTTATATTTCTAAATTTTTAATAAATATTATATAACAATAATTTTTTTATAAAATTATTGCCACGTATACATTTTTTTCTTTTTTTTTATGATTAAACTTAAGTGCAGATACGATCATTTATAGATAACAACACTGCTTTTTCGATAACAAATATTTTGTTATATAACATTAATCGTTGTGATAAATAATTTAACAGAAAAATAATTCTTAACAAGTCTTAGTTTTGTGGATCATTATTCTTTTAATATATATTTGCCAATACAAGTAATATAAAAATTTATGTCGATTATTTGAATTTATTTATAATGATCAATCTTACGTGTTAAAAAAATAATTAGAGCTACAATTTTAAAAATCAAAAATTATATATATATATATATATATATATATATATATATATATATATATATATATATATATATATATATATATATATATACATAATATTTAATAATGCTTCGATTGATGTACATTATTTTTAAAAAAGTAACCAACATTTTCACAATGAAAAAGACGACATATTGAAATTGGTCGGGTTTTCAAATTTTAAAGAAGACTCAAAACTATGAGAATTAAAAAATAAAGTTTTTATTAATTTGGAGAGCTTTAAAATTGATTAAATACTATAGAGCTTTTTAAAAACTATTTTAAAAAGCTCTATAGTTGGTGATCTTAATTTGAATGTTTTAAAATTCTTAGCGTTAAATTAAATAAAATTCGTTTTATTAAATTTCCGCCATTTTGAATACGGCGTTATAGAAATTAAAATGGTGTCATATTTTATCTACAATATAATTTTAAATTGTTCAAAATTTAAAAATATTAAACGTATAAAAGCTACTAAACTTTTTTTTAAATAAAAGAGGAGAAAATAAAAAATAAACATACCTTGAAATTTTGATAGAGATTAATTAAAATAATATATAAGTAAATACCGTGTGGTAGACATTTTAAAAAATGTCTATGGTATTTATAATATTAGTGCAGAATATCTGACAACAAAGCTCTTATAGCGCCTATTTATACCTCTTATCAGCAAGTTTCCTCCCCTTCCTCTGACATATTTATCTATTAAATGATACCATCTTCAATTTTTCGATACCGAATAAAAAAATTGTAGTAGCAATTTAATAGAAAATCATAAATTTTATATTTATAAAAAAAATAAAGAAATTATAAATATATAATAGAATGTTTTTTATTTATCGTTTGTTAATAAAATTTATTTTAATACGTGATACTATATTTGAATTAGGTTTTTATTCTAATATAAATGTTTTAATCTATAACATTGTTTTAAAATTTATTAAAGAAATATTTTTATGACAACATTTAATTCACTTAACAGTCAAAATCTAATTATAAAAAATATTAGAATTTGTTTTCAAATCCCTAAAATAAAAAAGTTACAGTAAAGTAGATATATATTGATAAAGTTGAAGTTTTTTTTTTAATAAAAGGTATGGTTGTTAAATTTGGTGTTAAATCTATATATGACATTTTGTGTTTGACGTGTCAGCTTCTTTGCCGGTTTATTAAATTTCAAGATTATCAATATGGGTATTAGTTTTGTAAATACTATTAATTTTAGTTTATTTTCAGTGCTTTTAATTTAGTATATTAATATATTTTTAAATTATTTAAAATATTATAGACAACTATTCATAAAGCGGTTTTATATTTTATATAACCTCAAATATATTTCAAATATCGTAAAACATGTTTTATTGACAGATGTAAAGATTTTTTTTCTAATTGATCTTTCACTTATGTTTTTTTTAAATTATTGTATATATGGTATTAAAAAAATAGTAATTTATTCTATGCAAATACAGAAAAACTATTTGGTTGTATAAAACAGTATCACACACACACACACACATATATATATATATATATATATGTGTGTGTGTGTGTGTGTGTCTGTTTGTATTGCTTATAGTACAATCTACTATTTTTATGGATATGATATTTATTTATATTTTAACAAATTTGTGCAAGTATAATTTATAATTTTGTATAACATATTCGTGTTACTTATATAATTTTTATATGGTTCATAAATATTAATCAATACTTAAATACTTTTTTTAGCGGTCTCAACTGGCACATCTCTGATGCTTTCTATTGTATTTGCTGTATTTGTTTTTTCTGGAATGCAAATGTATAAATCCTGGTTTGCATCATCACAAGTACATACAATATTCGGAGGATATGTTGGATCCCTCTTTTTCATATTAATTTTAACCGTATCCTTTTATTTCAATACTAATAATTTTTTTTTCATTAATGAATTTATGTGTTTAGAAGTTCTAGGAAAAATTCTTATAAATATTTCTGCCTACTTTTAATTGATTTTAATTTTAATGAAGCAGTTTAAGTTTTTATTTAAAATCAAACTTTATACTAAAATGTTATCTCTGTTTCATATTTAATATTTAGTGATTATTATTATGAAATTTTATTTATATATAATCCTTAATATCACACGAAAGGCTGTTGGCAATTTGGAAACTCTAATGTTTGGCAAAACATCACAACTCAAGTATATTGAAGTTGTTTTATGTCTAGTTCTTTCACTTTTTGCCTCTGGAATGGTACACCGAGTTTGCGTCACAACTTGGTAAGAAAATATTATATATTTTTTATTATAATTATTAATTTTAATATAAAATTTTATTTATCAACTTTAAATAATAAAAAAATACACATTTTTTATAATTAAAAATAAATAAATTTTTAATTAATATACAATGCAAAATTTTAATTTATATTCTTATAATGATTTAATATATTTTCAGTTTTGTGTTTTCACTAATAGCGTTATATTATGTGAATAAAATTTCACAAAAAGTGCATACCGTGCTCGTTCCACAAAATGTTCCCACCAAGAAAAAGGGTCACAAATAAAGAGATTATTTTATTTAGTCTGTAAGAAAGAAACAATTTTTAATAATTATTTTGATAATAATTTCTAGCAAAACAAATATTGAAAAAAACATACTTCAAATAATGCTAATAATTGCAATTTGAATTGATTATGAAAATCAATTAACATGACTTATTAGAATATAATTTTTATTGTTATCTTTTCCTTTATGGTGAAATATTCTACTGCATATACACGAGTATATAGTCAAGATTAATCTTTTTAAAATATATAAAATACATTCCTTTATTAAATACTGAATTTGTAATGGAATATTTTAAGGTTAATTATAATTAATATACATATTTTTTATCTATAAAAATACATTTATTGTTATCGTAATAGATATACTTGATTTCGTAGAATATTTCCAGTCACAAATATTTTACATCTTTTTAATATTGAATGGTTAGGAAAAAAACAAACAACATTTTGTTCTTTTTTTTATATTAACTTTATTACATTATTACGCCAGTGATATAAACAGTGTCACAAATTTATATTTAATATTAAATTGTATAAAAATAAAGTTTTACAAACACTTCATTCACTTTCATTGTATAATTATCACCCACCAATTTTTTTTTCTAAACAAAAACAAACATTCACGTTAACATGATAAAATTTATATTATTATTAAAACTAACATTAATTTAATAGAATCATTGTTAGTAGTCAACATTTTGCAATTCGTCTCATTATAAATCTTCAACACGATGAATACATCGTCGTCAAATAGAATATCTAATATTTGGTAATTTTAGGCACGTTTGAGGATGGCTTACGATCACAATGGAAATTTATTTATTTTTTTGCGACATCATTACTACTACATTTATAGTATAAACATTATTTTCTATAATTTATGTGTATATAAAAAGAAAACATGCAATAAAATACCTTTCTTCGCATCTTATAAATAATATACGTAAAATACAAATTACTGCCCGCGACCACGCTTAAATTCTATTTGATCCAATAAAAAAAAAATAAAAAAAAATGGAGTGCCAGTTCAGACCTTTAAAAGGTAACGTTTGAGAATAACATATAAATATATATTCAGTAGAAGAGATTATTCAAAAGATTAATTTGAGGGTTTATTTTCAATAATTAATCAAATAATCCGGCATTTTATTTTTTCCTATAATAAGAAAGCTTGTATATGAAATATGAAATATTTAAAGATATATAAAATTACATTTTACTTAATTAATACTAAAAAAAAAATTAGGCAGTGTTGAGATTCAACGTAATTATAGATATTTTTTTTAATATAAAAATGGAAACAATGTGCAACAATATTTATAACATATAATGTAAAATAAAACATGAAATAAATATATTACAATAAAAAACAAAAATTCATATTGCTTTAGAGATAAGTCATTATTACATATCTAATTATATTCAGAGTATAAAAAAAAACTTACAACGAATTACTGAGATAAGATAATTTTAAGCAATAAAAATATGTATCAAATTTATGATTTTGGAATAATATTAAAGCATTTTGTGAATCACTCTTAAAAGATAATAATTAATTATAGTCGAAAATAAATAATAAGATTAAATTTTTATCGCATTTATGTCTAAAATAAAGAATAGTTCTTATTTGTAATAAGAGACTCAATTGACAATTTAGAATTAAAACGATATTGTATATGTAATTTCACGTTTTGCAGATGGCATTTTTGTGTGAGTAAGGATTCTGAAGGATTCTTGGGGTCGTTTCCATAACTCTCAATAATAATTCGTCTAAATAGTTTTCTAAATCTCTCACTTTTTTCTTCTGATTGTCAACTTCGTTTTGTAACGAATATACTTGTACTACAAGTTCTTCTTTAGTCTTCAATTCAAATTGCTTAATAACGTCATTAGGTAATTTGTTGTATGCCGGATTTATTTTTACTTCGTCAATTATACCTTCTTCTCCGATTATAATGCGTTCGCCTAAAGCCTTCTTTGTTCGCTCTTTAGAACTAAATTTCTTGAAATATTTGGGGCTCTCGCTCTTTTCCATTGCTGCCAAATTTTCTAAGCTCTTATTTCTATCCTGAGCCGCGTTCTTTTCTTTTTCTAAGAATGTTTGACTTTGAACTTTGTTTTTGTACAATTTCTGCGACCATTCGTCGGTTCCTTTAACGTTTGTAACTGTTGGAGTCTGCGTAAGATCATCTAGTCCCAAACGTACAGGTTTAGGCGGTGGTGTTTTTTCAGGTCCAATAATTCCACTACTGGTAGAACGTCTCAACAATTCTCCACCTCCAAGATTTTCTAAAGATGCATTTATTGGAGTGGGTATGCGTTTAACTATTCGCGGCAAAGTTCCACTATTATTAACATTCAATGAACTACCAGAACTCTTGTGGGATAATTCGTCAAAAGCGAACTCGTCTTCGTCTTCGCTAATTACTCCCGGATCGGCCTCTCCTGCAGTTTGTTTAGATGGATTTCGAATTGGAGTATTGATAGATTTACTCGTGTCAAGACTAGCATAACTGCCGCTCGGAGAGACAGCTTCTTTTTTATCTTTTTTATTCAAATGTATTTTAGATCCAAGATTTTTAGCGAATTTTTTTATTCCTTTACGTTTTTCCAAACTGCCTATACTCATGAGACTGCCGCCAACGTTTTGTGCCATCGCGGTCAACTGTCCCATAGATGATTTGTGTTTCTCTTTCTTGCTGAGATCATTCAAACTGCCCTCCTTAACGGTGAAACCGATTTTAACTTCGATCTCTCCGCGTAGTTTAGTGTTATCTTTACCCGGTTTATTTTCAAGTTTATACCATTTGTTTCTTGGTGTTTCGTAGACGTCGAAGTCGGCCAAAGGGATAGCAACTTGTCCTAGAAATTGGTCCGCGACGAAGGTATGATGCAGCACCGTGAGAACGACTTCGGCCGTATTGCCCTGCGAGGGTATAATCAGATCGCATTCCTCTCTCCATTCAGCAGAGTCACCACTCTTATCTTTGACGGACGTTTGAAATTTGTCTTTACCGAGGGCTATGGTGACGAAGCAATCGTTGGTACCATTCTTGCCCTTCACCAGTAACTTCCTGGCCCTTTGCACCGTTACCTGCACGTGCGTCGGACTCCACATCGTGGACAAATAATCTTATTTACCCTCAGCAATCTGACACTTGACAGCTGACCGAATCCGCCCAATGGAATGTGTCATATGTCGGAGGTACCAACTGTTGCGCATATAGTTTGACGTGTCGTCAGACTTACCAACATAGCAAACGTCTCAATCTCGATTATTATTATTTTAATTGTTTTATGGATTAAAAATAAATAAAAACACTTTCTGAGAAATAATCAAATATATTATAAATTTTATTTCTTAATTAAATCTTTAGGTACAATGATAAAATTACTACGCCATCGCTCTTGCGATAAATTGTTCGATCTGCTCCATACTTTGGAAATCAGATTAAATTCGAAAACGCTACTTTTTTTTCGGATATCCACCTAAAATGCGAATAATACTATCATTTCGAGTAAAATTATTAATTTTAATTGTTCAAAAAAATTATTTACGAATAACAAATATTTTATTTTCATAAATTACAAAAGAAACACCGTGAACATTTTCAAGTAACGAAAAATGATACGACTATTTTTGATTTTCAGGATTGAATACTTGAACAATTTTAACACCATTATTTCCATCATTTCCGCCGATTGCGTAAATAAGATTATTATGTAAAACAGCCTATAGAAAGGATTTTTTTTTTTATTACTTTAAGGATAATGAAGCTCTGTAATATCGTTTTGGCCATAACGATACCGGTAGCCGCCACAGTTGTATATAAAAAATATATATAAATACAAAATTAAATATATTAATAATATTTATTGTAGTATCCTCACCGAACAATCAAATAATTTATTCAGCAATGGTGGACCGTTTGTCCATTTATTTAAACATTTGCCATTATAACCTCCAAATATACATAACTCGTTGTTGAATGCAATCGCAGTATTATTAAATCTTTTAAAATTCATTGACGCCAACATTGTCCAAGAATTCAATGAGGAATCATATCTAAAATGAATTGTTGACATCAGAAAATTCTATAAAAAATCATTACTATTATTAAATTAATGAATCCTTACACTTCTAATGTATCTAATTCGGAAGATCCGTTGTATCCACCGCAAGAATAAATTTTTCCATTTATTTCGGTTGCCGAAAATTTACGTCGTTTCTCATTCATTAAAGAGACCATTTTAAAATGTTTACTTCTTAAATTAAAGCTCTAAATGTTCATAGATAGTCTATATTCAACAATAATAGTTTACAAATCGTTTATTATATTAGATATTTTAATTTATTTATTTTTACTATTTTTCTGAAATATGTTGATTACAATTTTGAGTTTTATGTATGGAGTTTCAATATTTTTCAGATATTGGAAATTAAAAAAAGTAGTTAATATATTTAAAGCAATGTCGATTGCAATATATTTTAAAAAGAAAACATTATCACATATATATACAAATATATTATTATAAAACAATAATATTTATTTCATATAAAGAATATTATGTATTTCAAAACATTTTTCATTTTCATAAATTCTGTATTAATTATTAGTTAAAATAAAATAAAATAAAGTTAAAATATAAAATGAAATTGAATAATAAGACTCAGGGTTTTATAGTTTTATTAAATTTATTTATTGAGTGGATATGATGTACGATAAGAAAGTAAAAATTTCAAGTCTATATACCGTTTGAAAAAATAAATTATAATAAAAATTCTAAAACACTTATACAAACTTCGATAAATAATATTTTAAAGTATTTTATTATATATATATCTTTATATAAATGGATGAATCTACATATAATTTTCAATATTTGACAAAAATGTTTGATTAAAATCTGTTTAATTCCACTTATATATGTTTTATTCTATATTCGAATATATATATACATATATATATATACATATATATATATATATATATATATATATATATATATATATATATAAATATATATATATATTACATTCGGTTTATATTTCATGAATGTAATTACTATTTTTGTGACAGTAAACCACTACTAATTTATAGTTTCAATCCAATTTATTTAATGATTCAATTAAAAGTTTTACATAGGCATAGATAATGTTATAAATATTATTTTGATTCTGATGAACGAATTCAATAAATATATAATAAAGATAAAAAAATATCTGATATAATTATTATTTTATACATTTATAATATATATTTGCTTTGCATTAACTATTTTTCAAAGTCTGATGTAACGTTTTTTTTATTTTTTGGAATTACCAATATAAAGTTTTAAAGTTTTAAATAATATACATTATGTCTGAAATGAGTGTGAACATAAAAGAGTTCAAAATATATTTTAATAGTATTTTTTACATAAAATAAAAATATAAAATTAAAACGTATTAAAAATTATATATAAATTTATTAATATCTTGTAATTTTAGAGAACTCTTTACTTATTATCCGCCATTTTGGTTTCCAGCTAAATATATAATGTAAATATTGTTTTGATTATTAAAATTTTGTATGTATTACATATAAATTCAGTAATTATATTAATTATTATAAGAAATTAATCATGAAAAATAATTAATTTATATATATTTTATTATGTTTTTCGCATTTTGAAATTTCACAAATTATTAATGATATCATTAATTTATTTAAATCACTGTACGTCTTAAGACCAAAATGGCGTTTAAGAATATTCACTTTTGTAAATTAAACTTTGATATTTTATAATTATAATGCGGCTTTTTGTACGTATAATCATTATGAATGATTTTTATTAGTATATTGTTATTTTTTAATCTTGTGGCTATAAACTACAAGTTTGATAGTTCAATTTTATATTTAATATAAATTAAAGGGGAAAATTTTAAAATTAATATTTATTGTAATTGAAAAATGTATACATTTCAATTATGTATTTTAAACAGTACATACAAATAGTCGCATATTTTACATTTGTAAAAAAAAGATAATATATATAATTAAAAAAAAATCATTACATGTTTATAATGCAATGTATTGAATGTCGGAACATGCCTATTAAAAAAAATATCTAGCAGTTCAAATTTAAAACCGTTAATATTTTTTATACTGCAGTTATATATATATATATATATATATATATATATATATATATATATATATATATATATATACATATATATATATATATATATATACATATATATATATATATATATATATATATATATATACTTATATATATATATATTTATATATATATATATATATATATATATATATATATATATATATATATATATGTTTTCTACTCTAATACGAATCATTTTTAATATTTTTTTTAATTTACGTGTACTTTACACAAGACATAAGAATCCGACTCTCTTTGAAATGGCATATTTATGCATATATTTATATATACATACATTACACATTTCATTTTTTTTTACAAAGTATAGCCAATATATATATATATATATATATATATTTTTTAATATTTCACATATACATATATATGTTTTTTTTCTAATATTTGAATATCAAATATATTGTATTGTATGATACAAATATTGAACAAATGATATAATTATGTAATGTTTTTGATAAATAAAATGCAATTGCTATAATAATATTTATAATTTCACGTCGAAAACTACTAGACTGATATAAGTGGGGAAAATAGACAAATATTCTATTTGCATATTACTTAATGTAATGCATATACCATTTAAGAAGATTTTTTTGTAACAACGAGAAAATCCTACTTTATATATAATATTATTTATACTATTATATATATATATATATATATATATATATATATATATATATATATATATATATATATATATGTTGCGATGAGTAGTGATAAAGAGTAAGTTTGATCAATAATATTGACAATACTTCGAAAATGTAACAATTGATTACTTTGAAGTTTTGATAATATCATTAACGACAAAGGATTTTTATTGTAATAAGTGTTATAAATATTATTTTCTTATGATTATATATAAAATAAATGTATATAATTCGTTTTAGATACACGGCATGATCTCCTTTAAGATATATATATATATATATATATATATATATATATATATATATATATATATATATATAATATTAAATTATAATTAATTTTATGAAAAATCAGTCTTTACCATAAATATATATTTAATTACATTAAATAATTAATGCAAAAATATAAAAAAATTCACACAACCGATTAGCTTTATTTTTATACTTTATATAATTGACAGGAAGTATTTTTTAAAATATTTCCTGTGTATTAAAGAGTTTTATTTTATAAATTAAATTTTAAATTATTGATATTTGTATCATTTTACTGGAAACTATAAACAAAAGTATTAAATATTAATGTGAAAAAATAATTATTTTTTGTTGTTGTCAAAAATCAAAAATGCATGTTTAGATTAGGTTAGGTTAGTTTATATGGAAAATATCATAAAGTGCAAAAGTCGACATTCTGCTGAATTATTAGTAAATTACCAGTTATTTAAAAAATAATAATTTCTTTTCTTCTTATTGCCTACGTAAACTATATACAAAGTAATGGTTTTAAAAGTAAATTGTATATACATATGTGTGTGTGTGTGTGTGTTTGTATGTAAGGATTTATATATTATTTAGCTTGTATCGAAATATAAAAGTGAGATCGAACCGTGTATCATTTCAGGATTTAAATGATGTTTTTCTCGAATGTGAACCATTATTTAATCTAAATTTAAAGACATCTATTGCTAAGCTAAAATCAAACATTTTATATCACAAAATATTAAATTATATAGAGATAAAAATAATTATCAATATTTATAATTATATTCAATGTTAGAATAAAATAAAATGAATCATAATATATATATATATATATATATATATATATATATATATATATATATATTTAATTATAGTGTATAATTTAAAAATACATATTTAATTGGGGGAACTTGTCCTGTCATAGGACGACACTTATTAACGTATAATTCTAATATCATATATATATATATATATATATATATATATATATATATATATATATATATATATATATATATTTATTTCATATAATGAATACTTCAAAAATCAAGACATTAACGAAATGATAAAAATATATTTGTATTTCAATTTATCTACAATTTATTCGAGTCTATCACATTGTCTAATAATTGAATTTTGATCGTGAATAAAACCAACAATATCTACATACAACTTGTTCCCAATTCCATTTTATAACATTAAAATATCAGGAAACACTTCTAGTGTAGCCATTTTTTTTTAAATATACGATAATTTATCAAGTAATTGTAATTTTTATTCGCACGATTTCAGTTAACGCCAATCGAAACAATGATTACGATAATAAAATTATGATTTTATCCTGAAAATCAATTTTGATATTTGTGTCGCACAAGACGATGCTTATGGATACAGTTTTACATTTATAATGACATTATATTTATAAATCTTTTTCTAATATGATGTATAAATTATATTATCAAGTTTGATTATCAGGATGTATCATCAAAAGATACGCATCTACAGAATTTTAAACGGTTTGAATATTAAAAATCAATCTGATCGCCTTTTATTTAGTTTTATTTTCAGTAAATTGAATTATTTTCAGACCTCATCGTTATATGAGGATTAATCTACGGAAAAGATTAAAATGGGTAAACATTTGCATCCTTTATATTTACCAAAAAGTGCACCATCGAATTTATTTTTATGATGTTGCACAAATCAAATATTTCAATTGAATTTATTTGTGATTGACTTTTTCTTTTTGTATAATTATATTAAAAATTATCACTGAATCGAATCATAAAATTGTATAACAAAGTCTAAATATTGTGTACCACTGATCTAAATCAACTTAATACTCGAATAGTATACAATGATTAATATATAAAATATTATTATAATCCATAAAATATTTAACTGGTCTTTCATTATCACAAAAATAATAATTAATTTTTAATTACACCAACGTCATGTTTCAAATAAATAAATATACAACTCATATTTCAGTATTTATACAATGCAAACGCTCTATTATATATATAATATATACCTGAGATTAAATCTCATTTTATACATATAATATAAATATATTTTTTTATTTATTACACGATATATTATCATATAAATACGATACATATAATTTAAATAAATATATTTTTGTCGTAATAGCACGTTAATAACAATTGCGAACATAATATATTTCTATTAATTATAGTGGAAAAAAAAATATTATATATTAAGTCATTCTCAAAATTTACAATTTATTTTAGTTCAAATCATCATAAAATTATTATTCGATTACGTTTAACGCCGTTAGATGACACCAGTTATACCGCACACTAATTTCAATCATTACAATTACATTATATAAAAGTCAATTTTAATTTATGAAATGTAAATAATAATGTGCATTTAATTTTTTTTCAATATAATCAAACTAATGTTTTTCAATTTAAAATCAACTTGCATTTATTTTATTAAAAATATAAATATTTAGTTGTTTAAATAATACATTTAATTTTAATTAATGAGAATGCTCAATTTTCTTTCCACTGTGATATATATATATATATATATATATATATATATATATATATATATTTATATATATATATATATATATATATATATATATATATATATATATAAACAATTGACATAGTAATTTATTTAATTAACTTATTATGTATATATATATATATATATATATATATATATATATATATATATATATATATATTGTGTATGTGTGAATATTAAAAATGTATTTTAATGTGCAATTGAAAACGTTTTGTAGTGGAAACATCAGTTTATAAAAAAAAATCTATCAAATTCGTCTTTGCATACACATTTGTTGATATTTAAGAACAGTCATCTGCGAATCATTGTGCTATTAATAAAATGTTACTATTTTCACAAGACTACTGTTCAATGTGAACGTTCTTATTATAACAAAATGGGTAGCATATTTTATACAGAGTGCTCCCATTAAATCAGATTTATATATGTATTTTTCATGATGTGATGAACGGTGTATATTGAAATTTTATATAAATATTACTTTCATACTCAAGAAATAAACATAATATTCAAAACGATTTTATTATATTAATTTATATTTTTTTAAAATCATATTGTCATTATGTCATTCAATGAGAACACTCTGAGTTTAGAATTAGTTTTTTTTTTGCACATCCTGTTGAATGTTGAATGCATTCCTTACACACCCCAGTTGAATACATATTTCTATATTATGACAATATATTTGGATATAATTTGACTAGTTGGCCGCAACATAGATCAGGCTGCGTCCTGAAGGAGTGCACTGAGCACTCCTCATCAGTGAACCTCAGAGATAGTTTGGTCTCGACATACAACACAATAGACCCATATTTTTATAGAGTGAACTCCTGCGGGTTTTACTTGACCATTGTGCATTACCGTCGTCTCCTGTCAAAGCAACGTTACGTTCTAAAAAAAAAATCAAAATACAATATAAATAGATATATTATATTATATATAATATGTATATATACTTTAAATCAAACGTTCTTCAATCAATATTAACTAATTAACCAAAATTTCATTCAATTAAGGTGACCATCTTTTATACAATAAAAAATAGGACACAATATAATCAATCGAACAGATTTTGAAATCTCTCCAAAAGATAACAGTTGATCAACTTAGTTCAATCTTTCTTTATTTAATATAAGTATATTTTCATGTGTTTAAAATTACATTATCCGGTGTATAAAATGTTGAAATTGATTATTATTTTTAAATTTTCTAATGCAGTAGAAGTATCACTAGTATAATAGGATCATAATGAAGAAATTATATTTAAAAATATGTATTAATTTTGTATTTTTATACTTGAAGTATAAAAACCATATTTTATTAAAAAGGTAAACTCATGTATAAAATTAAAATTTTGCTTTTAATCAAAAAAAAAAAAAATAGCAACAAAGAGTCGATTTATAATGCATTATCCCTTTTATAACATTAATAAAATACAAATTAATCGAAAAGATAGAAAATTTACGCACCCAAATAGTTTTCCTGTTGCGGCATATATTCCTGTAAGTCTTGTAATATCCTTGCAATTTCCTGTGAGTCTTTTATTATACTGCACAATTCTTCTTGGTGAAAATCTGGTGTTATTTGTTTGCATAGTAAAATTTGACTAATGACATTACCTAAATTTGATGGACCCGCTCTATTATCTGAAATATTTTGAATGCGAACGGTATTTATTGAAAATAATTAAATATTTCCAGATAATTGCATTATAAAGTACGTATAGACGTATTTGATTTAACTAAAATTTTCATTATCAAGCATTCGAGCTGAGAAATATTTCAAATTAATTAGAATAGCCGATGCTCATTTATCATAGTCAAGATATGAAATGTCTACAAATCAAATTTCAACCCGTCTTTCGGTCGAATTTATGCAAATATGGTTGTTTGTTATTGTTAAAATGGTTCGAGGTTTTAATTGATACTTTTAAAAAAAAATATTGACACAATTTGAACTTGAATAATTATTATACAATTTATATTTAAATCTATGATAACAAATAATTTCTTATTTCATGCTTCATAATCAACAAATTATTATTTGATAATTATCAGTTATTTAGTTTAGCACTTTATATACACACACATATATATATATATATATATATATATATATATATATATATATATATATATATATATATATATATAATTTAAGCATTGAGCGAACGCCGCCGCCGGAGTCACAGTCAAATACTATTTAATTTTTATAATTTATTATTAAATGATTTAATAAGTCAAAATATATATTCTAATCATACAATAGTTAAATTCATTATTATATATTTTAATGTAAAATATTTCAGCATTTACAATTCAATTTTAATAAACTAAATAACGAATTAAAAATGTGTTAATTTATTTTGTTTTTTGTTAGATATATACTACTATTTTTTTTTTAATATCACAAAGCTACATAAATATTTCGAATATTCGCTTAACGCCTATAAATTGGTGGAAAAATACGAGATTTAGTCTTTATAAACGGCGTTATATTAATTTATTCTTTGATTATTCATCTGAAAATGCTGAATAAATTTAAATTATAATTTATAAGTATATATATATATACATATACAGACCGTAATATCCAGACATGTCCATTGGGACTAACTGAACCAGTCGGTGGCACTTTGCAAGCTCCCTGAGAAACAATTGAGCCATAAAGAAAAGCAGCACCAAGTGAGGGTTGTCCACAGGGATGCCTTCGGCAATTGTACTGAAAGCGAAGAAAAAAATATATATATATATATATATACAAAAAAAAAACATTACATTAAGCCTACAAAATGGCCCTACACTAAATTGTTAGAAGTGAGCGAAGCGTTTTATTCTATACTTTTTTTCTTCTTCATACGAGAAAATAAATAACAGACAAAACCAAGAACGCAAAGAAGAGCCAAATTTTATATCCGAATATATCTAGATGTGTATTTTTAAAGGTGTATGTAGGATTGTATCAAGGGTTGTATATTATCACAGGTGTCAGACGAGTCCTATGTATATATTTATAATGGAATATGATACATAAAATATATCAAAAGAAACACTGATTTATAGTTACATAATAAGATATTTATAAATTGATTGAATGATGTGTTAATAATTGAAATCACTATTTTATAATAAAATAATTCAATATGAAAGGTTGAAAACTCCTGGATTTATATATAAATTTTCACTGTGAGATGTAATAAAATAGTCGTATCAATTTAATTATAATTTAGACTAGACGAATTATATATATATATATATATATATATATATATATATACTTTGTATTCATCCAAAGCGGCCAGTCTTAATATAGTAAACGAAATCGACTTATAAACGATGCAAATTAAAAAAAAAAAAAAAATAAAAGTAATTGAAAAATGAAATATAAAATGTTAACGAAGGGAAAATCGTCTCGGAGGGTTGGAGTTCAAAAATAGGGGCAGATCGAAAATCGCCTTTTTCTTGTAATTGAACAAGCGAGCCGTGAATAATGGCTAAGACACGGTGACATCTGATAAATTGGCACTATTTAATTGAGGCTCTGAATGGAGAAAAATAGTGTGAAAATACAAGGTTCCAAAAAAAAAAAAGGGTTGAAAGTTTATTTTTTTTTTGTTTTACAAAACGGAGGACACAATTAAATTGGTCAACAACAGTTTTTCAAATCGTTCGTCAAAAACAAAGCTCGTCAAAACTGTGAAGATTTAAAAAAGGACAATCGATAAAATATAAAAGTTTACAAAATGTAGGACATTTAGATGAAATGTTCCGCCTAAAGGAGAACGTTTGGTCACATTATTTCGATGTACGATTATATTAAATATACGCGATAGATTAATGTTTATTGTGAGCGATTTTTTTAAAATTAAATTCAAATTTTACTTTTTATTATATTTTAAAATATATTGAATTTTATATAAAAAAATGACAATTAAAATAATAAAAAAAAGGATAATATTTATATGTATATATATTATTTTAAACATAAAATAGAATTGAAAGAAACGCTGTAATAAAATCAACTTTTCTATATTTGAATAAATATTTTCATTTCAAAAAAATAATATTTGTATAAATATATATATATACATTTACACGTTTTTATTTCATATAAAAGCGAAAAAAAAATGGAACAAAAAGTGAGTATTTTAACCCTTTTCTTGTATACATACTTATGAAAACGAACGTATATAATAATTTATATGCATGGAAACGTGTAATGAAAATAGTGTTTTTTATATTATGTTTCACGTTCTAGTCACGGAATGAAAAAAAAAAAACACACACACACACACACACACACACACATATATATATATATATATATACGCATTTTGTGCCCTTTTCTTTTAATTTGTAAAGGGTGAAAACGGTAAACGTTCACCTTTCGCATGCTCGTATATAATTGACTTCGAATCATCGAAAGTTCATTTGTGATCATCAAATTATATATAACTAAGTTATCAACTGAAAAATTAAAAAATAAATCAAAAAACAAATCAATAAAATTATTATGTTATTAAATGATTATTATGTAATCATTTGATTGTGAATCGTAACAGCGCCATCTGCTGGTAAAATTATCAATATTATTATATAAAAACATTATTGTTTATTATCATATAATATAATTACACGTAAATATTTCTTTTTTTTTATGATTGGGTAGCGCAATTTATTCGCGTGTAATTTATCATAAATCTAATCGTAATGTAATTAAGTTTTTGAACGTGTATTCTCTGCAGGAGATGCGAAACTCATCAAGGGCTCGCATCACCTTATTAAATTTCTTAACACAACAATATTTTCACGAAAGTAAATTTTAATTAATTGCATAAAATATAATAATAATAATAATAATAGCAAAAATAATTTATAATATTATATGTGAATGACGTTTGAATACTGCTTTATAGTTTTTGACAGTTGATACTTAAAAATATTATATATAATATAATAGAACACTTTTCGCCAGAACTATTTTTTTTTATTATAAAATAATATTTTTCGCCATAATACTTTTATTTTATTTATTTTTATCACATATATATAATATTAAAATTTAACGTATTTTTTTTTATAATCATCATTTACTACTAATTGATCTTCATTATTCATTTTATTATTATTATTTTTTAATTTATATGGTATATGTTTCAATAAAATACGATATATATATATATATATATATATATTCAAATAAGTAAAATTTACTATACTTAAAAAAAAATATTATTATTTTTTGCACGTTATGGAAATAGTGTGTTGTTTTAAGGCTTACAGTTTAATTAGATGACAATTGTCGGCGTGTCTTCTTATTTTAATTAGACGCTATCAAAATAGAAGATCTCTATTAAAGGTAATTAAAATTCGTTTTTTTTTTCGTAAATTGTTCGCAAATCACATAATTGACTAATTAAACGTGCCATTTTACATTGAATAATTGCAATTGAGAATTGACGATTTTTTTTAAAGGTTATGTTTTTCAATTCAAACACGCATTCGATTTAATTTTTGCAAAATATATGCGTATCAAAAAAAAAAAAAAACTTATTTAAAATACAAATAAGATGTCACTTTTGAAATGTTTCATATTTGCACAATGTTTATAATTTAAATTTTATAATTAAATGCATAATAAAAAAAAAATGTGTATATATAATAATGTATTATAATACTAATGTTGGACTCGTTGAAATAAAATAGATTATTTATTAGTATGTGTTTGTGTGTGTGTGTGTGTGCGTGCGTGCGCGTTATGCGCATTCACGTGCGTGAATGACGTCATCTTGTGCGTGAATTAATTTTTTTTTCTGCCATATGTCGCGCATAATGCGAACCGTTTCAGATTTTCGCCTTAATCTTGCGAACGTTTAGCGATTCGCAAAGTTTTCCGCTCGTTTTCCCTCGGCGACGTATCAGTTTTTCCGCGAGTTTTCCGTCAGCTGGAAAGCGTTTGACTCGAAATTGCGGGTCCGCCCGAAGAAACACGAAATAATCTTCAAATATCTCAGGTAATTTGTATAATTCGGTCGTTATGTCGAATATGGCGTTATTCATATGTATTTTTTTTTAATACGAATATAATATTTCTATATATTTCATGTAAAAAATATAATATTTTTCAATTTATAATTAAATTTATTACATATAACATATTAGAATATTCTATGAATCATTTATAATATATTATTGTAATGTTTTCAAATTTTACAATTTTTAAAATATTTATAGAAGTCAATTTTTCTGATAGTTTTAAGCTCTTTTAATGATGCACTTTAATTTTATTTATGCTCGTAAAACAATGGTTTTTCAGTATTATGTTTATTATATGGGCGGGGCTATGCCTGGCGAATATGTAGGCTGAGGTGTTGTTTTATGTCAAACATTCACAAATCAAATCACGTATTGAAATATAGTGGGTTATATTCACACACACACACACACACAAACATATGTATGCGAAGCATATGCAATATTTAGTTTTGCGGGAAAGTTTTGAGGTCGATTAAAACTGTAGCGGAGTCGACCTCAAAGCCTTAGCCCGAAGCTCATATTTCGCTTTTGTGTGCTCTCAAAATTATATTTGTATAATAAAATTAGTATTTATAATGTGACCGTCGTAAAGCGAACGCCTCATGTGTGACATAATTATTATACGTCGCCGCGAAATTTAAATATTATCGATATCTTTTCTTTTCGTAAATATCTATTAAATAAAAATAGTTGTATTATTATTTGAAAAATATTTTTCTCTCTTTATATTACATATATATTTAATTAACGACATTTTTATTAAGTGTCTTAAAATTTATATCTATTTTTTACAGTACTTATCGGACAAATTTTAAATATTAAATATGTTAAAAATTGATGAGATTATTGTCGATTTTATTTTTTACATATTAAAGTTTTTATTAAATTATATAGTTAAAATTAAACTACATGATATATTAACAATTTTAAACAACGTCCTCGTAACTCGAAAGTTGTTAAATTAAACGAGGTTGTTTAATTTATGGGAATTAACTATTAAAGTGCAGCGCGTTTTATTATATATATATATATATATATATATATATATATATATATATATATATTTATTAAAATAAAAAGCACATTTTTATATCGTATTACTTCGTTAATTAATTCTTGCATTGTCATCGAAAGTTAGTAAATGTGCAAAGTTTCAGTTCAATCGGACATTGGTAAATGCTAGAAAAATAGATTACAAAATTTCACCCGCACAAACAGACAAGTGAAACGTATATAAAGTATGTAAAAAAAAAACAATCAGAGCTCATATCTTAACGATTCATATCGCTTATTCGGTTGAATTAATTTGCGATTCATCACTCTTCAGAGAATAATCGCTATTTATGTACTGACAAATGTACGTGTTATAGGCAATGTATTATAGATTCGACCTTTAACTAATGCGCTCGTTCTGTTTATACAGTTCGAAAGTTCGGTATCGGAAAATTGTCAATTCGATTTGTCGACACAGATAAGGCTCAGAAAGGGTTAGAAATGGGACGGCTGAAATGTGGGTCGCAGCCGAGTCGGAATATTTCAACGCAAGGACACGAAGGAGTCCTTCCATTATCTGAAAATCCACTTCCAGGTCCGCACCGGAGACTAGCGGAGCGTGATAAGCCTCGTCCTTACACTTCAGATCTCGTCAACCCCTATTCTTGCTAATTACTGTCGTCATATAAACGAAAAACACGTTATATAAACATGTAACACACATTATATAATCAATATAATAATTAAAATTTTTATTTAAATTAAATATATATATATATATATATATATATATATATATATATATATATATATACATATATATATATATATATATATATATATATACATACATATATATATATATATACATATATATATATATATATATATATATACATATATATATATATATATACATATATATATATATATATATATATATATATATATATATATATATATGCAATATACATATGAAATATTTTAATTGAAATTATTATATTTTTGATACACGTTTATTATTATTATATACGTGTTTTTAATTAAAATTTTGAAAACGCTTTATGCAAAAATATATTGATTTTTTTTAAATATAAATTTAATAAATGTATGAAACGTGTAAAATGGTGAATTAATGACAACAAATATAAATTTATATTTTTTCTATTTTTTTTTAATTTGAAAAATTTTTATGTTTCAATAATTTTTTTTACATACATATATATATATATTTAATATTTATATGTTTGATATATTTTTTCATTATTTTGAGATAACTTTTCGTCCCTTCATCACGAAAACTTGTCACTAGTTTCTATCGTTATTGTAATTTTTTTTTTCATATCTACGATTTCGATTTATCAACATATTTTCAAACTTTCGATAATTTTGTACGAGATATATTGTTAAATATCTTTCTCACAATCTTAATTAGATATTCTTTAACTACCATCTATATTTTCTTATCTAAAGACTCGTTTAGATTTTAAGAAAATTGCCGATATTGACGATAAAATAAAAGAGAAAGTTCGAAACTTTTAATAATACTTATGTATACGTATATATTTTGATATAAAAAAAAATTAAATTGATTCGTTTTTTAATTGTACCTGTATTATCATATATGCCAAAAATAAAATAGTCTCGAAAACGTATTCTATATATTATATAATATAATGGAATATTGAATGAGAAGACAAACTTTTCTTCGAGTTATATATGAAAATTGTAAAGTTTAGCGACGAATCCCGAGGAAAACTTGCGAAATCTATCAAAATGTCACTGCGAGTCACGAACACAATTTTTGACTATAATAATAACGAGAAAAATAACATTTGTTCCCGGAAAATTTCTGTACGATTTCATTTTCTTTTTTTTTTTTGATAATTTTTAAAATAAAAATATTATTGGCATCGATTTTAGCTTTTAATTAAATTGTATAAAACGAAAGTATATATATATATATATATATATATATATATATATATATATATATATATATATATATATATATATATATATATATATATATATATATATATATACTACTGTGATCAAAAAGTAAGATGAAATTGTCATTTAAATCTCTCGTACATTAGGAAGGCAGTTAAATTGTATTTTTTTTTATATTGGTCTATAATATTTGCCAAGCTTCCATTTGTCAAAAGGTTTAATTATATCCGAATTACAAGTATTTTTACAACTCTCGGTATTTTCATCACAATAATGCACCATCTCATACTGCATTGGTTCTTCGCGACTTTTTTGTCAAAAAAATCGACTCAAATCGTTTCGCAACCACCGTATTCGCCTGATTTGACTCCGTGCGACTTCTGACTATTCAGCAAAACTCAAAAGGCAAATCGTGTCAAAACGCAGTTTTGACACGATTGAGGAGATAAAAACTGAATCGACGAAGGCCTCGAAGGCTATATCGGAAAAAGACTATTCCGACTGTTTCGAGGACTGGAAAAAGCGTCGGCAAAAGTGTGTTTTATCAAACGGGGATTACTTTGAAGGGGATGAAATTGATTTGGAAGAATAAATAAAGAATTTACATTTTATAAACAAATTCACCTTACTTTTTAATCATTGTGTTATATACAATGTATTGTCTTGATATATTATGCTTGATTAAAACCTTTAAACTATTAGATATGAGATAATTCAGTTTAAAAGTATGTAGTTTATATGTTTTCTATAAGTATACAAATTAAAAGATTAATTATATAATACAAATAAAAATATTTTTTTAAAACCAATGTTAAATTTTGATCATAGTGTATATTGCTGTCATATTTTTATTTCAAAAAAAAAATGTGATTATTAAGCCAATATTGCAATTGAAACGAAGAAATTCTTATCGTGCATTGATAATAATATAAAAAAGTTTCTCAATTTCAACGGACATTTATAAAAGGATTTTTCAATCGAGATTATTATTTCAGACGTTCTATTTCCGGAAAATTTTTTTTTTCATACTGAAAAACTCGACAACGCTTTCCAAGATTTTAATTGGCTATCGAAAACAATGAATTCGCTCGGATGAATAATTAGATGATTACGTAACAGAATCGAATACGTTTTTTTTGTTCGCGTTTTACATTGAAATTTTTCCGCGGAATTTTCGCGAAAAACTCATCCCTTGCGCCGTTTTGACCGCCGTTTCGTCGATTTTCCGCCGTTTTGTTTATTTATCTGTTTGAATTTTATATTCGACACACCTGCGAAAATTTTTCGAATTGATTTGGAAAAATGGAAATTTTATTCTGTCGATATGTGTGTGTGTTTTTTTTTCTTCCAAATATGGAAATTTGATAACGCATATACATAATAAAATTATATTACTGTATATAATTTCTTTATATATTTTATATGATATAAGGGATGTGAAATTTAATCGAAACGATTTTCGACCGCATTTGAATTTACGATATTTTTTTATATGTTTATTTTAAATATATTGAAAAAAAATTAACATATATTTTATGAATATAAAAGAAATTTATTCATAAAAATAAAATATATATTTTTTTATTAACTTTATTTGAAATTTTATTAAGAATACTTTTTTCAATGAATAATTATAAAATTTGGTTTCTTTAATATCAAGTTGATCCGTGTACAAATTTACAACTGAATTCTGATATATTTTTTTAATTCAACTCGAACATTGATTATTCAAAAATATATATAAAAAAAAACACTCATAGATAGAAAATTATTTTCTTTTCAATTTTTTTTAATATGAAAAATATGTATATATATATATATATATATATATATATATATATATATATATATATATTTGAGATCATAAAAAAAACGTTATAAGTGCTATTAATATATAAAAATATATTTAAAAAAATCGATCGTTGTTCAATTAACACGTTGAGTACGAAATTATTATCAAAAAAAAATACGCAGTAAATGCATCGTAAAATAAATAAATATTGTGCACTTACATCTTTTTCACTTTGATCGTTGTCGAATTTTATTTATTATTATTATTATTATCATCATTTTTTTATCTTTTACCGATCAATATCCGGCGAATATTTATAGTACGAGTATTCATACTGTAAACATCTAGATTTTCAACATGGAGCAGGTTTCTACGCCAAATCTTCCATTTTATTTATTGTTTGCATATATTTTACATACATACATACACACACACACATATATATATACCATATATATAATTTTATATATGTATACAATATTATTCATAGACGAAAACATATGAAACTTTATACTGTACAAACACAACCTTCTCATAATTTCATTTTATTTATCATTTAAATAAATTTTATCTTGTTTTTATTTTTCGTAAATAAAATAATTTCATCCATTTTATATTAAATTTGACGATTGACTAAAAAAAAATTAATAACAATATAGATAAATAAGTCGAAAAAATTTGTGCGTCATCAAGTGTCCTGAAAAGCTGAAAAAGAAATTCGAATGGTCCCATAACGGATGGTTCAAGGACGAATTATTCCTAATCTATCGTTAAAATATATAATAATATCATATTGCTTTCGTAGAGATTATTATTTCTATCGGATTATGTCGATAAAGGCGCATTATTGCGTCGAATATTCTTAAAAGCGAAGTCAATAAGTAAATAGATGAAAAAAGAAAATAATAATATTAATGGAAAGACACGTTAAAATCGAAGAAAAAAGATAGATTTCTTTTCACCGCCCGTCGTAAAACGGACGAAATTAAATTTAATATGAAATATTTTCCAGGAGAGAGTGGAAAAACAGTTGCTTTTATTTTGTCGGTTTCCAATATTGGTATTGACAGGTAATTTTCCTTTATGGTTAATTTCCTTTCTGTTCGTTTCTCTCGCTCTGACGCGCCGTTTCCGTCTCTGTCGCTCGTCATGTAGTTTATGGTCGTCGAAATCGATTTTAAGACGACATCAATCATCGCCTTGAATTTATTTCTCATTAAATTACGGAAAAACGCTCGTTTTTCTCATTCTGCTACGTGATTATTGTTATATACGATATTTATAACAGTAATGTAATGATAATCCAATAAATCAACGATAAATGAACAAAAAATATTTTTATATTAATATTTACTTTACGTCAGAATGCACGAATTTTTATATCGGTTCGACTTCTTTATACTAAATAAAAATAGTCCATATATTTTTTTTCTCGCTTTCACTCAAGTATTTACTTCAATGAAACATCAATTTTAATTCATTTCTAATGCACCCCTTTTCTTTATCGAAAGGGGAGCAAAAAAAAAAAAAGAAAAAGAAAAAGAAAACGTAGAACATTTCTTCTTCTATTTATTTTATACGAAAAATAATGCTTTGCATTAAAATATGAACCCCATTCAAAGGCAGTGACAGGTGATTTGTTATTTCACAAAATTGCACCCCCTCCCCCAGTTCACTATTTTTTTTTGCCGCGGAAGCCTTTTGTATTTATTTCAATATCGTACTAAATATGAAAATTTGATTTTTTTAACGACGTATATATATATATATATATATATATATATATATATATATATATATATATATATATTGAATACAATGATTGATCTTTATGAATTAAGTGTTTTTTTTTAAATAGTACACATATAAATAAAAAAATAGTAATATATATATATATATATATATATATATATATATATATATATATATATTAATTATTGATAATATTAAATTGAGAATTGGGGGGGGAAATGTGGGAAGAGGGTGGTAAAGCCGATTTTTGTGGGCAAATGAAAATGACAAGTGTATTATATAATAATATAAAACGTGTCCGGAAAAAACTGTCGTAAACATTCGAAGCGCAAACGTGAAAATCGATAATTATCAATGTGTTTTCCCTTTTATATATTATTTTTATCGTTCGAATTTACAACGCCATTTTAACAGGAAAACGTCATCGAATTGAAATGAAATGAATTGAACGCAATTGTCGATAATTGAAGAAAAACCGTCTAGTGAACCAATTTACGACCTTATAAATGATTTTCTTCATATAAATTTATATATATATATATATATATATATATTTATATATATATATATATATATATATATATATATATATATTTATATATATTATATATATATATATATATATATATATATATATATATATATATATATATTTATATATATATATTTATATATATTAAAAGAATATATAGTGTTAATAAAATTTTCATTTATTCAACTTTACCATATATTCGTACGATTTATTAATAAAATATTTATATCTAATAAATTGTAAATAATTGAAAAAAATATATATTAATTAAATTTTTTATCATAAAAATATAATTTCGAATTTATATTTTAATATTCATTACGTATACTATATATATAAAGTTATATGTACATATATTTGTAATGATCTGATGGTAACGCTCATGTTCATCCGATTAAAAAGTTTAATCTGATATATGAACGTGAACCGTGAAATTTGATTTTATATTTTATATAAGAAAATGATGAAATATGTAAAAAAAAAACAAACTCTTCACATTTATTGAGACTATAATTAATTAATATACAATTTTAATAAATGTATTAATTAATTACAATAATTAATAGTAAATGGTGGAAAAAAAATAAAGAATATAATGATGAATATTAATTAAATGTTACTTACTTTATATAAATAATTAATAAATTTCTCTATGTTAAATTTTCGTTTATTTTCAGTCAGACCATTAATCATGTAATGAAAAATTATTTTCACGATATTTATTATTGTGTTATGTTGTATATATATATATATATATATATATATATATATATATATATATATATATATATATATATATATATATTAAAAAATGAAAAGTCCACCAATAGATCGTATGTACTTTATTTATATTGAATGTAGTTCGTCATTTGAGAACTGTATAATTAATTTTTGTAGCTGATGAGAAAGTTTGAGAAGCTTCCGTGTAATAAACGTGTCAGTAATTTTGTCGGAAAATCGGAAACGTTTCGACGTCGTTATTATTATTAATCTGTCGAAAGTTGTTAACAATTTCATATTAGTTAATGCGACGACAGACTCGATTTTAATCCTATTATGGTGAATTTTAACGAAACAATTCGACCGCGGTTAATTTTTGTAAGTCAAATTCATCCTTGTTTTTTTTTTTAATACATTTTTGAACGATTCGAATTTCGTTTACAGTTTATATGAGTAATGTATATATATATATATATAAATGTATATATATATATATATATATATATATATATATATATATTTATACGATAAAATACCTCTATTTTATCATTTTGTATAAAAAATGCGTATGTACATTTTGATGTGTATGTGTTATAGGCAATTTTTCCAAGAATGTCATTTTGTCACGTGACATAAGTACAATATCAAATGTGACAAGTTTGAAATGCGAATAAATGAAGTTGTGTTGTAACACACACACACACACAATATATATATATATATATATATATTTATATATATATGTATATATTTATATATATATATATTTATATATATATATATATATATATATATATATATATATATATATATATATATATATATATATATATAGAAAAGTATTTTTCGAATGAATGGAAATTTTCGGAATACAAAAATATAAATATTTATCCAATAAATTATAAATTTTATTGCTTAAAGAAATTTAATATATTATTTATTTGATCGAAAAAAATGTCGGATTTTACTGGAGTTAAAATTTTCAACTTTATAAATCGATTTGAGAGATGCATAAAAATTGCTTTTAATATATATATATATATATATATATATATATATATATATATATATATATATATATATATATATATATATATATATATATATATATATAAACGTGTAGCTGAAAGAATTTGAGCGTGAAATATCGTTGAATTCAATCTTGAGTTCGGTATTCGATAAACCGGAAACGTCGTCTATTTCCGGACAAATCTCGTTTAACACGATTTTCCCGAAGGGTTACGTCAATTTGTCAACATATCCTTTTACATATTTTTTTTAATAGGATCCGATGGAAATATTCACATATGAAGCGGAAAAATAAACACACACACACACACACACGGATGCATTAATTTTACGTTTCATATTAAAATAGCTTAAGCGACGATGTTGATTATGTGTTATAAAATTATAAAGAAAAAAATAATGTAATATTTTATTAAATTTGCTGTTTTTATTATATTTGAATAGAATGCGTTTTAAAAATATAGTAAAAAAATCATCAGTGTTGATTTTCAGTTTTTTTTTTATTATGCAGATTTGATTATTAAAATTTTTATTCTATTACTTGAATTTAAAATGTGTTATTTATATTTTTTTTAATAATGATTTAAAAATATTTATTATATATAATATTTTTTTATCTGTAAATATTTTCGAAATTTAATGTTCTTTGATATATATATTTTGTACAGTATATATATATATATATATATATATATATATATATATATATATATAATTATTATCTCAATGAATGTTAAAAAAAAAGTTAATATATTTTAAGCTATCTTAGAAAAAAATTGATAAATGATATTTTTTATTTTAAAAAGATGTAAAAACGTCGACAACGATATAGTTCTTGTAATAAGAGAGAAAAAAATTGAACAGGGTTCGCGCATAATTTTATATTTAAGGACATGACAAGACGACGAGGACGAAGGGGTGGGGGAGAGTGGTGGGGAAGGGGGCGGGGCGGGAGGGCGATGCAAAAATACACTTTCAATTTTATCCGAGACGAAGGACCGGAATAAATGGACGTTTTTATGTTTTCGGAAGGTTTAATGGAAAGATTTAGTAATTGAGCTAAACTTCTTGTTTTCCCGAAGGATGTCGGCGCGAAATTCGCCGCTGAAGAAAATTGTCTCCGTTCGGGCGGCGGTCTCAGTGAATGCGGAACACTTTTTTTTCCCCATCTGATAATCTGTATATTTATATTATATTAAATTGTATAATATTTTTAATAAAATATAAAGTTTTAATATTGTAGGTTAAGATATATATATTTATTTTAAAAAATGTTGTTTTAAATTATACTTTGTAATATTACGTATTAAATTCTTAAAACATTATTACAAAGTATATTTTCTAAGATTTTTAATTAATGAAAATTTTAATATTTGATAGAGAATGTAGAATTTTTAATTGATTTTAATATTTAAATATCTTTAAATTAATTTTAATATGTAAGTTATATAACTAAGGCACTATATAAAATTTTCAATATAAATTTAAAATTATAATTAGAGTGTGAAAATGTAAAATTTATATAAAAGGCATATGAATATAAATATCAATATCAAGTTATCTCGTATCTGACAGATTAAAGATTAAAACGCAAAATATGGATATGAAATTATAATAAAAGATCAAACAGATTGTGAAAAATATAAAAATTTTCTCGATTTTCCCGATCGCTATATGATGAAAATGAAAAACGCTTTTCATTCGTTACGGAAAAATCTTTGAAAAATCGTCGACGCGTCGCCGAATAGTAACGAGCGACAAATTAATGAAAATTCCAATCGGCGGCTTTCCTTCACGCGAGGAAAAATCGTCGATGTAATTCGAATAGTTAACGACCGAGAATTTTCGGTAATTTCGGAAAAGCGTTTCGAATCGGCATCGGCGGCGAGTTATTTCGGAAATGTTCGCAAAATATTTTTCTTACACCCTCAAACCCCGCATAACGTAACTCGTTATTTTATTATATGTGAAAATGTCATTCAGGACATCGGAAAATCTATGATATTTCACAAAGTATACTCGTCCTTCTGAGAATCAAGGAGTTGACGGATCTATGAAAGCACTCCGATTTCATAAAGTATTTCATGCTGTATTCAAAATTACTGACCCGTATTTTCATATTATATAATAATATTTAATACGCTTTATATGATATATATTATAAAAATTATATTAGCTCAATGTAAATCAACGACATGAAAATATTTTCAAATTATCGATTTTCTTTTTGTATGAATATAACACTGTGATCATAAAGTAAGGTGAATTTGTTTATAAAATGTAAATTCTTTATTTATTTATAAAAATCATTTTCATCTCCATCCGATATAACGCACTTTTGCCAACGCTTTTTCCAGTCCTTGAAACAGTCGGAATAGTCTTTTTCCGGTATAGTCTTCAAGACTTTCTTCGATTCGGTTTTCATCTCCTCAATCGTGTCAAAACTGCATTTACGTATTGGCCTTTTGAGTTTGTTGAATAGCCAGAAGTTGCACGGAGCCAAATCAGGCGAATACGGTGGTTGCGAAACGATATGAGTCGATTTTTTGACAAAAAAATTCGCGAAAAACCAATGCAGTATGACATGGTGCATTATTGTGATGAAGGAACCGAGAATTAAAAAAAACATGTGTAACTGGGAGATAAATATTATAAGCAGTCCTACCGACCTAAGAAAAAAATTACAATTTACCTGCCTTCCTAATATCCGGGAGATTTAAATGACAATTTCACCTTACTTTTTGATTACAATAGTATACTATTAAAATTCTGTTATATTTTAAAATTTTAACGTTTCTATTGATGAAACCTGTACATATATTATATATAAATATGAAAATAGCCGTAAAGCACAATTATATATTTATCATCATTTTAAATGTTTGCATTCGTACAAAATTTATGAACTTGAACGCAAAGGATGCGCGACGCGTTCCATATTACTTTATAAATTTAATATTATATTCAAATGTAAAATATATGTATATATATATATAAATATGTGCGGGAAAATTCCGCGAATATTTTCCGCGAAAAGCGAGAAAATTCGCGTGCAAAAATATGAAGTTTGACAGGCTGACATTCGTATCAATTTTTTTTTTGAGTATAAAAATGCGATATGTAAGACAAAAAATCTGTGTTTTTTTTGTTCTCGTAATACATACAGTTTTGATATGAAAATACTTGAATATATTTGTAATAGTCAAGTAAAAACATATTTATTTAATAAGCTTTGAAAAAGAAATGTTCTTTAACGCTCACCATTATTGATATATCAAATTTATAAATAATTTTATATGAATTTATTATTTTTAATCTTATATATATATATATATATATATATATATATATATATATATATATATATATATATATATATATATATATACTTTTTTGTGAATAATTTTAATATATATATTTTTTGGTAAATAATATATTAATTATTTCATTCGTTCAGATGAATCGACGCTTTTCCGAGCGTCGCGACGACACATTCAATGGTTTTTCCGTGATACGCGACACATTAGGAAACGATTAAAATTTAACACGTTCGCTGCCGGTTGTTTTCGGTTTATTTTACACGTTTCACACAGTCACATAATATGAATGTTAAACGTGAATAGCAGTCGACAAAATCTCAAGAGCTTCCCACATACGGAATTGTTAACGAGGCACTCGCCGCATGTTAAATTATGATACTGTTAATTGTTGACATTTTCAATTATTTAGCAACGGCACCGAATATAATCTATTTAAACGACACGTGTGTGTATGTATTATAATAATAATGTCGATCATATTTCGTTGAAATTCATTTTATTTCAAGATAAAATATTTTGGAATTCGATATACGCAGATTCATATAGCGAATTCGTACTAATCGTTCATATATATATATATATATATATATATATATATATATATATATATATATACATATATATATATATATATATATACATATATATATATATATATATATACATATATATATATATATACATATATATATATATATATATATATATATATACATATATATATATATATATATATATATATATATATATATATATATATATATATATATCCAATATAAACGACATAATTTATTATATCAATAATATTTTAGAATCATATATGAGTGCACGAATTTTATATATTGGGTCGACTTGTTTTCAATATTGATTTAATTGAAAAATAATGACGATGAAGTATTAATATCTAATATCAAAATTATTTAATTTTACGAATTCTGTAATTGAAATCAATTTAAATATACAAAATTTATTATATTAGAGTTCAATTTTCAAAATTATTGAGAATTTTTTTTAATAATATATATATATATATATATATATATATATATATATATATATATATATATATATATATATATATATATATATATATATATATATATATTATAATAAATGTAGGAATCGCTGCAACTTTTGCTACCAATCAATGATAAAAGAACATCACTCGCGGCTAAAATTGGAAAAGTTGATGAAAATGAGTCGGAAAAACCGCACGTTCAGCTTTCGGGTTTATTTAATTTACTTCTTTTTTTTTCTTTCGGGGGGAAAATATATTTTCTCGCGTAACCGCATTATAAAGAGCGAGAGAAGATTAGGCGATATTTTTCTATGCCAGATGTTCCCAAAGTTTAGCCTGCGGCTTTTGAGATATTCACGCATAATCCGCAGGTAATCCTCAATCGAATTACCATAATGGCTACATTAATTTTGACTTCCGTTAAACAATTATATCCGATGAAAATAATAATAAATTTATTTTCATTATTGAAAATTTATATATATATATATATATATATATATATATATATATATGACTAAAAAAATATTTACGATTTAATTGTATTATATTGATCTGAAAAAAACGGTGAACATTCCCGAAAGAATTACAACCTCACGTTCAAGAATTGAAAAGTCGATGATGACACGGAAAAACCTCGTGATAAACGGGAGCCAGAGCGCATCGATGGCGGAAAAGCGAACGGAAACGGAAAGGGGATACGGAATTTTCCCGTTAAAACATTCCAGGATCGCGGCCAAAAGGAAAAGCTTCCGGGAAAACCATTACGTGGCTGGCGGCGAAGAAGCCTCGCAATAAATTTGATGTCTGTCCCGAGCATAGAAGCCTCCATATTATACTAAACAGTGCGACATTTCGCCGAAATAATTCCACTTTCCGTATGTCGAGCGTCTGCTATGTTCGAAATATAAGGCATGATCCACATTTTTGCACACGCGCGCTTTCGTTTCTTTTTTATTTTATGACGTCATTGAACACGATAGTTATTCTTCGTATTGTGTCTTATTTTATTGAATATATATATATATATATATATATATATATATATATATATATATATATATATATATATATATATATAAACTAACAGAAATTTCTTATTATGCACGTCAGCGCTTCTCAAACATTGTTTCATACAATTAACATATGTTATGCATAATCACTACTACATTATACAGTACATTTACATAATTTATTTCAATAATTATATTATATTGTTTAGATTTAAAATTGTAATATATTAACATTATAAATGAAAACAATGCAAAATATATAATTAAATATATCTATTTTTTCATATCATATAATGATTCTTAAAGAATATAGAAAATAACGAAAATCATTGTTTTCAATAAATCACCAAGAACAAATTTAAAGTATAAGATGATACGCAATCTTCTTAAAACACAAAGAAAACAAAAACTATATTCACTTTTATAAACATCGTGATAAAATACAGTTCACAAGCATAATAAAAACTTTTACAGCCATAAACGTATTCAGAACTAGAAACGAACAGATACGGACGTTTCGAGGTCGCACCCGTGTCAAACTGAATTATTGAAAATAAACTACTAAATCCGGCAACTTTTTTATTGGCGCCCGCACCGCAGCGCCATCGTACAGTCGACGCAATTTTTTTTTCAAAAAAAAAAAATTAAAATAAAATAAATCGACTATTTTTTCGAGTGATTAGTTACCTTTTCGCCAGTCATCCATCATCTTGTGCGACAAACACAGGATTTGAACCCGAGAGACCGCGCAATTCGTCGCAACAGATTAATAACCGACATTTTTCTTCTATGGACCCGCGAGACGGTTGTGACAACCTCAATATATATATTTCATAAGAAGGCAGTATTATTGCAAAATATTCTCTATAATATTAATACAATATAAATCTCTATATATTATAAATTCAATTTTTATATAAGAAATTTAAGGTTTAGATATGTAGATGGCGCACTTTTAACACTAATTATATTAATATACAAACACACACTTATATATATATATATATATATATATATATATATATATATATATATATATATATATATATAGTAACCATAGATATTTTTTTTGTACGCTAACAGTAAAAAATGATTGAGAAACACTGATATAAATGTCTTTTGCTAATTGTAAATGACGTAACTCTGTTCATAAAACTGATCATTTAAATATATATTATATATACCTATAAATACTTTAAAAAAAATACACCTAACAATGTTATCAGTGGTTCTCAATCTACGGATCTTTAAGTATGAAATATTTCACACGTTCAATTTCGCACTGTATATATTAATGAGTGAAATATAAAGCCGCACTCACACCAAATTACGGTACATTAAGTACCGGGCATGCAAGATGGGCAAACTTCTTAATATAACGAAATTTACGACGAAACCACGTGCTTTTAACTCATTTAGTCGGCAATGAACTCTGTCAAATTTTTAAGCAAAATATTCTCGACAGGGTCGTTTCGCAATTTATATATAAAGCAAGGTTACACTGCTCTGGTTTCTACACGTTATCTTGTATTATATAAGATTTTTATTATTTTTTAAATGTGAATGAAAAAAATATTAAGTTATTTATGTAATCGATAATTATTGATAATGATCTTCAACTGAATGATGTATATATATATATATATATATATATATATATATATATATATATATATATATATATATATATATATAATTTAAGTTCATAATTAATTTTTTTTATCGTTATTCAATCATATAATTACATATATATTAATATTTTATGGGGTAAAATTAAACTTAATGATCAGCCTTGAATCGCTTATTATATAGAAAATATACTTTTTCTTTGAAAAATTGGTGTAATTAATTATGTTGTATTATTTTTGATTTAATAATAATAATAATAATAATGAGAATGTTGATTGTAAATCTAAGAGCGGATCTAATATTTAATATATAATGAAGATTTATAATATTTACCCGTGTTTATTAAGCGAATTATTATTGAATAATTAAAAAAAAATATATATATATATTTTAATAAATTTAATATATAAAAAGGCGTTTGACCGTGTAAAGCATGCAAAGTTGATGAATGCGCTCACTGAGTGTAACGTTGAAACAAAAGCTTAGAACTTTATAAAAAGCTTTATTGGTAACAGACCGTTGAGATCAGACATTGAAGGGAGAAAAGCTACACGGTGTAAAGTAAGTCAAGGATATATAATCACTTTTATTATTCAATCTCTAGTCTGATAAAATATTCACGAAATCTCTAAAAGAATTAAAGATTAAATTATTGTCATAGATAATATTTAATATGTGGATGACGCAATAATTTTTATTGAATGTATTAAAAATCTTTATGAAGTATTTATATATATATATATATATATATATATATATATATATATATATATATATATATATAAAGTAACAATTTCTACTATTAACATTAGAGAGAAAAATATAGGAATGAAAGAATGATAAAGAAAGGAAGCAAATTTCCTGGTTAAGGAATATTAAGGATTGAACCGGAATAAAATATACGAAAGATTTATTCAGATTAAATTGTCATTATTGAAAGATTCTGATAAGGTATTTATAGATAAATAATTTTGATATAATATATTATATATTATAATAAAACTCAATAATTGTATAAGAACAAAAATATTTTTAAACGTCATATGCGAGTTCATATAGTATTATATATATATATAAAATATATATTATGTTTGTTCGAAAAAAAAAATATTTTCGTGCTCAATTTTATAAAGCGTGATCCAGAGCGTGCCGTGAAATAAAATAAAAGTAAATGACCTGGCGAAAAGGCGTAAAAAAAAAAACGATTCCCGAACGACATCGGTTGTCAAGTGTCGGGTCGCACGCTTCCGTTACACTCGTGAGACTTTCATTATTCGACGTTTTATCGACAACGATCGTCGACTCAACAAAGAGGGCGGATATCGGGGCGGGTGGGCGGTGTGAGTTCGAGATACGGTAGATAGGGAGTGGCGTAGCGCCCGGGACGGGGCTACGCCCCATTCACCGACTCCACACCATCGGCGCGGCCCTCGGAAGTCCCCGGGATTTCGCATCCGAGATTATTTGATCCCGTCAAGCCGACGACGAGAGCAAACCCGATGAGCCATTACGACCCCAATGATATATTGCGAACTCGAGGGTATTTATTCGTGTTACAAAACAGAAACTCGAATACGGCATACGCATGTTGTGGTGTGACTAAAAAGTTACCGAAACGCTCATTGTTAAACATATTTCATTTATATTATATATTTTAATAGTGGCCAATATGATTACAAATATCACATTATACCGCAGAAATGTAAGATTGATGAATATTCAACACTGAAAGTGTGATAAAAGAGATGATCTTTAACCATTTTAGCTGACTTCGTAAGTGGAATTCTTCATTGTTTGATGTACTTAACTTTTGAAATCTTGAAATTATAAAATATTATTATGCAAATTTTTACAATTGTAATGCACCAGTACGATAGATAAGACCTATAAATTAATTAAAAAGCAAAACCTTTCTACTTGTTTTAATCAATAAATGCGCAGTTTAATGCGAAAAAATAAAATTTTTATTCGAGTCGAAATTTAAATATAAAATTTTCAATCCGTTGCAAACACCTGCATTTAGTTTGCGTTCTCTTTTTTTTTTGTGTCGGATTAATGAATATTTTATATGATAAAAATAATTAGTACCGCAAGCAAAAGATTGACCAGCCCTGTTCTAATTAAACGCTTAATAAATCACACTCAATTAATTATTTATAAATGAAATTCAAAATTTAATATTCTATATATGTAAAATATATATAATTGATTAAAATCAGTGGTTCTCAAACTTATTTGGCCTATCGCTCTCTTTCCTAAAATACTTACAAATACTACTCAGCTCTCTAGTTTCTATATATAAAAAAAAATCGTTCTTCGCGTTCTACAAAAAATTTTTATGTAATATATTTTTTTTTCAATAAATCCCGACACTTTTCGATCGCACCGCAAGAAAAAGCAGTCGATCCTTTATTATTTTTACGTCTCCGAGAAAATGTTTATTAACTCTCGGTACGGATTCGCATTTCTCGGAATCGTATATATAAAACGCTAAAAAAGACGTACGAATCTATCTATGGTCGTTTTTTCTTCTCTCTTTCGACCCGATAAAATACTCACAATATACATTTATATTATATATAATACACACACACACACACACACACACACACACACACACACACACATATATATATATATATATATATATATATATATATATATATCGCATGTAAAAGCGATAAAATAAAATGTCAATTGTTTTTATTCGGGTTGTAAACCCGCGACATTCCGTTAATGATTTTATTTCGTCGGCGACATTTGTAAAGCAAATAGCAAAAGTGTCGTCGAACAGGGTGAAATTGACAGCGAAAATTCCCATATTTCCAAATCGTATAAAAATATAATTCAATCGCACCTTAAAAAAATAAATAAATAAATATTTCATAAACATAATAATAATAATAATTTTTAATTCGAATCGTTAATATATATTATTATATTATAAATTATATATATATATATATATATATATATATGTTTTAACGTTGATTTTATTATTATAAAATAAGCTATATTTAAATTGAATAGTCGTATTTTGATGAAGCGATTTTCCTAGAAATTAAATCGCATAATATCAACGTGATGTACGTCTAATTAATCTATTGTCACGTCAATTAATGTCAAATTGAAATATAGCAAAATATTTTGTTCAAATTATTAATTATTATATAATTAATTGTTTCGATTTTTCCAACGAAAAAAATAATAAAATTTAATTTTATTAATTAATTTTTAAATAATGTATTATATATAACACAATAGAAAAATTGACAATGGTCTGTATAAAGTTTTAATTGATATTAAGTACTGTTATCCTACATAGATAGATGGCGCTGTTTTAATATTTATATGCGTGTGTGTTATTGTTAAAGTGAAAAAGTAAATATTGAGCAAAATATTATTATTTGTAAATATTATACATCAATTTCACCGTTAATTTATTTGTTTCTTTCAAAAAATTCATTATGAATATAAATATTATAAGATACTTTTCAGAAAAATTGAAAACGGAACGATCCCGAATCGCTTTTAAGCGTCGTTTCAGCTGTCGCACCGTTAAAATAAAGTGTGAACGCGGCCTTATATCAAATAAATCCCGGCTTAGGACGCGATGTTGACTCGCCCTTAGTAAAGATTTATAAAATCGTATCGACTAACTTATAAAGTCTCTCGTCGAATGCTTCGCGTACACGTTTTGAATTAATTCGTGTCACCCGGCTTAATAATATGCGGTGAGAAGTCGCCTTAACCTGTAGTTAATTTTAACCCCATCGTAACTAATCAGAATTAACCATTTTAATACCGTAATATATTTGAGAACGTCGTATTCTATTTATTTTGTGCTTTATATATATATATATATATATATATATATATATATATATATATATATATATATATATATATATATATATATATATATATATATATATATAATATTGAAATTTTCAGATATATTTTATTACAATAAACCTTTATGAGATTCACATTTCTTTATTTCATTTATAAAACCATACAATATACGAAAATATAAATATAAATATTATTATTTTATTATTGTATTTATTTTCAGATATTTCACATTAATATTGTTAAAGAAATATCTACAAATTGTTATGCTTTAATATTTAATATAAAGGCTGTAATATGTTTTTATTCATATAAATATAATGAAAAAAAAAGGATATATAATATAATATTATATTAAAAGACTTATTTTCCTCGTATGTTTATTAGAATACAGAGATTTTCAACCTATTTTATTTTTATATTTAAATAAATTATATTTACTTAAAAAAAAATGATTTTATATAAAAAATGCGTTAAATATTTTTAATGTTATTTTTTTATATTATTGCATATTATGTTAATTACAAAAAAAAATATTGAGTAAATTAAATATAAAATATGAATTATATATTAGTAAATTATTTTTTTCTTATACAAAAAACTTTTCTTCTTTATCTTAATAACGACGAAAATTATGACAAAAATGAATAAAAAGTTGAACACCACTGCAACAAATAGCGCAAGGCGTGCTAAAACGTACTACATTTATCCCGCACATAAAAAATAATTATCGCAATAATGTGTACGCGTATTTTTTTTTTCAGGGGTTATAAAATATAATATCGCGAAACAATCGCAATAATATATAATAAATGTTTTAATGCGAATAATAATAATAAGTGGACGGTTTTTCGCTATTTACGTTTTATTATTCAGCATATTAATTTAATTTCCTACAATATAATAATCGACAATTGGGCAATTTGTTTGCATTTTAAATTTCGAATTAATTATTAATACTTGTATAACGGTCGATTTTATATAATATATATGAAAAATATTTTTAACGTTATTAATTGTATATAAATCAGGGATTATCAAAGAGGTTTAGATTTTTTTTTTGAAATTAAATAAAAAAAATATATATACGATTATATTAAATATGTATTTTTTAATATAAAATATATATATATGTATGATCGAAATCATGTATAATATGTAAAAAGAAATATAGCAATGGATTTTCATCGTCATTTTCAGTATTATTTTCTATCGTATGTGGTTGTCTTAGACATGAAATAAATAATTCAGCGATTCGTGTGATTCGTCTGAGTTTCCATCCAAGATACGAACGGAAAATGGGAAAAACGAATATATATATATATATATATATATATATATATATATATATATATATATATATGTTCATTTTATTCCGATACTGAATGCGATTACGAGTGCTTCAAATTGACTTTGGCGTAACGGAAAAAAAGTTTCGTGAGATGCTTTTTATCTTTTACAGCTATAAAATGAACCCAAAAGCCAAACAAAATATACTATATGACACGTTAGGGTAGTTCGCGAAAAAACGGACTCAATTATTTCATAATAGATTTTTTTTTTATAAAAATAGATATATCACATTTTATCGAAATGAATTTAAAATTAAAATAAATGAAAAATAAATACTAATTAATTGAAATGATGATTGTAGATAGAAAATATTAAATTAGAATTATTTTTAAAAATATATATAAATAATTATGGCGACGAAAAGTATTGTATTGTGAATTCCATATGAAAAAAAAAATGATGATGCTATTTTTGAATCTTTGAATTATATTTCTAGTTCTAAAATACTAATTTATATTTTTTTTTGTAGAATCAAGTTCTATATCTGAATTTCAGACACATCAATATTTTAAATACATTAAAAAATGAACATTATTACGTTTTTAATTGAAAAAATTGGTGTTATTTAATATTATTTCGGACCAATCTATAGAAAAAAAACCTTCATTATATATATATATATATATATATATATATATATATATATGCAATGAAGGATGAGTAAAAAGTGTCCGGCGCTGTGGAAGAAAAGGCTATATAATATTGCACGTTTTCCGTAAAAATGTTTCGGAAATTTATTTTTCATATAACAACCCCCTCACATGCGCCCAATGCACCCCCTTTTCTCGCACGAAACTTAATAAGACGAAAGGTCGACAATAAAAAGTCGGAAAATTCACACGTGAAAATGTGGATTTTCCATCATGGCGTACATGCGAATTTTATTCGTAACGCATCGCTGTTAAACGATAGAAAAAAATGTGTTCTTTATACCATATGTCTTTTACTCTCTCTCACTCTCTCTCTCTCTCTCTCTATATATATATATATATATATATATATATATATATATATATGCATTTAATTTATAAAAATATCTAAATATGTAATGAAATACATCGTTAAAAATTTTCAACTGACGATTTGGTGTAATTAAATATATATATATATATATATATATATATATATATATATATATATATATATATATATATATATATATATATATAATAAAATGTTGAGCTTTTTTAATTTATATTTACCGGGGCATTTTACGAAAGGTTCATTTTTCCACGATGGGCGAACGGCGGCGAGCCGTTTGAAGCCTTTGAAAATCAAATTTATAAAAGGAACCCATCCATTGCCTTTAATGAGGTTTCGCTAAACTTTCAGATGGATTTTCTGTGTGTGTGTGTGTGTATTGAATGTTCATTTAACTATCAATTTACGCAAAACCTCGATAAGTTCTTAATGGGAGTTTGAAGTGCCTTACAATTTAGATATCCATCTCTAAATTAAGGAAAAAATATATCGAGAAATATTCACCAATTATAAAATAGCATCGGTATAAATTTTATATAAGAAATATTTTTTTTTATTTATTTATTTTATAGTAGAATGAAAAAAATTCTTTATTGAAGTATATCATAAGAATATATAATATAGATTGGTGAATTATATATATTTTTTTACTTTATATTATAATTCAATTTATCATTTAACTATTAAATATATTATATATATATAATCGTATTTCATAAAATATAATTGTATTAAAATTTTAGTTTAATAGTAAAAAATAAGTTTTATCAATTTTATACCTAATCATGAATATATTTTTTCTTTAACTAAAAATCTATTTCGTTTTAGAAATAGAAATAAAATATTTATATTAAAAATTTTACTTTTAAAAAAAAATATTTTAATAGATATAATAAATTTTTGTAGATATATATATATATATATATATATATATATATATATATATATATATATATATATATATTTGTATATAAATTTAAAAATCGAATTGAGATATTAAATTTGTATTAACATAATATATATTAAATTATAAAAAAAATATATCGAATAGGATAAATAACGATTGTGTTGATTTAAAAAAAATAGAGTAAATTAGAGGACATTTAAGATATTTGTTGACTATCTGTCAAAATTTTGAGTGTTAAAATTTACGTTAACCGTAAAACCGCAAAGTTAACCGAGAATGTTTACGCATCTCGAACCGTGAATCCTGTGTTGTCCTTTAATATATATGTATGTATATATATATATATATATATATATATATATATATATATATATAATATTATATATAATGCCCGCATATATACAGGGCTTTGTCGAAAATCGTTTGTAAATATTTCGTAGGCTTTGATGTGTCCGTCCTGGACTCATTCGCCTTCATCATAGATTAAGGCTTTACGATCAAAGCTGCAGAAATATACAAAAATAGGCGACGACGCGTAGGAGACTTGGGGGGAAGGGGGGAGAAGGCGATGAGAAAAAAATGCGTATTTTCCTTTTCGGTCGACTTAAAAGATTAAAGGTCGCGAGGGATGAATATCGAATTTTTGACAAATAATATATATATATATATATATATATATATATATAATGTGCGTTTCTATCTGAAAATTTACCGGGTAGTAATAAAAAAAGAGGGGGGGGGGGATTGAAGTCGTTCATCGAAAAGTTCAGATTCTCTTTTAGACTTTCGAAGTGGGTTTTGTTTTATTATTTATGAAAGTGTCGTGAAAATTTTAAATTTTCAAAAAAAAAACGTCTCATATTTATTTCAATATATTTATAATGCTTTAATATAATATTAACATTTAATAATTAATTTAGTATCTTTAGTGAAATACATTTTATGTGCACGAATTTCATATCATGATCGACTTTGTTTTGTTATTAATATTTACAAATAAATTTATATATATATATATATATATATATATATATATATATATATATATATTTATTAAATTATTATTATATAAAACAATTTATTTATATAATAAAAATAATTTAAATATTTTTTTTATGAATATTGACAATGAAACAAGTCGACTTTTATATGAAATTCGTGCACAGTAAAATTTTTTTTTTTTTTTTTTTTTTGTAATATATAAATATGAATAGCATTATATTTTATCATTCAAACAATACATTCATTATAATTTTATAAAGTGCCTTATATAATAAAACTATGTATAAGTAATTACAATGTACGATTAATGCATTATTAATAACTGTACTTCATAGATTTCAATAGCTATATATATATATAACTATATATATATATATATATATATATATATATATATATATATATATATATCTATATATATATATATATATATATATATATATATCTATATATATATATATATATATATATATATATATATATATATATATATATATATATATATATATATAGTGTTTTAATGCGATTTTGAATGCACATTGAATTTAAATCTAAACTAATGATGACACAGAATATATACTCTATGCAAGATTATTATAATCCGATAATATATTAAATCGTGCACGCTTCGAAACCGGCGCTTTGTTACATTATTATTACAAAGCAAATACGTATTATTAAATCATAAATTGAAATGTAAACAATGATTATATTATATTTCTGGAAAATTTTATTTTTTTAATATTTTTATTATTGTCAGTTTCGCTGTCAATATACCATATATCGTTGAATTTTAAACGATTTTTTATATTTTTAATAAGTAAAAATTTAATACAAATTTATACGAGTATCGAGAAATTATTATTATTATTATTTATAGTTATACGTTGACTAGATTTTTATTTACTGAATAAAAGTAAAAAATTCTACTATTTTACACTTCACATTACCATAGTTTTTTTTTTAATATAAAATCGGGTTCATATCGTTTCGTTTGTAGTTTTTACAGGATTTTCCGGTTTTGAGTCCTTTTTGTTGAGGATTTCGCGTTGCGCCCGGTTCATTGGTTATTGATTTCATTAATTCTATTCTATCGAATTATTTCTGGATGACCTTTGAGTTTCCTTTAATTTCATCGATAAAGTGTTGAATTATACAAATTGCCTATTTTTATCTCTATCGCCCCCCCCCCGTTTTTTATAATGGATATTTCGTTTTCAATGCGGAAAATTTATATATCAAGTGTGTGGGCAATTTTCGTATTTGATATTAATTTCTAAAAATTTTAATGGATTTTTTTATATATTTTATTTTCAATAAAAATTGGAAAAATTAAATTTATATAAAGAAAATTAAAACAATGCAATATTAAAAATATTTTTTCTTTTTTATTTCAGTGTCTATTTTAAAATGAATTTAATTTATTAATTATCTACATTTTTTTTTGATAATTTTATAAATTTAATTATATTAAAAAAATTAAAATTAAACATATATATTTTAATTTATACGCTACTTATATATATATATATATATGTATATATATATATATATATATATATATATATATATATATATATATATATATAAAAGCGGTAATATCTTTTCATATTACAGAATATTGATTAATGAGAAGTGTCCACACTTTTAGCTCCATTGATTCACTCTTTATATACGATCCATTCATAAAGCAACGAGACCGTTATCCGATAATATAATATGCTCAATTGAATAACTATGAATTTAATAAAGCAACATCACTATAAGTCTATTAGAATTTCATCAAAGTTCGACTTGTTCTTTATACAAAAAGTTGTATGAAATGTCGAACTTTTATCATGAATAAAGTATGTGACGTATAATAATATTAATTTATATATTGTAATATCAGTCTCACTATTTTATGAATAGAACATATAATGTATTATACTTCGAGATTAATCGAAGAGGATGAACAATTATAATACATTCATTATGAGCGACAAACGTATTGATAAAAGGATTCGGAAATAAATAATGGAAAAAATCATTTATTATACAATTGAATAATTAATAATAATAATAAGACATTAAATAAACTCATTGTTGCGAATACAAACGATTCGACATATTTTTTTCTTCCCATAGAATAATAATGTATTCCGTTTGTGTGAAAAAAAAAATGCTTACTCGTCGAGAATACTTTTGCGAGCTTTTTTTTCTTCTTGGGGAGGGGGGGCACTTTGAAATTACGCAAAAAAATATATATTATATACACAATAAAAAAGTGAGAATGGGTGGAGGGGGGGGGGCACAAAAAGTAAGGTACAAATGTAGCCGACGTATATTATAAACGAGAATGGTGAAATTTCGCAGGATATGAACTCTGAAATGAATGCTCGTTGAAGTGTGTGAAATGTAATAATAAATTCAGAGATTCGGATTTTTTTTAAATATTATTATTAAGTGTGTGTGCATTTTTGTAAAAAAAATATATTAAATACAATATATATATATATAGAATTTATGGATATTTTTCATTATTATTTTTTAAATTCGTATTCGTAAATTTAAAAATGGGGTACACGCAGACCCCATTTATGAAATGATCAAAAATAATTCTGAACGGTTCGAATTTTTTATGTGTGAATCGATTTTCAATCTATTAAAGAAGTTAAGCAAATTGCTGAACGATTATTTACTATGTTACTCTATTGATATTGACACGTTAATACAATTGGTTAACTATTAAACGATTCTCGAAAGCGATATATATATATATATATATATATATATATATATATATATATATATATATATATATATATATATATATATATATATATATATATATATATATATATATATATATATATATATATATATATATATAATGGTATTTATCAATTAAATGTAAGGAAATACGATCTTAAAGAATGTTCAAGAATTTCCACTTGACGTAAATTTTCACGTAAATTCCTCATAAGACGAGAAAAAAAACGTTACATTCGTTTAACTACTGAAAATACCGGCGTTTTCTTTAAATAAATTAATTTATATCATTCGTTTCTATCGTCCATTTGCCCGGCCTTGCTCACTTCTAGCTAGTTAATTTATGAAACTTTCCGTCATAATAATAAAAATAAAAACGGCGAGTGTGGACCCGCCCTAATGGCCGGACGTAAAAACGGCTCGTGGGAAATTCGTACGCAACTTTGTCGAAAACGTACGTGCGTTTCGTACAGTTCGCTTTTCTTTTTCTTTTTCTTGTTTTTCAATTCGAAGGGGCCTCGCTTTTTTTGCGGAGCCCTCGCACTTTTTTTTAGCGTTCGATGTGAAGTTTGCCGGGTCTTTTTTTTTTTTCGAAAATCCGCTCACGAACAAGTGCGGCGGTACGCTTTTGTGAAAATCGGCTAATTGGTGGAAAATTTTTCAAGCCGATTTTCAACAGCGGTTTTTCACGATTAATCTGTGTCTGAGAAGTTCGAGTGTTATTTACCAAACTTTTTATAAAATCATTATATTTAATAAGTAATTAATATAAAGAATAATGAAATGCGTCAAAACAGCGCCATCTGTGTGTACGAATTTGATTTTAAATATTCGAAAATATTTAATCTATAATAAGAAAAAATAGCGTTCTTATTATTTTTTATGAAATTGCTTAACTTGTACAATGAAATTGAAAATGTTTCTCAAAACTCGTACATATACATATGTAAAATTCAACCGGAAAAGTTTGCGCATACGCATAATGTGTTGTAACTAGCGTTGAAAAGCTTCTCAAAACTTTTATATGAATATATATTATACATTATAAAGTTTTACGATGTGCACTTTCTATAATAGTTTCGTTTAAATTTTATAACGGTATCATATATTTTAATTATAAAAAGATCGATGTATTAATAATATATTTTTTTAAATATATAATTATTAAATTTAATTCTAAATTATATATTGTATGATATATTTGTTTTAATAAATTAAGTCAATGGACAATTTTAATTATGTGGAGTTAACATTGGTGAATAAGGAGGATATGTGAATAATATTTTTAATATCAGATTTTGAAATTAACTTTAAAAATGTGACTTTTTATGCAATATTACAAATCAAATATTTTAATAATAGAAATCGGTTGAATTTGATATAGAAAAAAAAATTGAATTTTTTTTTCCTATTAATTTAAATTTAAATTTCAGTCCCGTTATTTAACAATCACCCATCTAATATATATATATATATATATATATATATATATATATATATATATATATATATATATATATATATATATATGAAGATTGACTATTCATATACAAAGCATAAACATTACATTACCCGCAACGTTCCGTTTCATCGACCAAACGGAAATACCTTTATTATATCATACTTCAAAGCTATACAGGATGAGCCCAATTTTTCGCCCTGTATTAATATGCGTATATTTTCCGTTTTTTTTTTTTTTTTTTGATATTATTTTGCGTCTCACCGTCAGTTATAACGGAGAGAACGCTTTTCGCCTTGTAATTTCTCATTTTGTCGCTGTGCGTGATATCTTTTATGACACACTTTATGACCCCAACGAGGTTCCATGTAATAGTGGCATTAAAACGACGCTTAATGGCCAAAAGAAAACGAGCGCGCATGTACAAAAAAGAAAAAAAGAAAAGAAAATATATCAAAACCGCTTGTTTTTCCACGAACCGTCGCTAATGATTCAATTTAATCCTGTTTGCGTACGAAGCGTTTGATTTATTCGAAGTTTAGATCTTTTTGCAAATTTTTATTTTATTTTATTTTATTTTTTTTTGTATTTTCATATTTTTAAGGGCGCTTTTAGGCTGTGAAAATATGCGTGAAATAATAACGAAAATAATATATATGGTATATATATATATATATATATATATATATATATATATATATATATAATATAAAAAAAATGTATAGAATCTCTTCGGCGTTTAATCCCCGTTATACTTTTTTTTAACGCCTCGAAAAATTTAGATTAAATAAATCAAATTTAATCTCGTATTTTCAAAAAAAAAAAACGGATTTTTACCATGCATATTTTTTAAAGAAAAAAAACATTGCGGTTTATAAATAGAAAATTAGTTAATTAGAATAAATGTTTTTTTTTTAAATTAATTATGTATATATAATTGTTTGATTTTAAAATATTACACTAATGAATTGTATATTATATTATTAATTATTTTTTAGATTCGAAACAATGCTAACGACTCGACATTAAATAATATAAATATATATATATATATATATATACATATATATATATATATATATATATATATATATATATATATATATATATATATAAATTATAAATGAGCGCCTCAAGATTTGAAAACGGCATTCAGATCCAAAATGACATTAGCGCCATATTATTTTATTTATTTATTTATAATGTAAATAATCTCGATTATAGACGATTAAAAATATCATAATATACTATAAATTATTAGTGAATAGTTTAATTTCGTATTAAATCGCAGCGGTTATCGCGGATTCGCTTAAATAAATTATTAAAGCGCGTTATGCAAAATGCGAACAGTGTCGTGTCTAGGCGGTAATTTATATTTAAAATTTTGCTCTAATTTCGCGCAATTTTCGTCAGGAATTAAGCGGGAAAGGGGAGCGGGGGGTGGAGCTAAACACCGTTATAACTTAAGGCCCGTTTCGGCTCTCACATTTCAGACAAAGATAAACTACTAGAGAATTCGCTGTCATACCACCCGATTTTCATTCCCATCCCCCCCCAGCTATCATCCCTTGTTCACATCGTGGACTATTACACTAGTAAAACTTTATTTTGTGTAAATAATCGTTGTCCGGCACAAATAATCCCCGTCGACCAACAGAATTCTATTTACAAGTATGAAAATGGGGGGTGTAGATTATTTTCAGAAACAGAGGGGATGGAGTGGGTGGGTGGATGTTGTAGGATATTTTGCAGATTTACCTGAAATATTGCTGAACAAAGGGAACACTACAAAAGTGTAAATTCGCATAAATGTTACCTAATAAAAGCCGCAGAAAATAAAATAGTAATAACAACAACAACAACGAATCTCCGTTTGAATCCTCCACAAAGGGAAGAATTATAAAAAAATATGACAACATTCCATTCCATAAAATTTAAGCTGTATTCTAGAGATTATATCCGATTTATAATTTAATACTATATATTATATTATAATATGAAAGGATTTATATTGCACGTTGGAAAACTGAAAGGTGTAATAGACATTGTTTAGCTTTCGCTCTTAAAAACTAAAAAATAATAATGATATTTAATGAATTAAAATACTTTTAATATCAGAATATTCTTGTTCAACTTTAAGATAACTTTATAAATGATACTCTGTATTCAATATTTAAAAGTTATAAATATGATTATTAAAATTAAAAATAAAGTCTTTGTTGATTACTTTAATAATATATATAATCGATTTTTATTCTGTTAGATTATATGAAATAAATTGAACATAATTTTCATTGGCGACAATCCTTATATATATATATATATATATATATATATATATAGGTCTACAACGTATGGCTAGCCTATATAAAAACTAGTACACAATAATAAATAGCCTCACGTGTATTTTACGAACCTACATTAAGCAATTTTTTATTGCGCTAAAATTGCTAGCAATAAGATGCATGCGATGCAATTTATCCTATACTAAATTATATACGATTATATGCGATTATATACTATGTTGCATAAGAAACGTCGTTATCAAGGCAACGGTACTAATTTATATGCACAATTTTCACACCCATTAATATCATAATCAACATATTGTGGTAGTTTTATTATGACGTCATTTTTTATATGAAAACACGAAATGTTAGATATATATATAAATAACACTGCGATCAAAATGTAAGATAAATTTGTTTATAAAATGTAATTTTTTTTATTTATTTTTCTAAATCAATTTCATCCGGTATAGCCTTCAAGACCTTCTTCGATTCGGTTTTTATCTCTTCAATCGTGTCAAAACGTTGTTCCCGCATATTGACCTTTTGAGTTTGCTGAATAGCCAGAAGTCGCACGGAGTCAAATCGTGCGAATACGGCGGTTGCGGAACGACACGAGTCGAGTTTTTTTTGGGCAAAAAAGTCGCGAAGTACCAATGCAGTATAACACGGTGCATTATCGCGATGAAGGAATCAATAATTATAAAAATACATACAACTCAAAGATAATTAAACCTTTTGACAAGTTCTATCAACCTAGAAAAAAAAAATTACAATTTATCTGCCTTCCTAATGTCCGAAAGTTGTTATATTATAAAATGCGGTCGGTCACGTTTTCTATTTTATAATATTCTCTCGTGACATTTAGAATTCTAATCCGGTTAAGAATTTCACTATCCACGAAGGTGTTTCTGACCCGTCTGACAATTGACCTCAGTTTCGAAGACGATTAAAAAGACCCTTCTCAAACGGAGAAATCGAAAACGAGACCGAAAAATCGATAAAAGTGGACCCGTGTGCGGATTCGTACGCGGAAAAAGGAAATGTAAAATAAATCTATATATATATATATATATATATATATATATATATATATATATATATATATATATATATATATATATATATATATATATATACAGATTGTGTCGTGGGTAGCGCGTAAAGTTTCGTTAATACGTTTTGCGACGCGCTCTAGAATCGTGTGGACGCCGCTTAATCGTGATAAAATGCGATTTCCGCAAAATTTAATACAATATGACTACATTATTTCGAAATCCCTCGTTAAAATCCATTGTATTACGACGGACGGGGCGACCTTACGACGTGTCGGCTCGAATTTGCATGTCTGTCCGTAGATAAATAACAAGCCTAAATACGAAAGCGAAGAAATTTTCGAAAGTCTCATTTTCGAAATGAAAATTTCGCATTATTCGGAAATGTTTACGCGAAACGAACGAATAATTTTGATAGTGGAAATTTTCTATTGATAGATCGGTACATTAGACGAATTCGATTCTATCGTAATAATACGCCTCTATAAAGAAGATGGTCTAATAATATACAAAAAAAAAAAAAAACATATACCACTACATAAAAATAAACTTTTAATTTTTGTAAAAAAAAATTACAATTATTTTTATATTTTAATTGGACAATTTATTCATATTTTTTTAATAATTTTATGAAACGCGAATAAGCGTGATTCTACAGTTATTTTGCTGAAATTTTTTTAGTATAAATTTCATCTAGTCAAAAAATATATCCTACAATCTATTGCTGTGATCAAAAAGTAAAGTAAAAATATCATTTAAAACTCACGGACATTAGGAAGGCAGGTAAATTCTATTTTTTTCCTAGGTTACTAGGGTTGTCTATAATATTTGGCAAGCGTCTGTTTGTCAAATGATTTAATAATCTCCGAGTTACACGTGTTTTTACAACTCTTGGTTCCTTAATCACGATAATGCATCATGTCATACTGCATTGGTTTTTCGCGACTTTTTTGCCAAAAACTCGACTCGTGTCGTTCCGCAACCGCCGTATTCGCACGATTTGACTCCGTGCGACTTCTGGCTATTCATAAAACTCAGAAGGCCAATGCGGGGACGTCATTTTGACACAATTGAGGTGATAAAAATCAAATCGATAAAGGTCTTAAAGGCTGTACCGGAAAAAGACTTTTTCATCACAGAATATATCGAATTTTTTTTATTAATGTATTCATATCTTTACTAAAAACTACTATTACAACTTTTTTTTTCAGTACATAATTTACTCTGATTCAAATGATTTTAATTATTCATAAATTATTATGTAATTACTTTTATTTTTATCAGATTCAAAGATTTGATTTAACAACACCGTATAGAAAATTTTCATATATTTTTTGAATATATGATATTCTTAGATTATTTTAAGAGAATCGTTAAATTATAAACATAACTTAAACACTGATGGTTTATAATTTAGTAATCTTTATACAGAGAAACGATATAATTTTAATCTTCTTTGCAATCGAATTCGTCAATGACGAAATCGTTCTCAAAGTGAATGCATTAACATCAAAAAGGTCTATGTTTAAAAAACGCCTCAAGAACATCGCTTTCAAAATAGACGCCAAAACAAAGCCTATAAATATATAAATAAAGGTCGTATCGACAATAAATAAATAAACAAACTGAGGTCGTATTGTTTGTAGACTGAGTGCTCTTTTCGTTTTTAACATTTTCGTTTTAGTTTTAAGCAATGAAATGCTTTTAATTGGAAAATTCGAGATATTTACACGGCAGTCACGGAAAAGTCGATTTTCAGCGAGCTTTTTGTTATTTATGTATTTATTTTTGTTGTTTCATTAATTTTCATTAATAGTACAATTTAATTAATAATTGTTTTATCGCAATCGCAGCATCAATATTACGATAAAATTGTTCTATTCCGCTTTATGAGATGAATAAAATAAAAATATTGATGTTTTTTTAGATGGGCCGCAATTTTTGTATTGGCAGACCGCATGTGGTCAGCGGGTCTCGTGTCTGACATGCCTGGACTAAAAATTTAAAATTGATTAATAATATAATAAAGTAAAAATAATAAAAATAAAATTTAATATCGGAATATAATATAATATATGGTATATTTGAAATAGAATTAGTTTTCATATAACATAATATTTTATATAAATATGTTTTTATTCCGAAAATGTAGTTAAAATGACGTATTATTCAGTTAAAAATACGTATGAAAATAACCGAATAGCTTTTCCAAGATATTCATTGTGGAATATATAAATTATATATGCACTGAATAAAACGCGGCCGCGATTTCAGATTTAATACGCCTGGCGGCGCATTTCGCATTCGTCGCTGTGAAGTTTCTAAATCGTACGTTTCATATGTATATATATATATATATATATATATAAATATAAATTGCGACAAAATGCAAAAAGCCAGCCGCTTTCAAAGTGTGGCGCGCGATTGAATCAAATAACGACGCCGACACGTCGTTCATTTCGAGTCGAAGTTAAAATATTTACACACGGCGCTGTATATATATATATATATATATATATATATATGTGTGTGTGTGTGTGTGTGTGTGTGTGTGTGTGTGTAATAAACTTTACCGCAACTATTTATATTATATTAAATAACCCTTTAACAACCCTTTTTAAATTCATAATAATTAAATATTATTTTATCAGTGCATATATATATATATATATATATATATATATATATATATATATATATATATATATATATATAATATTTATTTATTATATTTTTTCATTTATTATTGTATTGAAAATGTGGATACAATATACAATTATCGAATTTAAGATTAATTTCGAACAAGAATAAAATAAATAAAATTTATGAATTTGAATTTAAATTTCTGAAATTGATTTAAAACATCTGAAAAATATTACAGAACGTTTTTGATTTGTCAAATAAAAAAAATATGTTTAATTAAAGTCGTCACGTTTTCATGAATGCAAATGAACGTTTAAAATAACAATTCTTTAACTATACAAATGTGGAAATATAGATTTTGATTTTAAATTTGAAATTTCAGATATCTTAAATTAATTTTCGCGTTCACAATGAGTAATATAAATTTTAATTGATTTAGTTATATTTAATTGAAATTATAAAAATAAACTAGTATCGAATAACATGTAATAGGAGGAGAATATTATATTTTATGATTTTATAATTATTTTATTATTACTATCCTATTTTTTTATATTTTTTTTTTCGATGAAAATTTGAATAAATACTTCGAGTTAAATTCCCATCCCCCCCCCCTCCTCAATTTCAGATTAATTTATTTTGTTAGCGGTTTCCTTGCGAAAATATGCCAAAAAATAGCGAGGAGAATAGAAAAAATAAGTTATTTTTTCGAATTATTTTTTTTTACGGTAAACCAATTTTGGCGTTTTTATAAAATTAATTGACCTAATTAATTTGACCCGAATTCGCTTTACATAATTGAATTCGCTAAATAATGTCGTACTTGTTTTCGATATAATAAGTACAGGACGTTTAAAAAATTATCGTCCACACATTGTAAAATTAATTATTAATATTAATAATTGGGAACAAAAAAAAAAAAAAAATTTTACTTGTGAAAAGTTTAAATCGACGTACAAAATCTTTCGTTCATATTCAAGATAATTATTATATTATAAAATTTTTCAGTAAAAACGACAACAGCTGCGAAAACACGACTGAAATTCAAGCGCACGAATAAATCGCTGTGTTGAAATTAAAATTCGAAAATTTTCCACGCGTCGATTTCGTTTGCGGAAAATTTTCGACATCTCGAATTTTCCGCAGTCGTTAAATTCTAACGTCTAATAATTCGACGTCGATTGACGTTTTTTTTTTCTTTTTTGAAAATAACGTTCGAATCACGTTGTTTTTCCAACGAAAATTATTATATCATATTTTTGTATATAATTCGTTTTTCAATATTTTATAGACGTCATAATATTTATTTTATGCATATAAAATTAAGACAAGTTTTTTTTTTTTTTTTTTGATAATCGAATCGCGTATAAAACTTTATATATAAATAGTCTACAAAATTACTTTGCGAGCGCTTCGTGTATTTCTCTTCAAGATGATTCCCGTTACACGCAAACAAACAGACAAACGTACCGGAATTATATATATATATATATATATATATATATATATATATATATATATATATATATTGAACGACTAAATTGAACTTGTACGAAACATTTCAATTTAACCCGACAATTACTGTGTGTTCCGAATTGATATAATTGATAGTATTAAACTCGTGACATTTAGTTTTTTTTTTGTGTATTATATATAAAATATTTTATATTATTATATTAAAAATGAAAATAATCCATTTGTCAATTGTATATTATTTTTTATATATGATGTTTAATCAATATAGTTTATTCACATTAATTTAAATATAATAAATGGATTCGTGCACGAATTTCAAAAACGGGTCTACTTGTATATGTTATTGATACGAATCGTACAATTTGATTTAATATAATATCTAAATCCATAAGAGAATGTAAAAAAAAAGATTTATTTGTATGAGAATGTATATAATGTGATATTTCACTGTTGATATTACAAAGTACAGTCAGTCACAAAAGAGGAAATTTGACAACGCGAAATGAAGGAAATCCTTTGAATCACACACACACACACACACACACACACACACACATATATATATATATATATACATATATATATATATATATATATATATATATATATATATATATATATATACGTCTCGTCAAAACGTGTAACGTGTTAATCTACATTTTGGAACATATTTGCGATAGCGTGACACGATTTTGGTGACAAAATCTAACTAAATCACTGCTAATTTTCAACTATATAAACTGACTAGTGTCTATAAAACGAAATTTTATATTTTCTTTATAAATACATATAAAATTTTAATATTTTTTTCGTTTTTATTATGTTTCAATTTATTCATAATATATTGGTTGATTTTTTTTTTATTTGAAAAATTAACTTTGGACCGCATTAAAAATTTTAATAATATTATCATATATAGATTTTTATTTTTATTAAAAATCTAAATATATATTTAGAGAGAGAAAATACGATTTTAAAAAATTATTTTTTTTCTAATTCAAATAAAGAAATGCTTTTTTGATATTTCATTTTTTTTCGTGATTGAATTATATATAGGAATTAAAAAAATGCCGCATTTAATACAATGTTTCTTTTATGTTTTTAATTAATAATTTAAAATATAATGATACAATCAATATTTTAGATATAATATTTTGACCGAAGGTTGAGCGTAAAACTGACGACTCGATGTTTTAATAATTAAATCGACATTTCGTATTTCGATAGACTATATTTTTCATTGAAAAAATCGACTATATATATGTATAATATATATATATATATATATATATATATATATATATATATATATATATATATATATATATATATATATATATGCGTATCAAATAATATTTTGGTAAAACCTATTCATCGAAATTAATATTCCGAGCACTGATCTGTTAATAATAATCCCAAATATTCCCTTCGTTTAACCCACATTACATTATAATTACATGAAAATATATTACAATATTATGCTTCGATACTCAAAAGCTATGTATTTCACATGAGACCAGCGCTTTTCAAAATTTTCACGAGCTTTTCACAATAATTTTTCCCAACTATACCATATATTTTTTTTAATTCTTTCATATTCAAAATTTTAATAGAAATATTTTTTACACATTCTTAAAAAAATTGCATATAATATATTATATAATAGTATATATTTTGAGTTACATTGCGCTGGTTTTTTTTAAACATATTATTCTAAAATATATATTAAAATTAACACTGTTAATTTTGTGATAATATGACGTAAAAAGATTGAACATAATCTTAATAATAAATTATATCTTTTTTATACAATGATTTATTATATACTGAAACGCGGTTTTATAAAATTAAAAAGAAATATATATATATATAAAGCCGCATCTACACGAGATAACAATGTAAGAGAATATTTTATTAGAGCTTTCTCTATATATTATAATATAATATAATGTATTATATATATAAATAGAATGAACGTCGCATAAATTAAATTTTATTTTAATACTAGAAAAAGATATATATTAAAATTGAATCATATTTAATATTCATTCACTCTATAGTATTTTTTTTAATATTTTCTCATTTTTTTTTTAATTAAAAATTATTTTGAATATATATTATATATATTGATATTATTATGAAAATATATTTGTTAAAAAATAATATATAAAATTATTAAATAAAAGTGATTTAATATATTATTGTTTATTATATATTAAAATCGTTTCATTGGATGTATTCTATTTTTAAGCTTTCAAATTAATACAATTCGATACATTGTGGTTTTCGAATGTGAAATAATCAAACATTGCTGAATATATCGACGATTGTTTTATTGAAAATTAAACCGTCAATAACACAAATTAATATAGAATTTATTAAAAAACATTTAATACTCTTTAATTGTTTGTGGTTAGTTTTCATATAAAATGCCATAATTTATCGTACGAATATGAAATTATATTTTTATATATAAAATATATAAAAAAATATAGAATTTTAATTTTACATGTAATATATATTTTTTTTCATTGTACAAAATAAATATGCAGGGATTTTACATGTTTCATTAATCTGTTTCAAAAACTAGCTTATTTTGTGTGCTGAAAATTATGAATATTTATAAGCGCCATAAATTACGAAAGTATTTTTTTTTCTTCCCCGTCCACAGGTCGAATTTTCCACTTTGAATTTTCTTTTTCTTCGTTCTGCTTTTTATTTCATTTTATTTTGAAGTGCAAAAGAAATAAAAATATGACCTGAAAAAAGTTGCGGCGAACGCAAAACTTTTCTGTTCCTTAATTTTTTTTTTCTATGTCTTAGTATAATTTTTTTTTATACCAAGTTCAAACTTCAATTATATTACTTTTACACATTTTTTTTGTGATATTCGAAAAAAAATTTTTTTTCTTCATAACACGTATTAAGCTTTCAGTATAATCGGATGAAAGATTTATGTTTTTTTTTTTTGTATATATAATTATAATTTTTTGATGAGTTTCTTTAATAAATATATCTGATATCAAATTTAAGTTTTTTTTATAAAGAAATTTGCTATTAAATTTATATCTGATATCGTTTTTAATAATATATAAAATTAAATTTATTTAAATATTTTTTCCAATATAAAAAGTGAAATAAATATTTATTAATTAAAAAAATCGCATTAAATTAAAAGAATCGCATTCTCTATTTTTATAACATATATTATCGTCAAACGATAAAACTTTAAAAAGTTCAACTGTATTTGGAGTCCATAAATCGGAACCGCGTGCAGTCCTAGAGTTTTCCAAGTTTGTTGAAAATAATTGAGACTGCGACTGAAGGACAGGGGACGGGAAGTGAAGAAGGGGAAAGGAGGGGACGAGGGTAAGAAAACCGCAAGAAATGGACTGAGGGGCCGCAATTAGCGGAAAGCTCCCGGAAAATGGAGCAACTTTGGTCGAATAGAGCAGATAAAGTGGAAAATTCGGAATAATAAGTTATTCAGCGGACGTTTCTTGCCAGTATTGAAACGGTACAAAAGATCTGAAAATAGGATATGTGAACTTATTTATTGCGCTTTTGCTCACTTCCGGTACACATATATCTTTTAAATTAAATCGTAATATGCATTATATGTAATAAAAGCAGTAGCTCTCAATTTACAACTGGTAAATAATACAATTTATATATATACATATACATTTAGATATCTTTGGGAAGAGCTTTAAATTTTTAAAAGTTCAAAAAGCTCGAGTCGTCAATTTAATGTCCAATTTTCATATATTATTCCTATACGAAACTACTAATCAAAGTACAAATGTTTTCATTGAATTTACAATTTATCAGAAATCTTCTTCATAAAGAACTTTACAGGTTTAGCAAATCTTTGACTTACTTGTCAACGCGCAGTTTCTCAACAAGTTCAATTTAAAGTTCGATTGATTAATATTGAAATGTAATAATTAGAGTCTTAAGAATTTTGTACGGATATTTTTTATCTTATTTTTTTTTTTAACTTGAAAACTTCTATATTATTACACGTCATGTATTCCTTTTATCTCTTCGATAAAGGATTTGTCAACATTTTACGTTGTGCGAACTTTTAAAATTTGCAAAAAAAAAATAAATAAACGGCCCTTCGCCTGTTTGAACGACGAACCTTTTGACTTTTTTCAACCCTTATTTTCAACCCTTCAGTTATTTTTTTTACACACACAAACTAACAAATGAACAATTCGAAACTTTTCTCATATGAAGCGACGTGTTGTGGACGCCGCTTTATATCGCGACAGCGAAAAAAGGAAAACGAGACGAGGTCCTTTCAACAAGGGGGGGGGGGAGAGTGGAGCACAAAAAAGGTAATCTTCGTGATTACGACAAAAAGGGACCGCTTTGTTGTTCCAAAAAAAAAAAAAAAAAAAAAACAGGACATTTAAAATCGATTTACACAGTGTGCCACCTCATTAACTTCGTCTTGCAGACGACGAATTAGCCTTAAAGTAAACATTTGCGACACGTTTCAAGTGAAATGAGGTCTCAAAAAAAAAAAAGGATCGTCATCCTGCTTTGTGCGAATTTATATATATTTTTTGAAAGCATTTTTTTTTCTTACCTTCTTAAATTAGGCAGAATCAATTGACTGGTGTTTTGGCAGGATTCTACGCAGGACCTCCTCAATTTTCTAATCCTCTCCCTGAGCTCGGGACAATCCCTAGATTGTCCTATATGTATTAGAAGGTCCCTGAATAATGCCACTTGTCCATTCACCTCCATAATCAACTATAACGAGAAACAGAGAATAAAATTAATTTGAATTCATCTAAACAATCAATGAATATTTTCATTATTTTAAAATATTTTATATAAATCAACATATATATATATATATATATATATATATATATATATATATATATATATATATATATATATATATATATATATATATATATATATATATATATATATATATATATATATATATATATATATATATATATATATATATATATATATATATATATATATATATGATTCGTTGGGAAAGAAAAAATAATTAAAAATTGAGCGTAAAGCTGGTGATTCGATTTTTTTAAAAAATACTAAATAAATGAAACCAAATCAAAAATTTATCTATAATATTATATCTGAAAGATTAAAATAATATAAAAATTATATATAAATCTAAAATAAAATTGTCAAATCATAGATTTGATGATATATTAAAATAAAAGTATGGAATATTTTTAATATACAAAAATAAACCTGTCATATTTTTCGACGTTTCCATTAAATCAATTTTTGTTTAATAAAATATAATGACTATTCAAAAAAAAAGAAAAAAAAACACCGCCCCCCCCCGTTAAAAAATATAAAGCATAAGCACTTTACTTAATATTTTTCAGTCTATAATTTAAACGCCAAATGAAAAAAAAACGAAAAACTTTTCAATTACAATTCTCTATAAATAATTATAGAGCTCTATCGATATTTAAAAAAAAATAAATAAAAGGATTTTTATCCGTGATATATAATTGAAAGAAAATTATAGCATTCATTCTGAATAATGGTGGATTTTATTTTTAATTTTTTTTTTCAATTCGAAATTCATTGGTAAAATATGTCGATATTAAAAACGAAACGTTTATTAATAATATAATAATATTGACACGTGTTCGTTTATACATGTACAAAGGATATATGTTTAATATTAAAAATGAGGACACATAACTAATGTACGCGGCCTGTATATTTATATATTTTCATATAATGTAATAATACAATTATGTTTTCGTATTCGAAATTTCATTTTATTACAACATTCAGCAATTTAGATTCAATCTTCACGCAACATTAACCGAAGGTTTAAATTTAACCTCGCGCTAGGCGGCGAAACGGGCACAAAGGGCACAAGTGAAATATATACGATAGAATGAAAAATTTTTTTTTTTTTTTGGTGAATATATTCGAATAAATTTCGCACGACGGCCGCCGATTTAATCATCTAATGGATGAAATTTGCGATGTTCGTAGATTTGTTTTGTGTGCAACTGGGAATCGAAACCGAGAATGAAAATATATAATATATATAAAAAAATATTAATTTTAAATTATATCTCAAAATATTTGAAAACAAAAATCAATATGAAAACTATTAATATCGAGTATATAGGCATAATATTATTTTTTATAGATAAGCCATTTGTGCACTGAACGTTTCATATATATAAATATAATTTATTCATTATATAAATCCCTTTATTAGATGCCTGTACACGTATGTGGAAAATATTGATAGAATAAATAAATCCAGTTTCATATTTCATATGCGTATAACACACACACACACACACACACACACACACATATATATATATATATATATAATCATTATATAATACAATTAAAAATAAACATCTATTTGGTATGATTATAAAGTTCAGAGATCGATTTTAATATAATTTTATATTAATATATAATTATTTTTAATATTCCATTTGAAACACACAAACATATTTACTACTGTGATCAAAAAGTAAGGTGAAATTGTCATTTAATACTCCCGGGCATTAGGCAGATAAATTGTATTTTTTTTCCTAGATTGGTAGGACTGTCTATAATATTTGGCAAGCGTCTGTTTATTTTTTATTTTTACAACTTTTGGTTACTTCATCATGTCATACTGCATTGTTTTTTCGCGACTTTTTTGTCAAAAACTCTACTCATATCGTTTCCGCAACCGCCGTATTTGCCTGATTTGGCTCCGTGTGACTTCTGGCTATTCAGCAAACTCAATAGGCCAATGCGGGAACGTAGTTTTGACACGATTGAGAAGATAAAAACCGAATCGAATAAAGTCTTGAAGGCTATACAGGATAAAGACTGTTTTGAAGACTGGAAAAAGCATTGGTAAAAGTGCTTTTATCGGACATGGATTACTTTGAAGGGGTTTAAATTTATGTAGAAGAATAAATATAAAATTTACATTTTATAAACAAATTCACCTTACTTTTTGATCATAGTGTTATATATATATATATATATATATATATATATATATATATATATATATATATATATAAATGTGTGTGTGTATGTGTGTATATATATATTTTTTTATATATTATATATGATAAAAAACTATATCGAGAAATAAAATATAATTATTATTCATTTTTTATTGTATTTGAATTATGATTTTATTATATTTTTTTATAGTGTGCTTTTTTTTGTTGAAATTTTACGACGACTGTCAAACTTTTGGCTCGCGTCCATTTTATAGTACATTTATTACGTTTTAGATTCGACTTTATTTTATTTGATTTTTTTTTATTTTTACTAAAGTTGATTAATAATAATAAATATTTATAATATACGATAATATATAATATAAAATCGATCCGTTAGATGCGACTTCATTAATGTCCATTCAATTAATTATACGAGTCAACGGCGAAGAAGCGTTTAAACTCGAGGATTTTCGACGCGACCTTACGATTGACCTACACTGGAAATAAATAATAATTAATGTTTTAGCGAAACGGTGTGCGGTTTTTGGGGATTTTGATGTGTGAAATGAGCAAGGTCACCACCGCAAAACCTATATTATATATATATATATATATATATATATATATATATATATATATATATATATATATATATAAGATGGGACTCACGCTTAACAAAATGTCCATAAATTATTACCGAACCAAAGTTGAACGGTTAAATTTTCACGGAAGCCACCGAAACCATTACCGCTCAAGATTTATATATATATATATATATATATATATATATATATATATATATATATATATACCACACGTGGTCTTTCTTGGTCAGACGACAAAGGGTGTAAATACAATATTTGTACTGGGTGATAGAGGGAGAGAGGAGGGGCTGCGGTTTACTGCGACCTCGCTTTACAATAAAGCCACGCTATTTTATAATACATAAATTGTGTGTTTATCTTCGAATTATATTCCATTATATATTTTTAATATGATTAAATCAACATTATATAAAGCATTATGATGATTAATTTATCAATTATGTTTATTTCATTACGAATATTTTATTGAATGATTAATATTTTAAGTACATATTTATTAAAAAAATATATATTTATATATATATATATATATATATATATATATATATAAATTATTGATATCAAATTTATATAAATTTAATCAATGTTCTAATTCTTGAATTTGTCGATTCATTATTTTCGATACATCCTATATATACGGTTGGCTCGTTATACCATAAACGGGAATTTAACGTGGAAATATCCGTCGCAAGCAAACTTTGCTCGTTGTAACTTGTTTGGCACGTTATAACTATGTTCGCTATAGAGGAATTGAACCGTGCACAGTTCATACATAACGTTTAACTATATATATGTATATATATATATATATATATATATATATATATATATATATATATATATATATATATATATATATACTATATACTATATATAGAGCTTTGTGGTAACGGTGTTGTTTGCCAATGTTTGTTCTCGAATGTTAATTATCATTAAACAATATGTATTGTGTGGACGTAATATAATGTATGATATTTAATAAATTATCGTACAATTTTTTTTCTTTACAAAATGAAGATGGCGTTGCAGCGCCTCTGACTATAATATATTTATTTATATTGTATATATTTTCGTGCGGTCGCCGCTTAAAATTCGAATTATTGTAGAATTTTATTTGTAAATTGACATAAATTCAATTTATATACTTTTTCGGGCTCGCATTTAAATGTCTGTGAAATTTTAAAACGAAGTTAAAAAGTCGAATTGAGTTTTGAACTCGATTCAAAATAGTTATACATATTTTATATGATAATCGAATATTTTTATTATACAGGGTGCATATGAAAATTTACTTATATATATATATATATATATATATAATTATATTTTTCCCCCTTTAATTATAAAATCAACCCCGTTCGTGTGATATATACGATTTAAACTTATTTATTAGCCTATTATCCAGTTTATTATTACAAAATGTGGAATATATTCGCGGAGATTAACGATGTTATTTAATTTAAACCGAAATAAATTAAGTAAAAGGTTGACATTTATTATGCCCAATAGTATTATTATTATTATTATTTTATTATTAAGGTTTTTGCAATAAGTTTATCACGAATAACCGTTTGAATTATTTTTTTCAATTTCCTCACATATTTACCTCGCTCTAGAGACTTGAAAAATATTTAGGGTTGCATTACAAATATTTTAATTTAATTTTAGTTGTTATTTTTACATATTAATATTATGTTAATAATACATTTTTTTTAACTATTATAAATTTTATAAAAATAAAATGGTTAATAATGAATATTTGATTTGATATATATTTTTCGGGTATCAAATGAAAAGAAAAATGACTAATGTTATGAAAAAATATTTATAATTCACTTATAAATTTTGCTCTTAAGTGAATGAGAGATGAATGGACATGGTCATAATTAATGTTATTATTGCTAAGAACGTTCACCATTCTTTTATACATATATATATATATATATATAGATAGATAGATAGATATGTCAAACAAAGCATTGTTCTCTTATAATTTATTTTGTTCATAGTAAAATATTCGATGACAAAAAATCTTTTAAAAATATCATCATCAGCCTATTTCAATGAAAATTTGAATAAATTTACATCGCATATAGAATATATACTTAGGGTATTGTTTGACCCCAGCCCAATGTGAACGCAAATATTTTCTATAATTCGATAATGATATATTTTTTTTATCATACTTTCTTCTTAAAAATATATAATTTGTTACAAAAATAAATGTATAATTTATAATATTTATATGTGCACTATGTTATAAGTGAAATATTATAATTTCGAATTTTTATCCTTCTCTATATAGTACATTTGTCACAGAGTGACGCACGACAGACAAACATACCGACCATAATTTAATATCTGAAATTATGTAACATGACGTGTATACCAAAAAAGGAAAAAAAACAGTTAAGATCCGACCACAGAATAACTTTTCTTTCATACTATTTATATTATATGACAAACTTATTATTAAAAAGAGGAGACAGAAAAAAAAACGCGTAACTTCCACGAACAAGAATATAAATGTTATTATGATATTTTTGTTTTGTACATTATTTATTTGTAATTTAGCTAAGGGATGATATTATAAGGGATACGTAAATCGTAAAAGGAACATATATATTTGTGGAGCATAATATATTTATATATATATATATTTCTTATAATATGAAACAGTCTGAAAATGCTGAAATTTCAGGTGAAATGGCCTATTCTTTTAATCGTGATGTTATTCTTGATTTAATTTTGAAACTTCGTACGTCATTTTTGGTTACGTTTTATATATATATATATATATATATATATATATATATATATATATATATATATATATATATATATATATATTTATTAATGTTAAAAGTTGTTTGCCACGCGATTATATAATATATAATAGTGAAATTGTCATGTTTGTCAAATTCAACTTTTGTGTGTGTGTGTTTGTATATATATATATATATATATATATATATATATATATATATATATATATATATATATATATATATATATATATATTATGTTTGACAAAAAAAATTGGAACAAATTTGTCGTCCATTTATATTTTTTATATATTCATACACAAAGGAAACGAAAACTTTATAAGGAGTGCTTCAATAAAAAAAAATGTATAAAAATATTAAATTATTTATTCATCAAATTAAATATATTTGTGTGTGTGTGTGTGTGTTAAATAAATAATTATATGTAACGATAATATATATAATATTTAGATTGTCGTTTCAGATATAATAATAATAAATAGATTATTTTTATTATATATCTATTATAAGTGTAACGACGATAATAGATGGCGCTGTTTTGTTGTAATCAAAAATTGAATATTTAAAAATATGATATTATGAACCATTTTTTTATCAAAAAAATATTATATTAAATAATTATAGTTTTTTTTGTAATGTATTCTCATTTTGTGTCGTTTTTTTTATTGTAAACCCCTAGCACAACCCTGTATAAACAGCGAGTGTATGTTTCAGAGGAAATAAACCTTGACCGAAATATCTAAATGTCAACGAATTATTTCAAAATGCGTTCCATTACGTTTTGTACCTGACATCTAATTTTAAATTATAATGAACGTGCATGCTAGATTTAAAAAAGGTTCAGCATCTCTATTTTTAGTACATAAAATAATAATAATAATAAATTTTCATCGGCGATATATGGAAAAAAAATGAAAAATAGTGCATGGTCATCTTTTAATTTTCATTAATGTATTAATTAGTAATTACGTAATTTTTACACATCAATAATTAATTATTATTATTGAAATTATAATGTAGGTGTTTTTTTTTTCTTAAAAATTTGAAATAATATTTATTTATAAAAAAATATTAAATTTTTTATAATTAATTAATTTCGACGAAATATACAACGTTTGAGGACAAAATCAAATCAATGTCAAAAAATTCACATACAAACTTCAGGTCCATAAAGAGTTGTAGCGCTAATAATTTATTTAAACAAACGGCTATATAAGAGAGAGCTCAACCCTGAGGCACTATTTTTAAAAATTATAAAATAAATTATATATATATATATATATATATGTGTGTGTGTGTGTGTGTTCATTTATTTTTTTGACTTTGACGTTGAATAATTAACGTAAATAATAGACGACCATTCGTTGGAAAATTTTTTCTTTATATTTATATTTTGAACACACACACACACACGCACGCACAATTTTAAATATTCGAATATAAGTATTCATGTGCGTAATTTAATTTACGCACGAAATAATCTTTCATAATAACATATGTGAAAATTGAATTCTTCTGTAATACGAAAAAAGAAAATTTTAACCATATATAAAAATAACGAGCAAAACGGCTGTAAAGTTTAACATAATTTTTATATGAAAAAAATTTTTTTGAATTTATTATTTTTAAAATATAGTACAATATATATTTTTATATTATTATTGCAATAAAATTAACGAATAATTATTTTGATATATTTTATTTATTTTTTTGTCGTTGATCTCCATATTAAGAATACAAATTTATTGTTAGAACTGGGTAGTTTAAAATAGTATATTTTGTAACATTATTTTATTACTTAGAACACTATGTTTAAAATCACCGATTCTCAAATAATCGACCGAACATTTAGAAAACCGGCTTTAAAGAAATTAATCGCTAGACAGTGTTAAAATAATGGACTTCGAATTATAGTTTGATAACATCTGACAACAAACGATAATGATGAATTTTATTTATAAATATCATAACGTTTTTTTTTATGCTGTATACTCATTTATATAATTCAAACGTCACTTGTATCGTTTGACATCTTATAGACGACTATATAATATAATTTAGTTATTAACAACCTCTTAGTTTAAACACGAATCAATTTCAGCTCAACGCTTTGATTGATTAGTATAATAATTTGACACAGAATTGCACAAAGTTATTCCCATTACACAAAGGCAATCAACTTTAAATATTATATATATATATATATATATATATATATATATATATATATATACAGATAATCAAGTAACGATTACATAAATATAATATAATAACAAGACCTTCGACAGTTTCTTCCTATTCTCAAACTTCAAATCAAAGGGACGATGACTATATAATATAACACTGTGATCAAAAAGTAAGATGAAATTGTTTATTAAATGTATTTTTTTTTTACTTATTCTTCCAAATCAATTTCAACCCCTTCAAAATAATCCGTGTCCGACAAAGCGCATTTTTACCAACGCTTTTTCCAGTCCTCAAAACAATCGGAATAGTCTTTTTCCGGTATAGCCTTCAAGACCTTCTTCGATTCGGTTTTTATGTCTTCAATCGTATCAAAACGGTGTCCCCGCATATTGGCCTTTTAAATTTGCCGAATAGCCAACAATTGTACGGAGTCAAATCAGGCGAATACGGTGGTTGCGTAACGATATGAGTCGATTTTTTGACATAAAAATCGCGAAAAATCAATGCAGTATAACATGGTGAATTATCGTGATGAAGGAACCAAGAGTTGGTTGTAAAAACACGTGTAACTCGGAGATAATTAAACATTTCGACAAACAGACGATTGGCAAATGTTATAAACAGTCCTACTAATCTAAGAAAAAAAAAAATAAAATCTATCTGCCTGGAGTTTTAAATGATAATTTCACCTTACTTTTTGATCACAGTAGTATATATAATATTAAATTTACATAATTATTATATATGATATAATTTATTTATTCACTATTGCGGTTAAATATTATATTAACTGTTCTGTGCTATTTTTTTGTTTTGTTTGATTATAATAAAAATAAATAATATTCACGTCGAGATAAATTAAAACGGTGCTCGATTTCCAGTCGTAGATTTTCCGTTTGAGGTGAAAATTTCCACTTTTATTATTTACTACGTCTCCGGAGGTTATTATTATTATAATTATTATTATTATTATCGTTTCCTTGATTTTCTACGGTTTGAATTCTACGGAGACAGACTCCAATATGAATAATAGTCGTAGATTTATTATTCATATTCGGTGAAAATGAAACTTTTATTCTCTACGAAAACGTATTTCTCTTGATAACTGAACGTACAAAAAAAGAAAATCGTTGATATTTTTTTCATATTTATAATTATTATTTATATATATATATATATTTTTTTTTTCAAATATTACAATTTTTATTACGTTTTTCATTTGTGTGAAAAAATATATATTATATATCAAAATAAAATATTTATTATTATTTTATTCAAAATTATTTAATTATTTATCTATAATTATAAATAAATATTATATAATTAGAATTTCAAAAAAAAAAACACGGGATATTCTTCACCATAAATATGTTCATATAATATATAATTTTCTTAGAAACTTTCATATAAAATGATTATAGTATTTTTAAATATTAAAAATATTTTTATTTCAAAATAAAAATTTAAATATATTTTATATCTTTATATCGTCAAGTATAAAATAATTGTCATTTATTAAATATATATATATATATATAATTTTTAATAAATATTTTAAATTACATCATAAAATTGTAAAATGAAAACGTAAATAACGTGAAAAATTTATATAGCAGTCATATAACTGAAAACTCACACTAAAACCGAATCATCTCATATATGGCAGTCTAAGGGTTAAATTTTCAATTAAATTTTTATTTTTCACGAGATTTAGAAAAAAAAATATTAATATTTTAAACGACTCCTCGATAAATCGGTATATAAAAATGTAATCGATACGTGTTTCGTTCGTCGGCGGTCATCTTTCTACCGGATAACACCGATTATTTGTGACGCAATCAACACACGGACGAGTTATATTTTAAATTATCTATTATTTTCAAATCAATTTTGAAGTTTTAACGGTGTTTATTGTTTGATTTCGACGAACGATCGGTTTTAATAAAATAAAAATAAAAAAATTAAATCGAATTAAAAACGCTTAATTGAAACGTTTCGCGCATCGCATAAATTTCAAAATATCACAGTTATATATATATATATATATATATATATATATATATATATATATATATATATATATATACAGAAAACAAATAAATAAATTAATAAATAAAAAATTGAGAAGAGCTTTTCAACAGCGACAAAGTTTCCCCGTTCGCTTTCAAAGAAAAAAGTCTTTTAATTAGAATTTTTCTCTTGCACGCCTTTTGTGTTTTTTTTATTTTCCACGGCTTTTCGCTCACTGAATAATTTTAATTCGGTGTGTGAAAATTGCAGTTTTTCCATCCGGTTCTTTATTTTAATTTAAATACTTGCATTTAAAAAAAAATCTCAATTGTACATTATATTTATTTCATTTTACACAATTAAAAAAAAATTTTTTTATCATTATATTATGAATTTATATTTCAAAATGTATTATATAAAATATGCGTGCTTTTATATATTATTTTATAAATGAAAAAAAATGATCATAATTAAAATATTTATTTTATTAAGATTGTAAAAAAAAACTATCGTTTTAAATATGCACTATATTGAAATTAAAAATTTATATTAAATAAAAAAACACTCGCATTATTTTTCCCGCGAATTTTCCGGAGACCATTTATATATCCCTCGGGAAAACGCGCAGCGAAGTTTACAAAAGGCCTATTCTCCGTATAAAAAGTAATATTTTGAACAAAGATATTTGAGGTTCTTGTGTATGAAACTTTAAAAGCTCCCCGAAGGGTTAGCGAAACGAAATAATAATAATAAAAAAAAAGTTTTTTTTTTTTGGCCGCTCTTTCGGAAAAACCACACGTGTAAATATGAGATGAAATCTTTCAGGTACCGTCTGAAAAATCTCATTTCAAAACGAATAAAATTTCATAACCGATATCAAACATCGCCGCGTTTATTGACCTATATAAACGTATAAATAAAATTTTTATTTTAATTATATTTTTATTCTATATTAAAAATTAATTACATTTAATATATTTACTACTGTGATCAAAAAGTAAGGTGAAATTGTCATTTAAAAATCTCGGACTAATGCTAAAACAGGTAAATTATATTTTTTATCCTTGGTTGGTAGGACTGTCTATAATATTTGCCAAGCGTCTGTTTATCAAAAGGTTTAATTATCTCCGAGTTACACGTGTCTTTAAAACTCTTGGTTCCTTCATCATTATAAAGCACCATGTTATACTGAATTGGTTCTTCGCGACTTTTTTGCCAAAAACTCGACTCATATCGTTTCCGCAACCGCCGTATTTGCCTGATTAGGCTCCGTGCGACTTCTGGCTATTCATAAAACCCAAAAAGCCAATGCGGGGAGCGCGACATCTGACTATTCGGCAAACTAAAAAGTCCAATATGCGGGGACACCGTTTTGACACTATTGAGAAGATAGAAACCGAATCGAAGATCTTGAAGACTATACCGGAAAAAGACCATTCCGATTGTTTCGAGGACTGGAAAAAGCGCTGGCAAAAGTGCATTTTATCGAACTTTTACTATATTGGTTCTTCGCGACTTTTTTGCCAAAAACTCGACTCGTATCGTTTCGCAACCATCGTATTCGCCTGATTTGGCTCCGTATGACTTCCGGCTATTCAGTAAACTCAAAGGCCAATGCGTGCACGCAGTTTTGACACGATTGATAAGATAAAAACCGAATCGGAAAATATATACCGGAAAAAGACAAAAGTGCATTTTAACGAATTACTTTGAAGGGGATGAAATTGATTTAGAAGAATAAATATAGAATTTACATTTTATAAACAAATCACCTTAATTTTTTATCACAGTATTATATTCAAATATATTTATATATTTCATATTATATTATAATAAATTAATACACTTGTATTTAATATAATTTTACTATTGATTTCTAGTTGAATTTATAATGTAATTGTATTCAGAAGACAAAATTAGCAATATTTACTGTGTGCTAAATTAATCCACGTTCAAAATTTAGCATTGAAATCAAATATTTGTTGTGTATTGAAAATCTATGATTTAATTAAATTGCATTGATCAATTCGTGTACATATTCCAAATGGTATATATATATATATATATATATATATAATTAAAATTTAAAAGAATTACCGATATTTGGAACCGTTTGACATTTGGAACGTCGAAAGCTTAATGTCTATATGAAAATTAATGCTTTGGGTTCAACGCACATGAACAATTTGTTAACAACGATCGTTAATATTTTGTTCGACCGCACGTCATTAACGTTAATGTATACGTCGTTAATCCGACACTGAATAAATAGTCTCGCATTCCGTCGTCGTTATTATTAATTCGACATAAAATATTTATGTATATCATATAATATATATATATATATATATATATATATATATATATATATATATATATATATATATATATATATATGCGTACACACGTTATTATAATAATATTGTTGATGATAAAAAATCACCGTTTGTTTGTTTGCAAACAGAGATTCTCAACATGTAAAAAAAGTTAATATTGTTTGAAATTTAATCGAAATTTTAATTGAACCCATTTATCTAGGACGACGGCGATGAAACATCACTTTTGTTTTTTTTTTTCAGACGTCCTATTATTTTTTTTTCTGAACGGTGGCATTTCACCGCGATTTTCAATTATCGGAAAATGTTAATGGATTGTCGACGTTGTTCCGATGGCAATTAGTCTCGTTAAATGTGCAAAACGAGTGCAGTGGCACGATATCAATTACTTTCCCACATTTTCCTTATTTTTTTTTTATATTATTATTTCTCTTCTTTCGTGTTTGCGATCCCTGATCGAATTTATTCAATATATATATATATATATATATATATATATATATATATATTACAAAACAATTTTAATAACTATTTCATTTGAAACGAATGTTAAAAAATAATTTTAATAATATCAGGGGTAACAAACTGATAGCATATTGTGGGTCACGTGAACATAATATACATAATCGTGGACGGTGCTGTAAAACATTAACTGTATATATATATATATATATATATATATATATATATATATATATATATATATATATATTATTTATTGAAGACCAAATAAATTTATTCTACCCTTGAAAACTTCGACGTCTTTTATGTTGACCTATACTTTATAACTAACACAAATCGTGAACGTTATTCGAAAGCAAACAGACAAACATACCCGTGACGCGTTTAATTTTCAAATATCACATATTTTACACGATATTCTTGAAAAATATATATAATAATATAATCATACATCGGCGTCGTTATTGAAAAATTTATTATTACGCGTAAGTTGAACGTAATTAACTTAATTAAAATTAGATATATTTATTAACATAATGAGCAAATATTTTGCAAAACGCCCCTATCTACTTTCGTTATAATTTTTTTTTTTTAGTAATATATAAAATTAATATAAACGATAAGTGAAAATATTTACTTAACAAGCTTAAACGATATTTCAAGGTATTTTTTTATGATATATTCTTCAAAAGACGATAATTATATATGTGTGTGTATGTGTATTCGAAAGTCTGTTTATACCAGATTACCTAGGCAATGTGAAAATAACCATCAAATACAAGTTGTATAGAATAAAATAAATAAATTTCTATGATTGAAATAAATTAAAGTGAAATATTTATGATTAATTTATATTATAAATATTTACACATATCGAAATAAATCGCATTAAATAATTATTGTGAATTAGAAATTTTTAATAATTTTAGTATGAATATTTGAATCATTAATTATGTAGTGAATTAATTATTTTTCATCGGAAATAGTGGAAATGCCGTTAAATTATAACATATCGGAAAAACTGCCGTTTTCATATAACAAAAGCTTCGCGTTCATTTCACCGCCGCTAAAGTCGGAAATTAGTCGGAAATCTTGTTAACGTTTGAAACGAAGGCTTTCGAGATCCATTTTCCATTGTTTTCCTTTTCTTCCAATTCGAATTTCGGATGCTGAACTCCGAAATGTTCTCACTAACGGGTCACGTTTCACGTGCATTCGCATTTTCGAGTGGCTGCAAGTGCATTATTTTTCCTACTTTACAATGAAAGTCGTAATCCAAAGTAACGACCGTTTTGTTCGTTTATATATATATATATATATATATATTTAACGGAATTTTTAGAGTAAATTTACCCTTAAAAGATCGCTAGAATATATACTGCCAAGAGTACGAGTGCTGAATTGTAAATTTGTAAAAGCTGAAACGTTGCTGAATTTCTATTTTATGTAGCAAATTTTTTTTAACATAAAATACACATTGCACAAAATTATTTATTTTCATAGTATTATTTAATATTTTTCATGAACAGATATTTTTGTTAATAGAATTATTAATTGAAAAAAAAACTATATACAGTTTTCAATGGAGTCAAATTGGACCCACATTATAAATATCAATATACAGTATAGATAAATATGAAAAAAAATCAAATTAATTTTATAATACAGTCGAATCTTTTTAGTGTGACAGTCTGGATAATATGACGTATCCAATATAGCATCATTCTAATTGATGAAACACTAAATAAACTTCTGTATAATACGAATATAATTATTCAAGAAAAAATCATAAAATATCTTTTGTAAAACTTCATAGACGCCGAAAAATTTTGACAAAATAGTATTTTTTCTTTTAGATATACGTAAAAATTTTGCCCCCTTCGATTCGAAGCGTTAAATTATTCAAAAACTGTTCGAAAAGTGAGATTAAAGTATAATTGTTGAAATTTGAGATTTCGACACGACATATATAAGTGACGTGAAAACTTTTATAGCGTTCTCCAGGTGCTTAATATATTCATGACATAAAATCGTGACTATCATAGAAAATAGTAATTTTGGCATAGTGTAAAATGGGTTTTAGTTATATACTATTTTCCGCACATCTATAACGATATTATTTCTCTTTGAGATTTACATATGCATATTATGAGGTTAGAATTTCAATGATATTCAAACATATTTGCCTATCTCAATATTTGACTAATGCGAATAATGCTATTGCTTTTTCAAACATTACTATTAAATTATTACATATCAATATCTAAATTGACGATTTTTTTTGAACATTTATTATAATTATAATGATAAATCATTTTACACTTCATAATATTATATAGAAAGGGTATGAGAATTTATTACTAAGAAATTAATATAAATAATGATTTCCACTAATCGAATTTTCGTATTAATCAAAAGTACCACTTTTGATTAATACGAAAATGTTTGAAAACGGCACCTTTCGACCAAACGGCACCTTTCGAGTACAAAGTGTTAATAAAATATACATTATGATATATCAAATTTATTGATTGAATTTATTTTTTTAAGATTATTACTTAAAATGATTATTTTTTTCGTGTACGTTATGATTTCTCAAGAGATTACAATATATTTATTGAAGACTATAAAAAGAAATTATAATGTTATAAAAATGGACAAAAATATTAGTTACAATGTCCTATTATTCTATGAAGTTTATTGAATTTGTTTATAAAATGTAATTTTTAAATTAATTCTTCTAAATCAATTTTATTCCCTTCAAAGTAATCCTTGTCCGATAAAACGCATTTTTGCCAACGTTTTTTTCAGTCCTCGAAACAGTCGTAGTAGTCTTTTTCCGGTATTGCCTTTAAAACCTTCTTCGATTCGGTTTTTATCTTCTCAATCGTGTCAAAACGGTGTCCGCGCATATTGGCCTTTTGATTTTGCCGAATAGCTAAAAATCGCGCGGAGCCAAATAAGGCGAATACGGTGGTTGTGGAACCAATGAGTATGCGAATACCAATGCAGTATGACACGGTGCATAATCGTGATGAAGATTATTAAACCTTTTGATAAACAGACGTTTGACAAATATTATAGTCAGTCCTACCAATCTAGGAAAAAAAATACAATTTACCTGCCTTTCTAATGTGCGGTAGTTTTAAATGACATTTTCACCTTACTTTTTGATCACAGTAATGTATAATTTTAATGTAATATATCGAGAATAATTTAAATTTTACTTCATAATTGTCGATGTACAACATTTAGTTATTTAACGGGACGCTTTTTCAAAGTCGTCCCGGAAAATTAACCGGAACGCGAAGAGTGAGAGAGTTAAGAAGGAAAACTCTTCGTCTACTATGAAAATTACCCGCATCCAAAGGAAAATGTTCGGGATTTTCATTACGCATACACGCACACGCGTTTTAATATTGCCGTGAAAGCATTTACTTTATATATATATATATATATATATATATATAATGTGTGTGTGTGTGTGTGTAAACTTGAACGTGTATATTTATAATTGTTTATGACACAATTGCTTAACTTTCGACAGTTAGCACTTTCGACGAAACACAAGTTTCTCGTTTGTAAATGCGACGGTTAAAAACTTTTATTTATAAAATAACGAATTCTATTTTTCAGTATTATATCTATGAATTATTATTATATATATAAAAAAATATAAAATTTCATCTATTCGAATATATTAATTTTCTTATATTTTTATTACATATTATATATACTAATAAAATATATGTATATATATATATATAATAAAAATAAAATATAATAATTTTATAAAATAAAAAAATAATATTTTTTTCAATACAATGTATCCAAATATGTATAATTTCGAATTAATCCTGGTTAAATCAATTTTAATTTTAATTTATTTACTGTGAATTTTTTTTACATTTTCTCTTCGCTTCAGCAATTTTTCATACATTTTCGCGTTTAGACAAATATTAATCGTGAAAAATTTTTTTGATTTATTATTTTTCTAATTAATATGCATTTTTCGATATAAGATTCCATATTAATATGCGTCCACATATTAACCATTATTTTTAATAGATTCGTTCACAATTTTTGACAGTTTCAGTATATTTTGGAATGCCCAAAAATTTTCCTGGAAAATTTATACGAGAAAATCATTTCAAAAAAAAAAGTAATTCTTACTCATTTTGAACAAGATTTAATTTTAGATTAAATTCAAAATTGTTAGTGTAATTTATGTTTATTTTTAAACTTCATACACAAATGTAATCTTATCATATATATATATATATATATATATATATATATATATATATATATATATATATATCCAACATGTTTTTATTAAATAAAAATATCTCAAGTCGCTTGAAAATTATATAATATTTATATTTAACCTCTGAAAATGAATAAGTATCATTGTATTATTTATCTTTTTCTGAATTACGTCCTATTTTAATTTTTAAAAATAACCGCAAAAATACAATTTCGTCGACCGTCCTTTTTTTTAATCACGATTAAATATCTCAAAATATATTTTCAATTTTTGTTCTTATTATACGCGAATATTTTTTCAGAAAAATTTATATCACCATTTCAGATATCGTGATATGTTTGCATCAGATTTTCAGCTGGAAAAACTGTCGCCGTTTTTCCTCGTCACCGAACCACATGCGGATAAAAAGAAAAGCAACGCCTTTTTTCCCTCGGGAAAACCTGTTCCTGTACAGAAGAAACGGATAATACAACAGTAGAATCGATTTTATGCTTTTATTATACGTACATGTGATATATAAACACGCGCGTGATCGACGCGCGTGAGCTAAAGTCATAAACAACATTTATTTTCTTCGTTCTCATATATATAATATTTATATATTGAATGTGTTAGATTCATTCGGAAAATCTGTGGTTTTTTTTTGATTTGCGCTTTTCATGGTTATTATTGTTGTTTTTTTGTTTGTGAAATTAATTAATCTACGCATTTAAATTTATAAATTCAAAATGATGTAATCTATATTAATAAAATCATTTTTTTCTATGATTTTTCTTCTAGTTTTTATCTATAACTGAAAATTTTAAAATATTGTTCACATTCGTTATTTGATATTATGTATTCTTATTGCGTAATAAAGTAATCAATACATTATAAATCTTTAATCTACTAAATATCAAATTAAAAAAAAATTGTATGAATATAAAAAAAATATTTTTTTATAATATGCAATAAATTTGAAATATTTATAAATTATTTTAAAAAATAATTTAATCCCTTAAGATATCCCTTTAGAAAAAAAAGTTTTATATCAAAAATATCTTGAACAACGTAAAGAAAAGAAAATCGTGTTATAGAAGATCAGATGTATTTTTTTATATAATATTATAACAAAATATTCTTTTTTATTCCGTGTTATAAAAGGATTATCTTTGTATATAAAATTTTTATTCAAACATTATGTTTTTTATATGAAATATTATGCAAAAAAAATATTGTTTTTTTTAGAAAATTTATAGTAAAAAATCATTGTTTCAATTGAAAAAAAAACTATTATATTTGATAAATTTCAAACGTTTCGTTCAAATGGAAAATTTTGCTATTTTTTTTTTTTTAGAATAGCGAAAATTTAAAATGTCGCCGAATAAATTCATTATACAAATTTAAAAAGCTTCATATTTAAAAGGGCAATTCTCAAAAAGGCGAAACGATTAAATATTTTCAGCGTTCTCAATTTGAAATTTCATAAGTCGAACGATTATATTCGCGGACAATCTTTCACAATGCGTCCGTTGAAAAGTGACGACGCTGAAAATTTGCCGGCTGAAAAATTGGGCAGTTCGGACTTTCAGTTCAACGCTGAAAAGTTCAAAACGCTATTTTTGAACTCGTTATGAAGTCGTGCAAGATTTTTGTATAACGAATCGTCGAATTTAATTAAGTCGTTAATTTCGACGCTGAATTATTAGCGCAATTATTTTTCGACCATTTCGCCCCCCCCCCACATCCATCCCCCCACCACCACCACCACGTGCAGTGAATTTTCGGCGATTTTCTTAAAAATAATAGCGCCTATTAAATTATAAAATAATGAGAACGAAACTTTTCTACTTATTATTATTATGAACGAATGTTAAAATTTCATAATTTAATTCGGCTGCGTATTGAAAGTACGCCATCTATTGATTTATATAGTACAATTTTTAAATTTTAATTATTTTCATAAAAAAATATTGTGTTTCTATATATATATATATATATATATATATATATATATATATATATATATATATATATATGCTATATATATAATTTATTTTAATTTCTAAATAGTTGAATTTGACTTAAAAACATGCATGTAAGTATAACGAACGGATTTTAATATATATTTTCAATGGCGATTTATATATATATATATATATATATATATATATATATATATATATATATATATATATTAAATATTATTATTTTTCCAAAACTATTTCATTTATTAAATAATTGTTTTATTCGTTATTCGAATATTGGAAAAACATTTTCTTTTTTTTACAACGAAATAAAAGCGAAAGAATTCGTATCGACATAGAAAAATGTCAACTATAAAGAATTCTTATTAGCATAAAAGTACGATTTTTTTCCTCCATTTTTCTCGTCGCCATCGAAAAATAGCTATTATTATTATTTTTTTTTGTTCTATATCGTTCGTCATAAAAATAAAAATTCATAATATGATTTATGTATGTTTTCTATTTGATATATGAAAAACTATTCACGAAACATATACATTCAATATTTTATTTATATATTAATAATATGTATGAATTATTTTAAAATAATATAATCCTAGTGACGTCACTGTGCTAATGTGAATATAAATTAATAATAAATTACCGTATGCAGTTGATGATTTGGCGCATCGTGGTCATGATGATGTGAATGCAGATGATGCAGGGGGGCCAGCGGGTGATGATGGGGGCCCGCGGCTCCTGCCATGGCCCTAGTGGGGCTGCGCCCCCCGGCCCCCAACACTCATCTTATTTACCGTTAAAACACTAAAACTGTCTCCTTCACATTGTCGCCAAAGTTACAATCGTTTATATCATCACCGATCTGTATTTTCACATCACATCTTTATTAAAAAAAAATAATAATAATAATAAAATAAAATAAATCACACATAAACAAATATATATTTTAATATTTTATTATTGATTAGAATATTTCTTCATTTAATTTATATGATGCATATATTAATATATTTTATTATATTATAAATTGATTTTTAATATGGGAAATATCATTAATATTATTTATATATATTTTTATAATAATAATAATAATCCAAAAAGGTGCCCGTTGAATATAAATTAAATTTCATATATAAATTTTATAAGGATCAATCTGTCCCATTTTTTTCCTTTCATCACATTAATGAATAATGGATTTTTAAACGGAAACGAATTCGTACACATTTTTTATTTCGCTTGTGATCAAAAAAAAAAATACGAGATTAAATCGAAAATATTTTTATAATACGACAAAAATAAAACGAATATTTTTTCCACACACACACATGTGCATATTAAATATGGGAAAAAAAAGATAATCCGAACATATTTTAATAAATAAAAACGTTCGCAAATTTGAGAAAACGAGCATAAATAATAAGCATAATTCAATTTAAGAGATTATTTCGAGGTCGATCCACCGAAGAGATTAATAAGCGATTTATACGCGAATTCGAGCACAAAAAGCTCCATTTAATATTAGATATAATTATGAGGGATATTCAAATGCAAACAATATTTTATTACCGTTTTTTTTCCATTCATAATACATTTCATAACAATTTTTTTTTATCTCATTAGTATATTTCACAAATAAAAAAAATATTACGTCAAAGATTTTGACGCAAAAATTAATATGAATATAAATTGTTGATATTAATCCAAAATTATTATTAATAATATAATTAAATATATAAAATATTCTACCTTTGGATTGCTATATACAAAATAATTTGATTTTAGTATGTATATATATATTTACCAAAAAGTAAGGTGAAATTGTAAATCGTATTTTTTTCATAGGTTGGTAGAACTGTCTATAACATTTGTCAAAAAAATTAATCATTTCCGAGTAACTAACTCTTGGTTTCTTCATCATGATAATTCACCATGTCATACTGTATTGGTTCTTCGCGACTTTTTTGCCAAAAACTCGACTTATATCGTTTTGCAACCACCGTATTCGCCTGATTTGGCTCCGTGTGATTTTTGGCTATTCAGCGGGGACGCCGTTTTGACACGATTGAGGAGATAAAAACCGAATTGAAGAAGGTTTTGAAGGCTATACCGGAAAAAGTCTGTTTCGAAGACTGGAAAATGCATTGACAAAAATACTTTTATCGGATAAGGATTACTTTAAAGGAGATGAAATTGATTGAGAAGAATGAATATAGAATTTACATTTTATAAACAAATTCACCTTACTTTTTGATCACAGTGTTATAATCAAATGTATTTATATATTTATATAAACTTATTTAAAAACATCTATAAAAAAATCACACAAATATTTTTATCTCATTAAAATTATTAAAATTTATATTAAATTATCATTTTAAATACGATTTCGTTTTTATTCGATGACAATATAAATGTTCGTATAAATTAATATAATATATTTATTTATTTATATTCGAAAACTTTACAACTTTTTTTTAATTATATCGTAATTATAATCGTAATAATATAATAAATTTACGAATATTTATATTAAGCATACAATACAAAACGAAAATCGGTTTGGCTTAAATAGAAGAGCTTTTATACGAGCGCTTTTTTCGTTTAACGATTGACCCTTAACTTTAAAGTGGTTATTTATTTTTTTTCTTCAATTTATTTTTTAATATTATTATATATATATATATAATATTTTTGCGTAAATTTAATTTGATTTAATAATGTTTTCTTTTTACAGGTAGTCGTTTTTGCGATAAAAGCGACCGGAAATTTAATCGCGCTCAATTTGAGGGCACTTTTGAAGTATTCTTTCATAACAGACAGGTTTATGTAAGTCGTTCAAAGTTTTATTTAACATTATTGCCTACTAAAAATATACTTATAAAATATTTATATATATATATATATATATATATTTATTGAAGTAAAATAAATAAAATTTCAACGCTTCCGCTTTTGCGCCATGTCTAGTTTTCTATTATATATTTTACGGTGCTTGCGCATTATTTATTATTTATTTTTACGATCAAATTTATGTTTGACCCATGAATATTTTTATGTAATAATAATGAATTGAGTATGTCGTAATGTTTTTTTTTAATTCTAATTCTAAAATATTTATGATGGATTATAAATTGTTATTATTATTTTTTATAAATGAAGAATGTTTTCCTTGGAGGATTTTTGCAGCACGCAAAATAAATAAACACGCTATAGATCAGATAATTTCAATCATCAATTTATATTAATATTTATATATTGTTATTTTGAAATTTTAAATAATATAAAGTTTAATCAATAATCTAATTTGGTTCATTGCGCATGAATTTGTAGATTTGATCTAGAAATGCCTAATAGAAATTTTACTCTATATTGTTTGTATAAAATATAGATCTTAATTAAACAAAAAAAAAACAATTTCATATTCCACTATATAAAATATTCGACGTTACACACAAACTAACAAACACACCGACTACGATTACGCTAACGTATCGTCTTACATAACGTAATTACCATACAATATATATATATATATATATATATATATATATATATATATATATTCGATATTGCAATCGCGTGGCGCAAACACAAAAGTGAACGCTCTTCATTCTCGTCAATATAACGAGCTCGCACAAAGAAAATCCGTTCGTATAACGAGAACAAAAACGATAGACTTTTTCCGAAAGATTTTCAGCCAAAAAGCGTGAAAATACATGTGAAAACGCGCGTAACGAGCTAACGCCGATTAAATTACTCGCATACTAGATTTACCGGGAATTTTCCACTCGTGTTTTTCCGACATATATAAAAGAAAATAATAATGAAAAAAAAAAAATATATATATATATAAATATATAAATAGCTGAAGCGAAATCTTCTAATTTTCGCGGCGCCATATTTTCGTGATTATAGTAATACGACGTTGTCGTGGAAATTGCTACGTTAAAAATTCGCGCAATTCGCATTACTTTTATATCGTGTTCAATTATTGTACGCGTATTAAAATTTTAAGGTAGCTAATAATAATAATAATAATAATAATACGAGCGTGGTTATGCTCGTATTATTATAGTTATGGTCCGACTATTAACGCGGAGACCTTTGAGTTCCGATTTCGTTCGAGGAAATCAAGTAATTTCACCTTTTTCCGCAACATAATTTCGTTTAAATTGACAACGATCGGATTATTCTTATAACCAATAATATATATATATATATATATATATATATATATATATATATATATATATATATATAATCAAATGGTGCAATTTCGGGTGAATATGGAGCTTGCAGTATATATTATTATTATCTTATATAAAATAAAAGAATCATAATATATATATATATATATATATATATATATATATATATATATTGTGTTAAATTTTTTTAATGAATTAGTTATGTGGGTGATATCACGAGTTATGTCACCGAACGACGTCAACTCTGATAACGCCATTGTTGTTGTTGTTTTTTTTTTAACAAATATAAATTAGAATAAAGCTCTTTAGCATTTACTCGTATGCGGCTCTCGGAGATATGTGAATGAAAAAAAAATAATACAAGGGCCGCATGTCAAAAAGGGTTAATTTGTTACGTGTGGACGCGCACTCGGACAATTCACCACGGCCTCGTGGGGCGGCCGAATGTGAAATTCTCGCTTGAAAAACACGCGAATTCGCTTTATATATATATATATATATATATATATATATATATATATATATATATATATATATATATATAAATGATATAAATGACGGGGGACACGTTTTGTTTTCGGGTGCCGCATCAAGTTTAATATTATAATATGGCGGCGTGAAAGTCCTTCAAGTGACAAATCGTCACGCGTCCAACATTATATTATACATGGTGTCTGTTTTATAGTTTTAAATGTTTCGAATAATAATAATAATGTATTAGATAGAACGCATCAAACGTGCGGTGGACATGGTCAATATTTATTCTTCTTAGTTCCCCACGTTTAATAGAGTGGAAACGCTCTCTTGACCTTGGGACAAAATCGCACGTCGTCATCTCATTAATCAACTCACAGGTCATAGACAATCGAATCGTCTACACTCTTTAACTAGGACTAGCCCAATATAGTTAACCTTAACGCCTAGTTCACGCAGCTTACATATCTATTCCATATCTTATATATACTTTAAATAACTATTCTAATTCATACTATTTAAATCTATCAATATCGTCAACATTCTTAACTCTTACATATATAATAAAAAAATATTATTACAATATATCATTTATGCGATGAACTAATAATTAACGTCGTTTTAAAGTCATCCGATTAAAAAATGTTAAAGTGTACTCGCAACTTAAATAAGAAAAAAAAATTTTTTTTTACAAAATTTTAATTATATATATATATATATATATATATATATATATATTTTGAAAACCATAATTTTAACAAAACTAAACGATAATAGAAAATACCTGTGTTCATTACAAATAAGGTATGCCAACAATTTTGCTCATCGATATTTGATACCATTGAAACTAGTGTAATAAAGTAATCCGATATTTCAAATATATATATATATATATATATATATATATATATATATATATATGGGTGTGTATGTGTGTCACAGATTGTATCATACTGATATGTTTATCTTTATAATCATAACGAATATATCTGCATAAGAGAATAAAATACACGAATTTCGCAAATTAATATTTTATATTAATTTATCAAGAAGACAAACCGAGCGCGAAAAACGAAACGAATTCCGTTTGATTTCTCATTAAATGGCAACGTAAATATTTTACGGGGCCGAATCAACAATTGATTCGACACAAAGGGACCTACTAATTGGACTCAATAAACCTTCATTAAGTTTTTGATTTGTTTCTGCGCTCTGCGGAGATCTTATCTTTGAATATCGCGATATTGTTGTGCGGCGAAAAGCGTTCGGAAAATTCATTTTCACCGTCGACGATGCGATCTCGTATTTTTTTTTTATTTTTTATTTTTTTTTTTGTGACGAAAACAGATCATAAAAATCTATGATTAATCATTATTGATAATGTACGATATTTTGACGTTTGATTTAATAATTTAATATTTACAAAATAATGAAAATTATATATGAAACATACAATTTCTTTAATGCATACATTTCTATAGTATATATACCAGAAAATATTTTTTTTTCGAAAGATTTTATTATAATCTTTAATTAATAATAATTTTATATATATATATATATATATATATATATATATATATATGACATTTTTTAAAATAATTAAAAAATATATGAATTATTTAAAGTTGAAAAACCTTGATATATTTATATATAGAGTAAATAGTAACAAAAGTATTGTAGTGAAAAAAGTCTTTGTATTATATATTAATTATGAATTGCTTAAAATAATCAGATTTTTATTGATTTTTAAATATTAGAATGAATTTAAAATTTATTGATTAAAAATAAAATATATTTTTTTTATAATATATTAAAAATAAATATTTTTATAATACATAAATTGAAATAATTCAATTGAATATTAAGTCGGAATTGATTAATTTAATTTTTAGATTAAAAACTAAATAAATAACCTTTTAGACTCCGATTAGGCGTCCTCGATTTGCGGAAAAACATCGTACGCAAATGCAAATGCGTACTAGTTATTTCGGCGACGGACGAGCGGTCATCGAAAGTTCAAATCCGGAGCTTTCGAAAGTTTCGCCCTTTCGAATCCCCTTTTTAAGCCTTTTGTCCTTCGAGAAAAACCGCCGTCGCCGTCGCCGTCGTCGTCGAATTTTCCGAGCGCTTCTAACGTTGACGCAGTCGAAAAAAGAAAAACCTCCAGCAGGGCGGGGCGGTGGAGAAGGGGGCGGGGGGGCGGAGCGGTTTAAATAGAAAGGCGAAAGCACGCACGTGTTTTTAGACGATAATGTATTCGAGAATGAAAAAAAAACGGAAAAGTTTCGCGGAAAACGGCGAATACTTATGCACGCACGAAACTCGAAACCGTTACGTTCACTAAAGAACGGAAAAACGATTTTCCTTCGAATACATGTTATTATTATTATTTTTTTTTAGTTCACTATTTCGTTTTACAATACGAAAGATTTTTATTTTTTTTTGCACGGTACGACTAAAAAGTTGTGAGAAATTTTTCAATAAAAAATATATCGTTTTATGTTGAAGTTGTCAATTGCTGTAGTACATTTATAATACTGATTTGAATCTATTATATATCTAATAGATCAGAAGCGTTCAATCCGTGAACCGTAAATCACATCTAATCTAAAATAGTTATAAACGCATAATTATATTTAAAAAAATATTATTTACAATTTATGGGGTCATCGGTGACCCCATTAAAATATTAATATTAACATTATTAAATTTCTAATATTTTTTAAATCATTCACTAATATCGATATTTATTTGAAATAATTATAATTTATATAATCTAAAATAAATAATAATTTTTCAATATTTTCAATAAAAATTAAAATGTTGAATACTACATCTTGAAACTAAAATCAATTGGAATATTATTTACTATTTATTACAAATTACCTGTTTTATCGTTATATAAGCACATAGAAAATAAATATAATGTAATATAAAATTTCCGTGAACGTAATGTGAAACCATTATAAAGTATGTATGTTGATAAGTATATAATATATCTAGTCTAGTCAATTTAAAACGTATATATCGAGTATCATATGAAACTTTATCATCTTTTACCGCTATAATAAATTATATAAAACTATAAAATTATTACATAAATATTTTCATATATACTATTTTTAAAATTAATAATATAACACTGTGATCAAAAAGTCTTTTTCCGGTATAGCCTTCAAGACCTTCTTCGATTCGATTTTTAACTACTCAATCGTATCAAAATGGCGTCCCAGCATTATCCTTTGTGTTTGTTGAATAGCCAGAAATCGCACGGAGCCAAATCAGGCGAATACGGTGGTTGCGGAACGATATGAGTTGATTTTTTGACAAAAAAGTCACGAAGAACCAATGCAGTATGACATGATGTATTATCGTGATGAAGGAACCAAGAGTTATTTAAAAACACGTGTAATTCGAAGATAATTAAACTTTTTGATAAACAGACGCTTGGCAAATGAACAGTTCTACCAACTGCCTTTCTAATGCAAATTAATTTTTGATCCCAGCAAATATATATATATATATATATATATATAATAAATCTTGATTCTTTAATATTATACCGATATACAGTATTCAATTATTCACATATATTTTTTCTACACTTCAGATAAGAATATGACTTTTGAAATGTTTTACATATTATAAACTTAACTTTGTCTAAATGATTCGTTTAAAAAGTTTATTTTTCCCATATAAAATCATATATAAATTTATGTTTTCTATATATGCGTGAGTGCGTACGTGCGCACGATTCGGTCACGCAATTCGATCATTGTTCCGTTTATTTCATTTTCATTTTGAACGAAGCACATTGGAAATTTTAAATAGCAGCCTTCGCAATGAATAGAATATATCGATATAAAAGAGGCTTTATATATCATAAAATATATTCAATATTCGTTGTTTTCAATATATAAAAGGATTCAAAGATGCATATCAGAAGCGTTCAGCTTCAAAATGACGTAAGTGCTCGTATATATATATATATATATATATATATATATATATTTTTTTTTTTTTTTTTTTCAACTAAATAAATGTATAAAATTTATTTCATATTTTAAATATTATATATTTATTTAGATATATAGATTTTATTAAATTATATATATATATATATATATATATATATATATATATATATATATATATATATATATATATATAAATAGTTTATATGAACGTCAACACCAAACTATCGAACATTACGAATATTGATTATTTCATATTGAAAATTGGAAAAATATTTTTCGAGTGAATAAATAAATAAAATTTCATCAAAAAAAATATAATTTAAAATAGCATTGATATATAATTTTGTCATAGCTTTCCATTTGATGTTCGCATAACCGTAAATAATCCGATTTGATTTCGAATATCTCGAAATGTCGAACGGTTCATTTTTCCGACGGTACACACTTTATTATTTTTTTTTCGTTTTGTCGTTTTTGAAAATAAAGTCAATCGACGATAATCTATTTGGAAAAAAATTTTTTTTTCCGGTTTTTGAATACGAATCGTTATTTAAAGTGCGAGAAAGTATGATGATGTCGTTGAAAGTCGACCCACATATGAAGTTCGTGCATTTATTGATAATATTTTTTTAATGTAAATTAAAAATAAATATGTGTACGAAAATTGATTGAAAATATTTATATGATTTTTAAAAAATAAAAAATTCGTATCATTAGAATTATTTTTTTTTTATAATAGAAATTAATAATATAATATTATTCGATGACATGCATTTTTTTCGATACTGTATATACGTATAACTAAATATATACTACTCATCAGTATATTAATTGAACTGGACAAGGCAATGATGAAGTAAGCGAATTTCCGCGTCACCACGAATCCAGGAAAATACAATTTCCTCTATCAACATCAACACAATAACAACTTTAAATGTATACGATTAAAATATAATACATTATTACAAATATTTATAATATATATTTTATTTAAAATTTTAAATAAAAAAATAAATATTGTACATTTAACGATGTTTTTTTATATGTATTTATAATTAAGAGAAAATGATAAATATTTAGAACGTACCATATATATAAAATTTATTATATATTTACACTCGTAAATATAATAAAACACTCGTGATATATTCGCGCACATGTATCCTTTGTCGTTTGTGCGCGAAACGTATCGTTTAAATTTACGCGCCGTTAAAAAAGCTCGCATGTACCGCGCGGTCGCTACGTCGTTAACGTCGTTCGGAAAATTCGCCTATTGAGTTTTTCCTATTTTTCCGGCGCGCTCTCGTTCGCCATTTTCGACATTTTTCCGACACGATTTTCGAGACTTTTTCTTTTTTTTTTCTTCCTACGCGCGCTCATTTTCGTTTCGTTTCGTTTCCGATAATTTTTCCGTTCGTTTCTTTCTTCACTTTCTTTTTTCCATTCTTCTTTTTTCTTTTTTTTTCAGTGAATTTTCCCTTTGTGTCGGACCACTATTTATTCTTCGCCATTATTTAGGACGTTTTTTTCCTGTATTTATCTTTTTTTTCTTTTTTTTTTTGAAACGTTTTCATTTTGACCTTAATAAATTGACAATTGTCTTCGAGATGTTTACTATTTCACTTTCTTTTTTACTCACTACACACATACGTCTATCTTTATTTGAAGTTTTATATTATTATATAATAAATATATATAGCTATTATAGATAATTATTTCAAATAATACATAATTAAATATTCATACATTGCTACTAAAGAAAAGGTTTTATTTTTTAAATATCGATTTTTTGTACTATTATATAGAAAAATTAAGGCTTTAAATGGAAAGTCATTTGCCTTTCTAAATGTGTGTATGTAATTTTTTGATAACATCTCTCGTATTATAATCATAATGTAAAGGTTAAATTGTATAATTTTACTAAAAATTTTAATAATATATAATATGATAGAACCGCACCAATTTATAAATTCGTGCACAGTTATATAATTAGATACAAAAAATAAATTTTAAATCAAATATATTATGTAGAAAAAATATTTTTTATTCTCATTCCTCAAATTTTGACTAATGCTTTAAACCGACTTAATTAAGACATCGCAACGCATAATTAAACCAGCTAATCCTGGTTCGACTCCCGTCTCTTGAGAAGTTTCATCTCCTGTCACAGGATGCATCTTAATTTCCCTTCGTCACACCGTTTGACATTCGCTTGAAACGATTTTCGTCGTCTCGTTGATAATTTAATTTTGCTCATTATTATTATTATTATCATTATTATTATTATAAATTTATTTTTTTTATAAACGTATATTTTCGTTTTATATTGCGTCGCGTTGCGAAATACAATAATTCGTTTTTGGATTTACATTTTTCGAATGGGAAATATTTCCATTGGATTTCCTTAATTAAGGCTACTCTTTTGTAAGGCGAGAGACGGAAAATGAATTTATGGAGATCGTTCGAATTCGTACCGTTATAAGAATTTTCCAAGAGGTTATTTAATATTTAAGATCGTATTAAAAAAAAAATATATTAGATTTTCTATACGAACGGTGGTTTTTTTTTCATTTTATATAATAATAAATTGGCAAAAATCAATAGATAAAATATTGAATTTTATATTAAATAATTTATATATAATTAATTTTTATATAAAGTATGTAATTAATAATGGAACGCCATCTGTTGTCGATTTTCATATCAAATTATATTTATGATGTTTTTAAAATATATTTATAAATATGTTCAAATATATATAGCAATAATGAATCAATCTTTCGAATTAATTATATTTTCAACAATAGATTTAATTGCTAGAACAAAGATTCGAAATTGCTATCGAAATCATAAGTTTTTCCACCACATCCCCCTCATCCTCGCCTCCCCTCCACGCTTGACGATTGTTTTAAACGGGCGCGATATAAATTTTCAATTAATTCGCTTTTAAGCCGCGTAATTGATTTAAGAAAGCTTTGGCGCGTACCCGAGTAGTCACTGTGCGACTTACGTTACAGAAATAGCAAAACGTACTCGACTTTCGAACGCTCGGCAAACACGAAACCGAGCGTCTATCGTTAAATATTTGACGTTCCATTTCGATTTTGGAAACTTGAAATTTTCATGTCGTCGACGGGGAAGCGGAAGGTGGTGGAAAAATAGGGAGGAGGGAAATATTAAATTTTTAACCGAGCCTAAATTTGTCGACCGTGATTCGTACGATGGATTAAAATTTCACGATGACACTTTGTAATTGATATATTATATAATATTTTTTGAAGGTACCTGAAGAAAATTTTCTTCAATTTTTATTGTATATTATTATCGTTTATAATCATTAAATTGTTCGTTTCAATAATTTCTACAATTAAAATAAATAATAAAATTACGATTTTAATTGGAAACGAATATTTTTCAGCTGAAAAAAATTTCTCAACGAACCAATTTATTCAACAGAGTTCTAAATCTGATCATTATTTGTCTAACGATTACAAAAATGGACATTAATTTAAAAATAGTAATACATATTAACCACATTAAAAAAAAAGGAAAAATTCTAATTTTGAACTGAATTTATTTCAAAAAAAAAAACAATATAATCCAGTAAAAAATAAAAAATAAAAATAATTAGAAAAAAATTAAGATTAATCCACAATATTTCAATTACTGAATCATAATGATGTTATATATATATATATATATATATATATATATATATATATATATATATATATATATATATATATATATTGTATAAAAAAAATACAATACAAATTAGAATACGGTATCATGAGTTGATATTTTCACATACACAATATTATATTTCAATATTAATGAGGCTCCATTTTCAAACGATTCATTAGAAGCAACGTATGGATCGTATTACCTGAAAATAGGCGACCCGACATTTGAACTTCGTCTACTATGAATAGCGGCGAGCCTTAAAATGGGACGTTTTCGCTGTGACCGTGCACAGTTATTACATATATATATATATATATATATATATATATATATATATATATATATATATATATAAACGAAAGATTGTTCAAAGTTTTCCACATCAAAATGGATGCATTTAATATGAAAATTATATATATATATATATATATATATATATATATATATATATGTGTGTGTGTGTGTGTGTGTGTGTGTGTGTGTGTGTAAATTTGTAAGCAGATTTAGTAAGAAAACATAACCAGCGCTTTGTAATATCGTAACGCTGGCAATAATGTCGCTGATTTATTATTATTTTAACGATGATATGTCGTGAACATAAAAATCGCATTTATGAAAAATAAATGACAAAATGGCCGTAACGCCCCCATGACGGCTAATGGCGGACAGCTATAAATCATTGTTGTTTCACGCCATTCGCATCGATATAAAGCCGCCATATTAAAAAGAAATAAGTCATTGATCAACGTTGTACCGTTATCTGGAAACGATCGCGAATATTTAAGTGACGTTTCTTTATTATTATTATTATTATTATTATTATTACACACTTTTATATGAGTTTTATTATAGTTGTCTGTTTGTACGGGTGGAATTTTTTAAACGATTTTTCGAACATTTCTCAATGTCCGATTGAGCTGAAATTTTGCATATTTATTAATTCTCAATGACAATTATATAATATATGAATCAATTAACAGATTTAAAAAAAAACAATCGATCAATTAGCGTTAATTAATTATATAGCTTTTGCAATATAATTGTCATTGATAATGACGAATAATAATATAATGTTATATTTATCGATAAATTTATATGATAATACAATGGTGCAATTGTTACTATTAGTAATACAATAATACTATTTTTTTTTGGCAAATTTAAAATAGAAACGATGATCGTCAATGGACGAATGAAAAATTTTTTTAGACCGATTCATCGAAAACTGTGACAGATTGCCGTTTTATCCGAAAATCGTTTAGTTTTTTTTTAATTAATAAAAATATTCATATAAATAATATATATTAAATTTGCAATTATAATGCACCAATATGATAGATGAGATCCTTAAAAGCAATATCTAATTAAAAAAAAAGTATAAACTGTTTATATGTTTTAATCAATAAATGTACAATTTAATTTAAATGCAAATTTACGATCCGTTGCAACTACCTGCATAAGATTAGTAAAGATTTTCCGTAATAAAATTAACTACATAGTTTTGTTTTGGATTTAAAACAATATACTATATTTTAATATAATTATAGATATTAATAACATAAAATTATGACTATTAATAATTCTAGATTAATATGTAAATGCATGAATCGTCAAACTATGAATTATCATATAAAACAACTCGAAAATATCGTATTGTTATACGAGAAACGGTCACGTTCTGAATAATATTATTTTAATATACATCATAAATATTACATTGAATATAAATAAATAAATAAATAAACAAATTTATAATATGTGAACAGATCGCTAAGCATCGAAAATAGACGCAATATAATAATACAATTGAACGGGGAAATTGTTGAACCGTAAAATAAATTATTCCCGTTGCACAAACACACGCACGTTGTTTAAAGGGCTAAATACATATATTAATTAAATTTGACTCCGAACGGTAAAATTCGAGAATGTGATTCTCGAGAGTTGAAGCGTAAAGTTAAACTTGGAAATTCGCACAATTATGTGATACGTATTTATATTATGATATTCTATGTAATTCTTGTGCGGGAAAACTTCTGTATTGTATTTGATATCGTGTAATGTCGCAAATGTGTGTGTGTGTATATATATATATATATATATATATATACATATTTGTGTATGTGTATGTGTGTGTAAGTGACGTTAGATCGAAATATGTAATGTGAAATTGTTGTCAGTCAAGTGGACCGGTTGTGTGAAATTTGCGCACAGTCGGTCGGTACGGGAAAATGTTAAAATTTTCACAATGACATTAAGCTTTTAATATCGTACAATATATAAATTGAAAATGATATATTATAACAGCAATTACCTTGTAAATATATTATAATAATAAAAATTTTATTTGCTGTATAAATCGACGGATCTAAATATATATATATATATATATATATATATATATATATATATATATATATATATATATATAAATATTTTATTTTATTGGATCAGTAATATTTTATGAATATAATATATAGAGTTATATAGATTTTTTAATATTTAATTTAAAATATTTTAAATAGTTAGTTAAAAAAAATAATAGTATTTTAAATTAATAAATATGTATTGAAATCGAGATACGTTGATTTAAAACGTCCTTAGATGAAATCGATTAATACTATTTTTTTTTCATACTTCGTGTGAATAAATTTGAATTTATAATTTACATATTGAAAATATATTTTTAGAATTGTATTTTTTTTCTATTATATGAATTTTAATTTATTTATATGAGAAAAAATATCTAAAACTTATTTTAATACGAAATGACTTCTAGAAACGAATATTTATAAAAAAAAAAAACATTTTTTAATCACAATATATAATATTTTGAAATGTTAAAAAATATAATTTTTCATTATTTTAATTATCTATTTTAGTATACGAAAAATATTTATATATATAATATTTTTTTTTATTTCATCATATCATTTTCAATTCCAATTTTCATTTTTATATTCAACATGCGACAAAAATATTTTAACAAAAAAAAATAAAATAAAATAAAAAAAAAAATATATATATATATATATATATATATATATATATATATATATATATATATAATCAACCTGTATATTTATATGTATATATACGTGTATGGGGCATATAATATACAAAAGTTAATCTTTATACATATGGAAATAGGTTTTTGAATAAAAACATGGCCGCCGCCGAACATAAACACAACCTTTTTGAGTTTTCCTGAAAATTTACAATTGTTTTTATTATATTATAAAAGCGAAAGTGTAATTTTTAGAATAGGAAAGGAAATAGTACGCTTAAAACGTTTGCGGGCCGTTCGCAAATTAAAAAACGTATAAAGGGGCGCTCAATAATATCGCACATAAAAAGGGCACACGTGAATAAATAAATATTTAAAAATAAAACTTTGACACGTAATATGAAACGCGAGTAATATAATTTTGAATGTATTATATTAAATTTGTTTTCAAATTTTAAGTCATTTCCTCTTCTATCTCCGGTCTAAAATATCACTGGTAACATTCTTTTCTACATAATTAAATTAATGTAACATTTGTGTATCCTCCATATTCGCCAAATTTTGCTCCTCTCAATTTTTAGTAAAAAAATAATAATTATATTTAATCTTTGATGAAAGATTATTATAACATACTGTATATATATATATAGCATTCATAATCCTACAGAATCCTGACTATCTAACAAAATCAAATTTATTTCTTAATACCTCATAAAAAATCCAATTTTATACAGCAAAAATAAAAAATAAAAAGAACGAAAACGATTTAGATCCGTATCTAATTTCATCGGAAATTCTCGAACCGCACTTTGAGAAGCGCTCGTCGAATTTTCGCATCATTACCGTGCGAATTAAAAGAATAGAACGAAAAGGAGAGCAAAAAAAAAAGGAAAGAAATGAAAATGTGACTTTTTACAAAATGACCCGTCCGTGTCTTTCTACTTTTTTCTTTCGTCACGTCTATTAATGCGTAAAAGAAAAATATAATATAACAATAATATTATATATAAAAAAAGTCGGTCCTTTGTCGACTCGTAAACGTGTATTTGCGCATACGACGACAACACAAGAAAAACAAGTATTGTCCTATTTATTTTTTGTTTGTTTATTTATGTATGTATTTATTTATTTGATATTCTAAAAATTTTCGTTTTTTTTTTCTTTATTCGCGCGTACAAATAATATTCGTTAAAACGAGAAATTATCGCGCTTATCTGACGTCTCTTATGATTTATTACTTTTACACGGATCCCGTTAACCTTTCGCCTTAAAAACCCTCATATTCCAGATTATTTTTTTTCTATTTTGATTTCTTTTCACCCCCCAAAAGTCTTCATAGTATTGTTGCCATCGATTAAAATCAAAATTTTAATTTTGTAAAACGGATAAATTCGATTTTAAATAATTATAAAATCCATTATCGAATCTAAATAATTCGGTTAGAAAGAATATTTTTAAATATTCGTCAATAAAATCGAATACTAATAAAGTTATATGATATAATATTACAATAGATTTCATATATAAAATTAATATTGCATTTTAAAACCCGTGACCTATTTAGAACATTCATATTACTTTATATATATATTTATATATATATATATATATATATATATATATATGTGTGTGTGTGTGTGTGTGTGTGTGTGTTACTGTCAAAGCTCAAAGGTCTGTTTTATGCCAGTTAATCTAGGTAATATGAAAACATTTATAACATAGAAAAAATAATAAATATTTAAACATTCAAATTTTCGATATCTAATAATAATCTTCCCTAATTTATCTAACATTTATAAAATCAAATATCTAACAATAACCGATCACATTGACGAATTTCACACTATAATGGTAATATGCATCATATATATATATATATATATATATATATATAACCAACGACGACGACGCCGCGCGCCGAACGACTCACGCTACGTCGTCATATATATATAATATCATGCTAATATAAATGCGTAATATGCATGGTCATTAGAAGAATTGTTAATTTATATTACTTTTCATCATTGTTATGTTACTTTTATAATATTTGCAATTTAATTTTAATTAACTGAATATATATATATATATATATATATATATATATATATATATATATATATATATATATATATAATAAAAGATATATACTTCTAATAAGCTAACACGCATTCATTTAATTAATTTAAATTCATTTAATGATTTTGATATATCAATTTTCCTTAATATTATTTTATATATAATGAAATAATAAAATATGAATAAATTAATTGAACAAAATCACGGATTTATAACCGCGACCTGCCGTTATTAAAACTATAATGTTTAATATATTTATAAACATGTGTGTGTGTGTGTGTGTGTGTTTATCACTTTATATATGATCGTCGTTAAAATGAACAAGAGCTATTATTTATAGAGCGCTTAATACAAATCGCTAATTAATGTGCGTTTATTAATTAATAGCGCCGCCTTAGAAGACACTCGTTAAACTTGTAACGAACACACTTAACGACATTAACGAATCGGAAGTCGTATATATATATATATATATATATATATATATATAACGAAATTTAGCTTGGCATCGTCGTTATTATTATTGTTTTCCCTTAATAAATCGCGCGCACAATACGATATAGCGTTTACATTATATACAGGATGTGACGCGTAAAACGGACTCCGTTTTTGGGATCGTTATAGATTATTTAATAACGATTCGTTTGCCTATTATCGACGTATAATTCTGCAAAATTAAACCGTCGTGTTTATTTTATAATTTAATTTCTTGTGCAAATTTGTCGACGCGTATAAAATTTTATTATATTATATTAAATTTAATATATATATATATATATATATATATATATATATATCGACGTGGAAAAAGTGGAGGAGGTTGATTTGCGAAAAATTTTTACACCTAAATACACTTGATAATATATTCAGAATATTTGAGAAGCTTTCGACGCCGACGAATATAACGATTTTAATACTTAATTATCAATCAAAGCTTATTAATGTTTTACGATTAATCCGTTCATATTTAATACATTTCAATATCAGTCTTCAAATTAATATATATATTTAATTTAAATTAATAAATTATAGTGTTTTTTCTTGTTAAAAAATATAAATTATTATTAAAATTAATTTTCAATTTATTAATTTGTTTTCATTCTAAATACTCCCTTACAATTAAAAAAAAAAAAAAAATATATATATATATATATATATATATATATATATATATATATTTTTTAATTGCATTCGAATTTATTATCATTGCATTCGAATGAAAATAATATACATATATAAAATAAAATATTAAAATATATCTTTATTAGAAATATATATATATATATATATATATATATATATATATATATATATATATATATTTATATATATATATATATATATATATATATATATTTATATATATATATATATATATATATTTATATATATATATATATATATATATATGGTATATTACAAAAAAAATATAATAATTTAAAAATCCAATCACCTTAAAACTCAATCATATATATATATATATATATATATATATATATATATATATTTATGTATATTATATATATATATATATATATATATATATATATATATTGTATAATTTCTATTAATGCAAAATTAATAAAGTTCGTAGTCGCGTAGCAAACGAGTGAATAAAATACGTCGTAGCAACACGTGTTCACATTGCGAACAGAACCGAAAGACTGACGCATCGTCGTAGCCAACAAGTACTACGGCGTAGCCCACCTATTTTGCGGTCGTGTATGTGTGTGTGTGTGCATATATATATATATATATATATATAACAAAATTTTGAAAAATCTACTTTTATTAAAAAATAATATAAATAAATAAATTGACAGTTTTACAATCATTATAAATGTAAGTATATTTTATTTCTATACTGTACATATTAAAATTAACATTTAATATAGATCAAAATATTGTGATAATCGAATTAATTTAAACCGGAAAAAATTCTGTTACTTTTTTTTTTTAATACAGTGTAACGATGTCGCAGTCTCCATATTCGCCGGACATTGCCCCGTATATAATAATAGAATAAAAAAAATCAAAAAATTGAATTTGAAAAGTATTTTGATAATTGAAGCAAAATTTTAAATACATTTTAATTAAATAATTTTTAAATTGCAATTATCGAACTATTGACTCGGACTAATAAAAATTCACGAGACGAGAATTAATTTTGAAAAAAAAAACTTCGCAGAAAAAGTTTTAGAAACACAAAATGTGTTCCACATTCGAAAACAAAAACGACAGCAGCGAAATAATAAAATGTAGTTGAATACTTTTTTTTTCTCCTTTACGTTTGACGCGAAACACAGTTCGAAAAACACTGTTTTGGATGCGGCTTCGGTAAAATATTTTACTTGTGTAATATAAACACGTTCTGCATTTTTGGTAAACAAATTTTTATTTTTAGTTCGCTTTTGAATGAAAACATTCAGGTTTTTTTTTTAGTTTATTTTTGTTATCGTAAATTTTATATGAAAAAAAATGATATATAGAAAAAAATATGATTTATTTAACAAAATATTTTTTACTATATAAAATATTTTTTCTATATAATGAATGAAATATATAGAAAAAAAAAGTGTATTTCACTCATTAATTTAAAGTTGGCGTGTATCGCATTACGCGCGGTGTGCGTTTAAAAAAATCGGAAAAACGTCGGAAAATTGGAAAATTCGCGAATCGATTAAGCTCGTTCGCCGGAAACTCGACGGGAAAATTCCGTTTGTTGAACTTGTCGTTTATTTCAACGGTTTAAAATTACGAGTGTGCTCTTATAACAAAGGTTTTCGTGTGACTTAAGGGGGGGGGGTGCAAACTTAACGACATTTCAATATTTATTTTACAACCCCCCAGCCGCCGCCGCGCCTCTACCCTTCCCCCCTCAATTCATATTCGGAAAACCGTCTTAAATCGAGATTTAACTCGTCGAAAATTTTAATTATGTTTATTCAGGAGATTCTTATATTTTTTTTCATATTTTATTTATATTTTAGTTTCGTTTCTGTTGTGTTTTTTCAACTGTAACTTTTAATTATTCTTGTATTTATATTTTATTGCCGTTAAATATATATATATATATATATATATATATATATATATATAATCAAATTTTTAAAATATCTAATAAAAATAAATTAAAATTAAAATGAATGAATATATATAAAAGAAATATTATTTTTTTAAATAATTTCTAAGTATAAAATTATAACTAATTATTTTGTTGATTTTTCTTTTCACTTAAAAAAACAAATATATATTTATAATATAGTATTTTTAATTTAATTTATTTTTTTTAATTAATCATTTTATTATACTATATATAAAATTATATTATATTCATTAATTTTTTTTCTATTTATTTTTCAAAACTAAATTAAAAAAATATATGTATATAATTTTGAAAAAAATCTCATTTTATTATATATTATATATAAATATATATATATATATATATATATATATATATATATTTAAATATGAAAAAATGTTTTTTGAATTTTAAATATACGAATAATTAAGTATATTTTTCAATTTTAACATAGTGAATATTTAAACCGTATTATAATCACTTTCGTCGAACGAGTTGCACAGATTAAAATTAATATTTTACCAAAAATTAAACTTTAAATAATTCAAAACGAATAAATTTAAATAAAAGTGTAGAAGAGAGAAAGTATGGAGGTTTTGGGGGAGGGGGGGGGGCAACTGAAATATTCAACGGCAATAACAGCCTTAAACGATGCAATGAAAACGTTGCAATATCTAGATTAAAACGTTTAATAAGAACGTTTCGAAATTAACACGATTCATTTTAGGCGTTTAATTTTCGAAAATTACGCCGCAAATTTCATACCCATCCTTAAATTCGACCGACACAATTCGCATAAATTTTATTTTTACGCGAAGAAAAAAAAATAAAACGGAATCGGGAGGGGGAAGGTGTGCAAAAAAAAGGGGGGCACAATAATAATAATAATAATATACATAAGTTATTTTTATGACGGTAACAATTCGGAAAAAAAAAAGAAAAAGAAACATACGACTCAATGTTACGTTTATTTTCTTTTTTTTTCGTAAAGAGCGCCATTTTGTTTTCTAAAATGGCGGATATAAAAAAAAAGAAAAAAGAAGAACTAACGGTCTTTTTATACCGGACATTAAAGTCGTTGTAATGTTTCGTAAATTTAACATGAAACATCTTAAAACGTTCTCGTTTCGCACTTTTAAATAATGAATAAATAGTGCGATATTTATATGAATATATATATAGAACGAAATAGATTATATTAATTGATTAAAGATTGAAAATGAAAATTGTTTTTAAAGATATTGAATTACCACTTTATCGTTTTTTTTCTATAAGAAGATTTCTATGACTTATCATAATAGAAATTCTAGTTTGAATAACGCGAAAAATACTTCATTCTATTATTTGGCATGAATTGAAAATGCTCTCATAATTTTTAATATTATATTTCACGCTTCAAATATATAAAGGCTATTTAACTTTGACTTTTTTGTCATTAAAATAATTCAAAAATGTCTATAAGATTGACTAAATATATTTATAGTTTATCTAGTCTAAAATATTAAATATAACAAAGAAAATGATAGCATTAAAATGTAGATTATATAACGTTTTAATTCATAATATTAGCTCTCATCTACTATTATTATTTTTTTCAATATTTTGAAGAAATTCAAAGAAATACCGACGATTTTAAAATAAAATAATAATACGCTTATAAATAAGATTAGAAAATGAGAAATTTTCCATTTCAATTTCATCTTCAAAAATTCAAATCTCACTACAAACGCTCATTCGGATAGAAGAAAGATATAATGATTTAGAAATTTAAGCCGAATTTGTACAACTTTGGTCGACCTTTCTTCAAAATGAAATCTACTCTAAAATCTCTAAATTAAATCCGTATCATAATAAAGAATTGAAAAATATCGCTTTAAAGAGCTGTTGTATATATATATAATATTATATATATAAATCTAGATATTGCTTTGTACGATAATTGTATGTAAATGTAAAAGCTCATTGGGGGGGTAAATATGATAAAAACTTCATAAATTCTCTACGGTAAAAACTAACTGCAGTGTATTTATTTACATCTTTTTACTGCAATATTTCATATTTATATTTCGTTTGTCGTACATTTTACGGTAAACAGTTAAAAATAAACTCGAATGCATGCAGTTAACGAGCGCTTAAACTAACCGTGTATTATATAATAATTTGATTTTATACACACGCAAATACGAAACGTATCTATTATTAGATTGTAGATAGAAAAAAAAATTGTGCACTTCTATTAGGACAATATATTCGATTTTTTTTTTTTTTTGTAAATTATGATTGAGTAAAATATTTTCGAAATATTCGATAGGAAAAAAAATTATATATTCAGATCATTCATCGAAGCGCACGAAGAATGAATGACGACGAATTAACAATTTCCTCGTATAAAAAAAAATCGATCTTTTCAATTCGATGGATAACTTTCAGGATAGATTTCAGCGCAGAAAGCGTACCCGGAAAATACGATCGCCGCTAATTAATAATTAATACGAACGATATTTCCTTTTGCTCAAAAAAAAAATAAAAAATAAGAATGAATGAGCACAGTTCGTTTTATTAGCTCTCGGTTCTTCGACGAAAAGTTGATTGAATTTTTTTTCTTCTTCAATTGAAATTAATAATTTCCGTTCGTTGTAAAAAAAAATCGTTCGATTCGGTTCAAAGGATTTTATATTGTTTTAATGTGAGCAACAAAAAAATCGATGTAAATTTTTATTTATTTTAATCGTACATTTGTAGTATATTTTTGAAAAAAAAAAAATATATTAAATTTGACGCTGAAACGATCCAAAGTGGTGCCGATCGAGTATGAAACGTGTATGAAATATAAAATACGATTGAAAGACGAAAATTTTTAATTTATTTTCTTGCGGTCCTTAATCGACGTTTAATACCGATGAAAATTTGTTTCGTTTAAAAAGAGTAAAAAAAAATTATTTATATATATATATATATATATAGAAAAGACTCCCTTTTTTCAATCACTTCTTCGCCTTCGGTTCAATCTGTTGTCCCCCCCCGCGCGCACCCCTCTCGGCGGCAATGAGGAAAATCTCATCGCAATCTTTTCATGGAGATTTTCCGGATTAGCTCGACGAGAATATATAAATATATACTTATATATATATATATATATATATATATATATATATATATATATATATAAAGCCTTCTCATTTTTAGGGACTCGGTACAGATTTTGATCGGAACAAAACGGCACAAAGATTTTCCGATACGGGATAAAAAAAAATAAAGAAATCGCGGAAAAATCTCTCTCCCAAAAAAAAAATAAAATAAAATAAAAAAAGAAAGGGGAAATACGAAAGAAAAAAGACTGTATCTGATGATGAAATACGGTCGTCGTCTTTAAAAATTCAAAAGTGAACTTAAATTCAAACCCCTGAAACGTACAGCATTCTTATTTGCTCGTATCCCGAATTATTCCCAGGATGGACTATGCGAAAGCTCAAAGCGAAATATGTGTCGATATATATATATGAAAATTTCATATATATATATTCCTGAAAAATATATTTACTTTTCCCTTTATTTATATTCGCAATATTATATTATAAATATATTTTTAGAAAGAAAGAATTTTTTTTATTATATACATTTCAGCGAATCCATTTTATTATTAAATTTATCATATTCACTATTTTTATTATATTAATAAAATCGCATAAAAAATATATATATGCGAAATATTTATATGTAGCGAACTATTTAAATCATCCTGTATATTGAAACGATCAAAATACCTAACTATTGTACGACGAATATTTTTTTTGGCACAGATTTTTTAATATTATCTACATACTACTTTTTTTATACGATTTTTTCATTTTTTTATAATTAAAATTTAAAAAAAAACATCAAAATAAATTCATATTGTATATCAAATTTATCCGTTAATTTGAAAGTCGCATAAAAAAAGAATTGGCAATTTATTTTCTTTTTTTCATACAATATAAAGTGCGACGTTAAAAAAAATATACCATTTTAAACATATTTTATTATTTTGAAATTTAAATGAATTTAATCAAAATTCTCTAATATTTTGAGAAGCGATTGTAAAATATAAGTAATTTTTTTTATGAAAATCTCTTCAAACGTCAGAATAAAAAAAAACTATAAAAATGCATGGAAAATAATTAAAAACTAGATTGAAAAATATTATATATATATATATATATATATATATGTGTGTGTGTGTGTGTAGTAGAAATATTTTTTTTAATTTATGATTATCTAAAAGATATTAATTAAATTTTAATATTATTGCAATTATATTAAAAATTTATTTAAATATTATAAATGTACGTATATATGTATATTATTTTTTTATATATTGAAAAATATTATTTACAGCGTAAAATATCTGAAAAAAAAATACTCCTGAAAATAGAAATTAATAAAGAAAAAGAAAACGTTTTATGGACGTTTCAAAGACTCAATTCAATGTGAAGGTCCCAAAATGACTTATTCAATACACAGAGCATTTCCCAAGAGTATCCACAACACAAACACACACACACACACACACACACAAATAAACATATACGAATTTATCTATTATTATTATTAATATTTAACGAAAAATTCTAAAATTAACGATTTTTTCTTCAATGAATCGAACGAAAATTCATCGTCAAATGTATAAATTACCATATATAAAAAAAAATCATTAAAATTCTATATAAATTCTAAAACGAAAATATTTTATATTATTTATATTCGTTTAATAGAGTGTAATTATTGAATTTTATAAACAATTTACCGTTTCGTTTGGGGGGGGGCGGCGTTGAGGGGGGATGAGAAATATTTTACGTTTTCGAAGTGCGCGAGATTTGAATAACAATTGGTTTTGAAAACGTGAATTTCGCCACAACGAATTTTCACGGCACGTACAAATTTTCGAATAGAATAATAATAAAATACGTAAATATAATAAAAAAAAAATACGTTAAATTTACTTAAAAATCATAAAATAAACGTATTTTAAAATACTCACCGAATGCACATATTTTTATTTCTATTTATACAACAATAATTATTAAACTCACCTGAAACAATAAAAAAATATATATTAATATAATATTCAATATATAAATATATTATATATATATATATATATATATATATATATATATCATTATTGTATTAAAATATATTGATGTAATAAAAAGGTATGAAATTATAAAATTTTATACACAATAATCTATATAAATATATATATGAATTATACACAGAATTTTTGGTCACAATTTATTATTATTTATATGAAAAATAATACAACACGTAAAATTTTAATATAGCTTTTAAATTGTAAAATATTTCAACGATGATATTTTTTTATTATATATAAATATATATATTTATTTTTTTTTGTGTTATTTATGTCAATATTTATACATGAAATGTTACAAAAATTTTTCGATGTATTAATTTACAAAGTAAAAACTCGCATTCGAAATATGTTATCGGATTTATTTCATTATATATATATATATATATATATATATATATATATATATATATATATATATATATATATTTATATGTATATATATTTATATATATGTGTGTGTGTGTGTATGAAAAACGAATACCATTTTCGCATTTCGACAACGGGGCAAGTTTTCCCGCTAGTTTTTCGTTTTCTTTTTTTTTTCAGGATACGTCGTCTCATGAAATATTTTCATTTATGAAAATCCGATAGGGATTTTGGACAAGGGGAGCCGTTTTATATACGTTTCGTACAGTTTATTTTGTCGACGAACACGTTAAATATTCAAGTAAACGTGACCCAAAGCCGTGATGATGCGACGCATTGACATATACAATTCTATATTTCTCTTTTTTTTTTCATGCTCAACCTTCTACCAAAAAAAAAATAAAAAGAAAAACCGGCGCCTGTCTACATTTTTTTTCATCTTCGAGTAAATTTCATCCGTTAGTCGAAGAAAAGAAAAACATAAAAAAATCTATACGTATTTTTTTTTTATTTGAATATTACAACTTTCAATTTATTCCTCATTTCATATGTCTGTCGATTTTTTTACTATTTCTTTATTATACATATATAAGTATAACATATATATAATATTCAAAAAATAAAATAAATTTTCATTTATCTTTTGAATAGAATTTAAAAAAAATGTGAATTTTAACAAAAAAAAAAAGAACAATCTACGTATTTGCCAAATATAGCTCAATTCGTATTTTGAATAATATTTTGAAAAATCGTCGTTTTACAAGTGTATATATAATGTTAAAATGGATCACTGTAATAATTCAATTGAATACCGAAAGTGTTTTAGAAATTAGAAAAATCGCTGGCTTAACACGTTCACGACGGCGTGTACCACCGGTGGTCCGCACTAAAAATTCATCGGACGGCATGTACCACCGGTGGATCACAGTAGATCTAAAAATCAAATATTGTAGAATTACATTTTAAGTTATGTAAAAAAAAAAACAAACACGTCTAAAAACATTAAAAATCAGTCCCGACGTGAACGTGTTAAGTATAATATTATAATATCTGATAGGGATTAGTTTAAAGAATATAACATTAATAAAGACAAATAAATTAAATTCTTTCTAAAAAAATGAAAATTATATTTACTTTTTGAACACACATAATATATATATATATATATATATATATATATATATATATTAAAAATATTGATATAACTCAAACACATTTAAGACAAATTTGTAACTCAAATTTAAATTAACCCATTACGATCCGAAATAATATATATTGAAACAAATAATCTAATTATGTTAAAATAATAATAATGTCATTTAAATATGATTTTTACGAAGAAAAACTATTGGTTAAAAATGAAAAATGAAATTCATCAAATATTTTCAAATGGAATTAATAATTTCTGATATAATTGAATTTAGATTTATAAATTTGACATAATTACTATGTTTTTTTCGCGCACACCGTGCAGTAATATATATATAGACATGTCTTTCGCAACACCCTATATATATACACGTGATTATCGTTTCGAAACTGAATCTCGCCAAGGCATTAGCGCGGATCGATGCAGGCTTTTAAGAGAATTGCATCGTGAAACGTATTCATAAACCGTTTGTACATCGCAGACTAAATCCATTTCTATAATAAATCAATAGCACAAAGGATGCATTATTGCGATATGAATAATTTAAAAGGCGCACGCGAGAAAAGTGCCACTGCGCCGGTTTCGATTCGAAAAAATCGATTTTTTTTTTGTTTTTCAATCCGTTTAATGTTAAATGTCGATTGTCTGTGATGCAATATTTTTTTTTATAATTAAGGAATATATATATATATATATATATATATATATATATATATAACGCTTTTGTTACATAACTAAATATATCCGATTGAAAACGTTATTATGATACTCGTAACCGAAGTTGAAATCAAATTTTAACCTACAATTCATTCAAACGTACTTATAAATATAACTTTATAATACCATCGAAAAGTTCAAATAATAAGATGAAACTTTTCATCGGCTTCCCCTCGCTTCACCCCCCCCCCTCTTCCCCCACTTCAATTCACCCGCATTTCGGAAAAGCGCCTGAATATCTAATGTAAATCAATTTAAAATACCCTTTATATATATATATATATATATATATATATATATATATATATATATATATATATATCGAAAAACAAATTTCACGAAACTTACGTATTTATAGCGCGCGGCGTTTAATGTGTTGCAAAAATATCATTCGCATATATATAATTTCTTTTAACCTGTTTATAAGTATAGAAAAAGTATGCATAAATAAAAAACAATGTAATATCAGTTTTAGATTCGGATTTAAAGAAAATTATCACATATAATTTAACAAAAATCACACTATATTAATTTATAATATATACATATATATATATATATATATATATATATATATATATATATATATATATATAATTGAAAAATGTAATATATTTTAAAATACCATGCAATATTCGCAAAATATATCGATAATTTATATTAAAATATTCGCATTATATTCAAAGTGTAATATGATATAATTTACAATAGAATTATTTTCGCAATAATAAAATACGATATTTCATAATAATATTCACATAAAACGAATATATATATATATATATATATATATATAGATATATATATATATATATATATATATATATATATATATATATATATATATAGAGTTAGTTAATATAATATATTGTCAAAGTCTTTACAGCTGAATAAAATTTAATATTGAATCTGAATCTGAAACACAAAGGGGATAATAGCAATTTGACAATAATAGTACTTGAACGCTTTACAATACGTTTATTGTATGATAAGACATAATTATATGTAACTTTCAACAATATTGAATATGTTTGTCGTTTATTAATATTTCCTTTGTAAATATATATATATATATATATATATATATATATATATATATCTTTGTGATATCACAAAGATCATATATATATAATATAAAATTTAAATACGGTTAAGCTTTAATCGCTAAAGCGCATTAAATTATCATATATATATATATATATATATATATTCATATATGTATATATACATGTATACATATATGGTACACATATATGTATATATATTTGTATACATATATACATATATATATATATATATATATATATATATATATATATATATATATATATATATATAGATTTAAGCATTAAATCAAAATAACAAAAGATGCAAATAATGGTAGAATAAATATTAAAATATTTTTTAAAATAAATATAGCACATTTCGAATGTCTAGGTAATAAAATATTAATAATAAATATCAATTTTATTATCAGTTAATTATTTATATATTAAAAAATATACATTTTAGATTGAATATCCCAGATCTAAGCCGTTATAAAAATAATATAATATAATATATGTCTCGTATAAAGAACGTTGAAACTATGCAAAGCGAATTGTTTTGATAATAGAAAATGCGTATATTTTTCTATTATCTTGCCAAATTTATTTTTATATAATTTGTATTTTACTATTATTATAATGGCAAAAGTCCCAAAATTTAGTTTTGCTTTAATATATTCGAATGCATAAATCCGATCACGATATGAATTATTTTTCAGCGAATAAGTCGCGTCGCTGAAAAATGTGTCGTAATTCGAGATCTTTCAAAAAAAAAAACATGAATTTTTCATAAAACTTTCGTGTGTACGACCGCGATTCACCGAAAAGAAATATATAAAGTTTCAAAATTGAATTTTACGACGAAAGGACTCGACATTAAAAACTTAAACACTATAAGTGTTGATTGAGTTACTTTGAAAATTTCCACTATTAAATAAAAATCGAAAATCGATATAAAAAGACTATATAAATATAATAATAATAATAATAATAAAAAAGGGACCTCGCACTCTCCTTATAATAAAATATATTTTAAAAAGTTGTTCTGAAAGTATGAAAAGTGGTATAGAAGTGATAAAAGCACCTGAAAGGTTTTTTCAATGCGACAAATATCGCTTAACCAATGTTTTTATAAAGCTACGAAGACTTCTGCTGATTTCTTTATATATATATATATATACACTACTGTGATCAAAAAGTTAAAACTCCCGAGCTTTAAAAAGGCATTGGTTTTTCTCGACTTTTTTGCCAAAAACTCGACTCGTATCGTTCAGCAACCACCGTATTCGCCTGATTTGGCTCTGTGCGACTTCTGGCTATTCAGCAAACTCAAAAGGTCAATGCGTAAACACATTTTTGACACGACTGAGGAAATAAAAACCGAATCGAAGAAGGTCCTGAAGGCTATACCGGAAAAAGACTATTCCGACTGTTTCAAGAACTAGAAAAAGCGTTGGCAAAAGTGCGTTTTATCGCACGGAGATTACTTTGAAGGGGATGAAATTGATTTAGAAGAATAAATAAAATATTTACATTTCATAAACAAATTCACCTTACTTTTGATCACACACACACACACACACACAAATATATATATATATATATATATATATATATATATATATATATATATATATTCATTATATTAAAATCTCATATTAAAAGTATAAAATACTACATATAAATTATTAAGTTTTGAGTATGTTGAAAATGAAATATTAACTTTAACTTGACATATTATATATTGAAACGGGATACATGTTTTCGGCCCATACATGTACCATATAATGTATAACATATATAGGGGGGGGGGTAAAAAAAAGTCATAAAATTTAGGTCACAAAGTCGCAATTTCGTAATGGTGAACACGATATAAAACCGAGGTACAAAATTCGAAACACGCCGATCGATGACACCGAACAAAATTCATTTACACAAAACGAATAAAATTGAGTAAAAACCAACGCCTCTGCACTCTCATGATAGAATAAGATTTTCAATTGATATGAATGAATATTTTTTTATTTTTATTCTAACAAAAATTTCGCGTATTTTTTTTTTTGAAATTTTCAAAAAAAAATACGCGAACACATAAAGTGATAAACAGGTCGTGTAAGGGTTAAAAATTTAATCGATCAATTTTCTATGTGTATAGTTCGAAACGCGAAACGTGTTAAAATTTTCGCGACGTTAAAAACGTTAAGAATTTTTGATATTCTCGAAATTTTTCCGATGAAAACACGAAAACGTCGTTAATAAAGAAAATGTTGTATCAATGGAAAAAAATGAACGAAAATGCTTATTTAAAAAAAAATAGTTTAAATTTGATAAAATAAAACTACACATATATTTTAATTTGTTCTATTAACATAATAATGATGTCTATAAACAAGATTTCAGTGAATATCAAACTTAAATAATTGAAAAAAAAATATATTTTTAATTAAAATAAAAAAAATCCATCTGATTATACGACGTAAATTAAAATAGCAGAACGAAAATAGAACGCAGTAGAAAAAAAACTGTTGAATATAACTGATGTTTGATAACATTTAATTTATTTATTTACAGTGTTACTCTGTTACGGCGCTAATTAATTCTGTTTTTTTTTTATTTATTTTTTTTCATTTATATAATCTATTTTAATTTACGCGAATCTTCACGAAACAATTAACCCAGATATTTTTACAATATAAAACTATATTTACTACAAAATAGGGATTAACTTTCATTCGATAAGGGATAAAATGACGACCGTGAACTGTTTTAAAATATGACAAAAAAAATATATATATATATATATACATATTTATATAATAAAAATCTCTTTTTTGTGTCGTCTTATATTCGTGTAAGTTATTCCTTGAGAAATAAAAATTTTAAATTATATTTAAAGTATGATAAATTTGTCAATTTACTATATAAATCCGCGTCTGATTTATATAGTAAAATTTATATTAAAAAGTTTTGCTTTTATTTTCATAATTAATCTCTTTTAAATATGTATTATTTTTTATCTGAAATATTTAAAATTTATAATTCGTTTCAATCATTATAATAAAGTATTTTAGATATATATATATATATATATATATATATATATATATCTATATAGCTTTTTTTCATCCGAAGCTCGATCAGTTAATGCTTTAGAATGACCCGAAAAAATGTACGATAAAAAATTCAATTTTAAAATAAATTCCTATATTAACGCAAATATTTACCATCGTCGAGAGTGCGACGTGAAAAGGTTCAAAAATACTGAATATATATATATATATATATATATATATATATATATATATATATATATATATATATATATATATATATATATATATATATATATATATATATATATATATATATATATATATATATATATATATATATATATAGAATAAAATGTGTCGAAATTGAGTGACAGTTTCTCAAGAAAAGGCCACGAAAATTTTCCTCGGAAAAATGAACTTTTCACGCGTTTTCATTTCCATCGAAAGAGCGTTCGAAAAGCGTTATTCCATCGGAAAAAAAACAAAACAACGAATTCGATTTCTATAAAAATGTTTCATTATTATAAATAAATTAAAATTGGCATACATATTAAAATAAATCATTAGAATTATATATATATATATATATATATATATATATATATATATATATAATTATATATATATATATATATATATATATATATATATATATATAATTATATATATATATATATATAATTATATATATATATATATATAATTATATATATATATATATATATATATATATATATATATATATAATTATATATATATATATATATATATATAATTATATATTTAGTTTGTGACTTACGAAATAATTTTATTTCATGATATATATTTATGAATCTTATTTATAAAAATTTTATTACTTATTAAAAAACTTTTATTTAGAATTATATTAGACATACGTTTAAATACCACAAAATATTATATAAAACTAAAAATTTTAAATATAATTATTGAATTGTATTGATTTGAAGCGATATATATATATATATATATATATATATATATATATATATATATATATATATATATCGATATATATATATATATATATATATATTGATATATATATATATATATATATATATATATATCGATATATATGTATATATATATATATATATATATATATAATTAAAATTTTAACGATGATAATGAAAATATAAAATAAATTATAATTTTTATCATTTACTGTGTGACACATTAAGAGGTCAAAGAAAAAAGGATTGAAGCAATGCCCCATAACAAGTGTTGACACATTGACAGACGAGATGGATGATTCTAGACGATATTAGAAAATAAAATATAGGAAAAAATAATAGTTCGAAGAAAGTATCATGAAAAAAAAAATATATATATAGTAAAATAAAATAAAATGGAAACACCTTTATTTAGGTCGTTGACGTCAGTATAGGCAAACTTTTTGCCGATCAATCATCCGACAATAAAGACGTCAAAAATCTTCACGCCAACAACACTAACTATATATATATATATATATATATATATATATATATATATATATATATATATATATATATATATATATATATATATATATATATATACAAGCTTAAAATGAATTTATATTTGTTACTATTAAAGCATATTATTAATTATATATATATATATATATATATATATATATATATATCTTTTTTTTATTTGCACAGTTTGAGAACCGGTGGCGAATAATAATACGTGTTCGGATTTAGCGTTACAAAATGTCGGATTAATATAGCGTGGATCGAGTTCGAAGAACCTCGTCCATTGTAAATAAGAAAAACGTCACATCATAGTGAAATGATGAATTGTGTACTTTCAGCAAATTGCGATCGATGAAAAGTTTCATACGTTGGAATTTTCAGCACTATGTAAAAATACACACACACACACACACACACACATATATATATGATAGAAATTCTAGGATTTTTCATTAGCTCGTCTTCGTGTTGCCTTCGCAGAATTCTAATTTATGAAAAAAAATAATTAAATTTCTGTATATTATATCATATTATAAAATAAATCTAGTTAAATATATATTTTAAATATTTAAATTTTAACTATAAAATTTTGATATTTCAATAATTCGATAATCGAAAATATTAAAAAAAATATATATATATATATATATATTTCTTGGAAGAAGATCTCGCATATATCGGATAGTTATCGCCAAAAAAAAAAATAAAACAATATAATAAAGTATATTAAAATTATTATTGCGATAATATTAAAACGAGAAACGTCTATTGCCGCTTATTATAATCGCACTTTTGCACGCGAACATATTTCACGTCCAAATAAAGGAAAACATTCGCAACTTCACTTTTGACAAATTCGTTCCTGTATTTAATTTTTCTTAATATATAAATTATAAAATATATTTTATAATATATAAATAAATATATATATTAAACGAATAGTATTTATATTTTTAAATCATTATTATTATTATGAGAAAATATTCATATGATCCAAAATTATGTTACGGATTTATTTAATTTTATATTAAAAAAAAAAATAATAATAATAATAAAAATTCGGGACCCACATTAAATAAAGCCTTCTGATCGAATCCGTTATTTTGATTATTTGCAGATTTTTTTATAAACAATTCCGTTGTGGATGCTGTGAACGAAATTGTTTTTCTCAACATTTCTTGCATTTTGATAACACTTTTTTTTTATTTATAATTATTAAAAATATATATAACGCACATCGCACGAAATATACTATTAAACTGAGCGTATTATAAATTAATTATTTATAAATACATAAAATTATATCACTTTTATATTATTATTGAAAAAAAAAGACTCTTATCGCGAACGTTGCGGTTTTTAATAAACGGACTCGGTTTATTTTCTGTATTAACTTGTGACATATTTTTAAATATTATTCATTAACGCAGCGATTTCCAATCGAAAATATTAAAATATTTTACATACTTAATTATTTTATTTTATTTTTAAATCATTCTTATTTTTCAAAACTAAATCTTAAAAGTGAAAAAATATATATATATATATATAAATAAATAATACTTAAAAATTGATACTTCAAAATGTACTATTAAATTAAAAAAAATAAAATTATTGGTAACCCCTGCATTATAATAATTATAATTAAAAAAAAAACGTTCATATATTCATCACGTTGATTTGTTTATCTAGCACGCGAATGTGTCGGCGTTGTACTAAATATAATTAAAAATATAATTTATACGAATAATGCAAATAATACGCCGCTTCTAAAACGGTGTGTCGCATACTTATAATATATTGCCAATTATAAATATTAACGAGACATATTCAAACCGTTAATGAATGACAAATATGATGATTTTTCATCGTTTATATATCATTTATATTAAAAATATTTTATAAATTAATTAATAATATCAATATATATTGATTTTATTTATAAAATTTAATCATTTACTTGAAAACGTTGAAAATCACTGAAATATTTATATAATGTACTCATATTAGCTTATGTTAATATTAATTTTACATCTTGATACTATATTACAAAAAAATATTATTTAAAAATATGATAAATTATATTAGATATAATTAGATCCAAAAATATGACATGTTCATTAATGCAGTGATTTTCAATCGGCAAGCAAATTATTTAAATTTAAAAAAAAATATTTTTTTTAATTTATATTTAAATAATTCTATAGCGTTTTAATTAGTAAATTGTTCAAAATTTCAAGAGGACGAATTTGAACGCAAACGCAGACGAATTTGGAATACAAAAGAAAAAAAAATAGCAGAATCCAAAGTCACATTAGTTTCGAATGTAAGAAAAAGGAAAAAGGGATCTTTTACATTACAAACGACACACGGATAACGTTACTTAACAAATTAAGACGTATATCGATGGCAATATACGGTCTTATCTAACCGTATTATTTACTTGTATATATATATATATATATATATATATATATATATATATATATATATACGGAACCGCTCGAAAGTCACGCGCGCTTATAATTAATTAAATTTTATCACTGAAGAATGAATAAATAAAATGACTTATAATTTAATTTAATTTAAATTAAATATATACATTAATTTTTATAATTTAATTTAATTTAAATAAATATATACATTAATTTTTAACCTATTAATCACATTTTAGGTATGCAAATGAAAAAGTGCATTACCACTAAATCACTATATTTATAACCGATTACATCAATATTGATAAATTTAATATATATATATATATATATATATATATATATATTCTTAGTTAAAACTACAACAGCGCCATCTACAATTGATAGCGTACAGTGAATTATTAAAAATAAAATTAGGTTAAACGGTCTCATATATAATTTCATATTAATTTATAAGATAAGACAGGGTAAAAATGAATTAAATAATTGTATATCATCCTGTATATACATGTGTTAACCAGAGCAATGTTAATACGTTTGCCTATCTTGACCGGGAATCTGAAGGGCAACAGGCCTTTTGTTGACAGAGATAAAGCGATTCTAGTTTAACCCTCTGCACGTTAACCCCTATAAGTAATATAATATATGTGAATCTAAATTCGTATATATAAATTAAACACGCACGCACACACACACATATATATATGTGTGTGTGTATGTGTGTGCAACTCATCATTGTTCCTAACTGATTTTGAAAATCGATTTCCAATACACTGCTGAAATATCGTTTCAGGCCTATTATACAATATTCATTAACGATTGTGCTATTCGAAGCGAAAACGGGAAACATTTGAGAAACTTCGAATGGCAAATTATTTGTTTATAACTTTATAAATCGGTATTTAATCAAAATATATTCGACTAATATGCGATCTTTACGAGGCCGTTGTAGTTCTGACAAATGACGGTTCGTGAAACTGAAGCAAAAAAAAATTAAGTTGAAATTATAAATTTACAATTTGTAATTAATTATAATTAAAATAAAATTATTAAATTTTATTCGATAAAACTGCTGCTATTGCCGTTATCGATAATGCACTACATTAGCGTAAATAAGCGTTGGCGACGCTGCTCATTCAGGCAGCTTCAACGATACATGTCCACATTTACAAAATATATTTATAAGAATTAAATAAAAATATTCATTTTGTACAACTTCAACACAACCGAATATTACAAAAGCTGCTCATTTAAGCAGCTTCAATAATATATAACAATCTATACGTATAAATTAATAGACCTATGATTTTTAGAGCGTGTTGCGAGAGCTGCTCTCTCACGCAGTGACACAAAATTTTTTCAAAAACACTCGTACGTCGTTACGATTTTGAGAAACCGCGAACCGCCACTGGTCGTACAACATTTCGAAATATTATCACATAATTAAAACGACATATTATTGCATGATAAATATTTAATCGAAAATCGTCGACCATTTCGAAAACACAATCGTCAATCGAAATGATTCAATCGCGCAATTTATAATTGCGCAATTGTTAGATCGCACCGCAATAATTACGCACATTTCTTTTTTTTTTTCGATTAATCGGAATTCGATTCCGATTTCGTATTTCAATATTTGACTCGCGGTTTTTTTTCCCCGATTCGAATTGATTTACGCTCGACATAATATTTTCCATTGTAATATTTCAGCTGAAATTTATACGAATGCATTAGCGATTCGTTTTCAGCTATTTGTTTTTTTTTTCATCTTTTACATATCGAATTGATTAAATAAAAATATTGATATATATATATAATAAAATCCAACTAGAGAAACCGGAACAACACAACAAATCTGTCCTGAAAAATCGGTTCAAAAATATTTTGTTCCGATTTTTTTTTTTTTTTGTATATAAAAAGCGAACCGGTTAAAATCTCTTCCGGTTATATTTCGATTTCCGATCGTGGCAATCTCGTTTTAAAACGGACAAGAGGCATATTTTCCAATTATGCGCGAATGCGGTTCAAAAAGCTCCCGATAACGAAATTTCGAAGCTTTGCCAAATGCCAGAATATCGACTCAATTTTACGCTGCGATGGACTCGAATCCCATTTCGCTCGAATATATCGCCATATTATAGTTATCAACACAAAAGGATGCAATTGTGCTTATATAGTATTTTTTTTTAATTTTATCATGAATTAAGTAAAAACAAAAAAAAAAAAGTCCGCAAACTTTTTGATTCGACCCGTACAATGCGAGCGATTGTTAATCAATCGCATTTCTTCGCGTTTAAAACAGCTGGAAGTCGTTGAAAAATATTATTATTTTGTAATTAATATTTTGAGTACATCTGAAAAGAATGCCAAATATATATATGGTATATATAAAAGGTGAAAAATATTAAATTAAATAATGCTGTTCTTGTTGTAATAAAAAGCATTAAATATTTAACAGTAATGTAAAACATAATGTTATTTACAAGTATATTAAATTAAATATTTTAAGATAATCATATATTAACGGCCAACAGATGGCGCAGTTTTAAAAATTAAACCGATACAAAATAAAAACTTTTAGTCTTTTAAACTCAATTGTATTAAAAGAAAATAATAAAAAATATATTCTTTTAGTTGAAATTCTATTTTAACTTGTATATAGTTAATATATCAACTATCGATACTTTTAAAGTAAATCTTTACTTTTGCTTCAAAGCACGCTTCATATATTGCAACACCCAACACAATATGACGGATAAAAATTTATAATAAACACCATCTGTCGCCATTTTATATGGTTTATGTGAAAAATCACACATACCATTGCAAACACACGGGCAGTTTGGAAAATTTCCAAAGTGAAGAGTATCATTTTCAGTGCATCGTACCAAATTTACAGCTGAACAATAAAAAGGATTTCATTTTAGCCTTTTGTGTGTTCGGTTATTTTTCGAAAGCTCTCTTATTACTGCTTCGGTCATTTTTACCATCGCCCGTAATATTGCAATATACGACAGGGATGTTCAAACTACGAACATTTGAAAATTTTTATCAATATAATTTTTTTATTAATTGATTAAAAAAATGTTCATGCTATAAAATCGATTGCACGAATCACACAAATATTTCTTTTGAAATTTAATATTCTAGTAATTTTTTTTTTTTTGTTTAAAATATAATAAAATTGAGAACCACTGTTATGCAGATAAACAACCGACGTTATCGATATATGTTGTTTAGATAGACTTTCAAAGTCGATAACTTTTTATATCCACCCTGTATAAACCAATCAAACCATATAAAAATTGAATCACGTTAAAATGTTTATGTATTTATATGATATATATATATATATATATATATATATATATATATATATATATATATATGTGTGTGTGTGTGTGTGTGTGTGTGTGTGTGTGTGTGTGTTTTCACTTATTCTTTTTCCTTTTTTTTGAATTATCCACAGGACGTGGACATTCGGGACATTCACATTCCAGTCGGGATTTTAAGGGAAAATCTTGGGAGATTAGCTTAATCGTTCAGGTTATCCTTTGATTCAATTTCACCTTGAATTGTCTGCGTAATTAAATTTTGACTGTAATGCGCCCTGTTTGCCCTCGGCAATAGTACAAGCAAATTGCACAAAGGGATGAAACATTGCCGAAAATAAATGACATTAAATAATTCAGTACTTCAAGCCTTTTTTTTTGATGAAATGTAAAATTTGAGAAAATATATTGTATACAAATATAAATAATACAAAATATAATAATTAGTTGAATATATTATTCGAGTTCAATAATTAAAAAATATAATTCTGATATATTAAAATATGTGTGATATATATGATTTTTAAACGTTAATATTTTTTTTCCTAATTAATAATTAAAAATAATTCTTCATTTATAAAATGAATTTAAAAAAACAATGTGATAACGCATATATTGTAGATGTGCCTAATAATAATTAAAATTTTATTTTAATATTCGTTTTAGAAAAATACTTTATATATATATATATATATATATATATATATATATATATATATATATATATATATATATATATTATTAATTTATAAATCACATTAATATTTAAAATATGTTAAAATATAAATATTTTTCTTTATAAATAAATAAATAATATATTATTTTATTGCCATCTATGGAAAGAATATAAACTATTTATTTTTAGTTATACATTTTGATCCACAGATGTCAATATAGAATATGAAATATTTATTTTTCATTATTTCTGTATAAGAGTGGGAAAATGAAAATTTTCTTGTCATAAATATAAATTGCATTTTCCGTACCACCGGGAAATTTCCTGTAGTGAGGAAATTCTTTCCGAAAGGAAATCGACAAGGAAATATATATAATCCAAAAATTCAACGCCTTTTTATACAGCAACATTTCATCGTATTAATTCATAAACACATACACACACACACAAACATACATAATTAAATTCGAAAAATTATAAAATAACTAATTTTAAAATTACTTAATTACGTTTATCAATTTTTTTTATATAAATAAATAATAAACTAATAAAAACGCAAACGAAAGCCTCAATATTTGAGCTTTAATGGAGTGAAACGGTTTCATTTTTATTTTCTATTTTTCCATGTATTTTTTTTTGTATTTCATTCTTTTTTTTATTTTTATTTTTTTTTTAACACTGAAGTGTTTCGACCTCATTATTTTCATTCCATCGAAAGTGTCTGGTTTTCGAGGTTTTCCAAAGTGATTTTATCTTTAAAGTGTCTTCGACTTCGAATCTCGAGTTCGTTCATTCTCAGGTTCGAATTCGTAAAATGTGCACCGAAATAATTGACGAAAAAAAAATGTATCGCACATTAACATCAGTAAGGTCATAATTTAAAAATTTAAATTTAACAATTTATACGTTTGCATCATTTATATATGTATTATACTAAAAATAACGATAATTTTCTTTTTTTTTTTGAAAGAATTTTATTTTTATTTTAAAATAGTCCCCGCTAGATATAATTATACTTATGTCAGCATTTCTTCTAAATCCCTAAACACTTCTGAAATTCGATCTTTGAAACAGCTTTGAGCTTTTACAACGATGCACTTTAATATGTGCTTGTAAAATGGCGACCCTTCAAAGTTCTCTTTATTGCACGCTCGGGAACATATCTGGCGAATACGTAGGTCGACGCGTCATTACACAATATCAGAATTGTTAAAATATTCTCATTATTACGTTATTATAATAAATATGTTTAATATATTGTTAAAAAAAATTTAAACCGTATAGAATTTTTAATCTATAAATAAAATTTTCATTACTTTTTAAACACGCGCATATTCAACGTTCACCGTTTGTTACGGCACGTTTCTGAATATGCACACTTTCATCTTTCTATTCTTATATTGCATATGCTGTTGCATTCTCGACTATTCTTGAATATTTCGAAGGTTTCTCGTCTGGATGCAGAATTTGTAATAACACTAGCTATATCTACATTTTAAATGCATCCTCTAGAATATTCTGCGATCCACAATGCTTTTAAAATATACTATTATATTTGTATTATATAGCCATGTTGAAAATTTTCAAAAAATGTATTTTTATTCTATAACACGTTTACATGCAAACAACTATACTATAAATCATATACACAACGTTTAAAAAGTTTTTTTTATAATGTGTCAGTGAGCTTTTTCCGAAATGAAATATTATATAATAGGATTTGTCTGCAACAAATAAATAAAAAATAATACATATACATTCGTGCAACTCCTAAAATTTTTATTTATTAAATATAGCTTGAAATATATGTTTTTATACGTATTTTTAAGTTCAATTTAATATATGAATAGATAATAAATGAAAGCACTTAATCCTGTCGAATAAATGAAGCTTCACTAATTGATGCCCCCTTTAATATTTTAAATCTTTTTTCATTAATTTAAAACAATTTAATCGGCAATTGGAAAAATGTTCTTTGATTTTTTAATCCCATTTCGTCAATCTACTTTATATATATATATATATATATATATATATATATATATATATATATATATATATAATTATCTTAAAGTGTTTATTTTCAACAAATGAAATCAATATAAGGATTATCGAACAGGATTAGAAAATTAACGAAATTTAAATAAAGAAAAACGAAATTATTAATGAATATGGTAAATTTCGTCATTTAAAAGTGATGAACAAAATGAACATTCGACAAAAAAGAAAAAGAAGACAAATATAAATATCGCAAAATTTTAATTGATTCAATGAATTAAAAACGAGTTGCTTAATATTATTATTTTTAAATTAAAGTCTATAATAATCAAGTCAAGCATAATTTTCATAAAATATATTATGAACAACAGATGGCGTTCTAATATTGTTTTCAAAATTTATCATGACAAATACGTAATTAAATGATAAATATATATATATATATATATATATATATATATATATATATATATATATATTGATTCATGGTTATGTTTTACATGCCCAACTTTATTAATCAAATAAAAAAGCAGCATTCGCATTGATCAATGCTTAACAACAACTTCAATTTTTTTTATATATAAAAAATTTAAAAATATCCATAAATCATTATGATTTATTTCAGGCAGAGCGTATTATAAAAAAAAATCGCCGCTGAACATTTATGAAAGTTCCGAACTGAATTTTAACGCGACAATAGAGAGAATGAAAGAAATAAAGAAAAAAAATATAAACGATAAAAAAATTACGAATAACTCGAAAAAACTTAACTTTTCACATTTGAAACAAGTAAAACTCCGCTTCCGTTTTTCGTTCTCTTTATACGTCCAAGATTGTTCTTCGGACGACCAAGTTTCGTAAATAAAAGCAGAAACTAAACAATAAAAGGACGAAAAGGGAAAAAAATCCTATAATAACCTCTACAACACAATATTCGTATTATATAAAATTTTGTATTTTTTTTTTTCAATATAAATATATCTTCATATCGTTTATTACTTTATTTTATTATCACTTTTAACATACATATGATATATTAATATATATATATATATATATATATATATATATATATATATATATATATATATATATAATATGTGTGCGCAATCATTAAATTTATAGTTAATTTTGTGAGCCAAAAATTATGTTCACGGATCGTTATTTGTTCACTTTTTTTATAGTGTAATTCAAAGGCGTGCCATCTGTTGTTATTGTTCGACATTTATTATGACAACAATATATCAACTGATTAAACCGACATTTTATTATCACTTTTACAATCTCTTCTCACTAATAATATAACCATTAATTACCACACACACACACACACACACTATATATATATATATATATATATATATATATATATATAATTATATATATATATATATATATATATATATATATATATACACTTTTCAAAGCTGATGTGCATTTGAATCCAGACGTCTGCAAATGGTCTTTTAATGATAAGAAAGAGGATGAGACTTTCAGCAATCTGACTCATTTAGCACAATGACGTAATAAAATATTCAATTCTGAATTTAATTAAATAACACGCACATACACACAAATATATTTTGAAAATGTTGATTTTTATATCTATTAAAATATACAGTACTATTGTGTATATATAGTATATATTTTAAATTAAATCTGCTCTAAAAGAAAGGTGGATTTTTTTTTATTATTAATCAATTTTTTGAATTACTAAAATATAAAATCGAAAAAAAAATATTTTTATTTGAAAACATCTGATTTTAATTCGGTTTGGTATAATATAAATGCATCTGTTTTATTTCAATGAATAAAACGAAAGAAAATTTCTTGTCTTAAAGTAGAACAAGAAAGACGACAAAATCAAAAAAAGGAAAAGACAACAATATATATATATATATATATATATATATATATATATATTGTGTTATATGATAAAAGTGGTATTCGCCGCGAAACGCAATATCACCGCGAAAGCCTTAGAATTTTCCCAATTTTGTATCTCGTTTCGCGATTCGGAAAATTTTTTTCACGTCCGGTAAAATCGAAATCCGAAAGTCGTTATCAAAATAATTTTACATACCTCAAAGGGTTTCGAATCTATGTTTTCGAAACCTTCAAAATGTTCGTTGAAATTTAATTCGATTAAAACTAAACGTTCAAACAATAATCGAAGCGTGAATTATATTATTATGAAAAAAAAAATGATTTAACGATTTTTTTTTAATTACTAATATATTATATAATATTTACGTATATTTCAGATGGGTGTTTTTTTTTTTTTTTTCAATTTATTCGAGTTGAAATTTATAAACGCAAACGCTATGCTTTGATTTTAATATTCCATCTGAGACTGCATTTGAAACTTTAATTTCAATTCAGAGCGACTTTTGCTATCAATAATTCATGGCAAATTTCAATGGACATTATAAGTTGAAAACTTTCAGCGCCGAAATGTAAAGCGAAAAGCTGTACTTGAATAATGAAAAAAAATGATCTTCTAAATTTTTTAATATTATTCACGAGTGCACGCGAATAATATGAAACGTGCATTATCAAAAAAAAAAAATATTTTTATATAGATGACATCACGTATGGACGCGACTTTATATTATATACAAACGCATATAAATTTATATATATATATATATATATATATATATATATATATATATATATATATATAAATCATCGATAAATCAAATATATTCATAATACGTATCGCGACGCACATTTTTAGAATATCGTCGCGTATAGTTTCGAATTTTAATTATAGTGCGAAAGTTTAAGAAGCACAATGACGACAACGTGAAAACGCCGTAGTGTAATTTGAAGTCGGAAAAGTCAACATTTTCCGTTCGTTTCCGCAGACCCTTGAAAACGAATCGCAGCACTAATATAAATATCGATATTGCGATCGTCCAAATGCAAATATCGCGGAAAATCAATTCTGCTTGAAAAAAAATCGCACGGAAAATATTCATGAAAGAATAAATTCTTTCTATTATTTATTGTAAATATTATTATTATATTGTATAATATATCATAAAAAGTGTAACGTTTATTTGAATCGAATCGAATAGTACGATATATAACACAAGGTATTATAGGTATGTAGCTGCGAATGCTGCGAGTGCTGCGACATTATAAATTATTCAAGTATACAATATATATATAATATATATATATATATATATATATATATATATATATATATATATATATATATATATAATCGCAACGTCAAAATGTCAAATTGCAAATATTGAAAACGTGTTGCATCACAAATGTGCAATGTGACACAATCGGTTTTTTAGGGTATTCCCTAGGGTCCACTGTGTCATTTATGAATAAAAAGCGTGTTCAAACGACAAACAGTGACACTTTGTCACAGTTTGACATATGCTCAACGACAATTGGACACTAAATTTATATATATATATATATATGTGTGTGTGTGTGTGTATGAAATTTCATCTGCGGTTGCCGCAAAACGACAATAATAATCTGAACGTGACAAACTTGTAACCGTCACGTTGCACACCCAATGTGTCACTTGATTACATATCGATTTTTCTGCCATCCCTTTCTATATTAAATTTATTATTTATTTATTATAAACATATTATTTATTTATTTTTAATACATATTTACACATTTAAAAATTTGAACGTGGAAAAATTTATTATATTTATTATTTATCACAGCTGTTTCCAATTTTTTTTTTATTAGTTTACCCTTTTTACCTGATTGTCTCCTTAGCGTGTACTCTTAACTATATATATATATATATATATATATATATATATATATATATATATATATAACTGTATTTTTTATATCTTCCGTCATAATAACTTTTTTGCGAACCCCTAGAGTAAGTGTACCATAGGTTTGGAACCGCTGATTTATCATATGATATTATTGTAAATATATTTAAATATTTTTGATATAAAAAGAAATAAACATTTATAATTCAAAATTATATATAAATAAAAAGACTAAAATAAAAAGAAAAAAAACGGTCTTTAAGTACAATTAAAAATAGCTTTATGAGCGCAAAAATATCGAGTGCGCTCAAAAGTTTTTCTCTCGATTTTTATTTTTCACCCCTTGAAATTAATCCGTATTTTATAACGGATTACAGACCATTTTTATACCCTCTCGGTGATGATCCCTGTTTTGGAGAGCTTTAGAGTATTTTTCATTGTTGCCGAAATTTTTTTTTTACACCATCCTGTATAATTTACGGCTATCACTACTTCGTATATTTGCGGAGAAATTCATTCATTTTATTTTCTTATATATATATATATATATATATATATATATATATATATGCGATATTTCTGTACTTTATTATCGTAGATTTTATTCATCGCACTTATTCACATTTTTTTTCGAGATTAAATTACGATGAATTATTAGGGGTCGCTTTGTTTGCCAGGGGATCTCAACGATTTTAGAGACGAGGGTCGCCGCTATTGATAAAATTATGCAAAGCACTCCCAAAATATCCGTAATAATCTTGAAAAATAAAATATGTTTTTTTTGTTTAATATATGAAACAGTAATTATAATTTTTACGTAGCTTTAAAAAGAACAACATTCGACATTATTTGAATTTAGAATAATAATGAGCGAATTTCACGAAAATATTTACAATTTTTTGATCCATCTTTATATAAATTTTCATCATTTTACTTCACAATATTAAATGGAATTTTTAATATTGCATAGTTTATAGAGTTTTCATCAGAGATATTCTATTTGAAATTATTTATTCAGCTGATTCTAATCCCTTTTCATCCCCTATGAATAACTTTATTACTATTTACTTTAGCATATTTTATGCATCAATCAATTCTAACCCTTAAAACACTTTATTAATATATCAATTTTAGATATTTAAAAAAATATTATTATAATATAATTTTTTTATATAAATATATATATATATTATTATTATATGACGCCAATTAAAAATCATTACGTTTAATAACAATAATCGTTTATTTGTCTGATTTTAAAATGTCATCCGTAATAATAATAATAAGCGTCAAAAATAATAATAATAATAATAAAATTCCAAAATTGTCGACGATTCGGCGTGCAAACGAAAGCAATTAAAAATAAACGAACTTTCTTCAAAAGCCTTCAAAGGAAAATTCGATCCTTTTTAAATAGACAATTATTTGTCTCGTGAAAATCTAATTCGTTTCCGGGCGGATGTTCTATGTGAAAAATTCTAATTAACGTCTCGCGCGAATTATTGTGAATTTTCGCAGATTTTTCTCGTTAAACACGATACTCTGATTAAAAAAAATATTTTTTTTTATTATTATTATTTGAAAATTATATGCAAATCTATCGAATTGCCCGGAAAAAAAAATTGCTGAAAAAAAACGCAAATCGAAGAGCTTTTCATCAAACGAACGACTGAAAATCTATATTGAAATTTAAATATTACATATCCCAGTATATTTTTATAAACTCTATATATAATCACAGAGTGATCTAAAAATACGTCATTTACAATTTAATGTAATTAAAAAATATTTATAATATAATAAAAATAATTGAATATAATATTTATAAGAATATTTTTCAAATAAAATTTAAAGCAGTGGTGGTCAATCTTTTGTTTTTCATACTCCAATTTATTCGTTATCGAATTCAAATATATATTTTGAAGATCTCGTTCAAAGCAAAAAAAAAATATTCTGAAACATATCATTATATCAAAAGTATATAATTCGTCATTCGTGTTGACCACCCCTGATTTAAAGCCTTTGTGTGTCGGCTATCTAGCTCAATGACTATTTAAGTTTATGTGTTGAATTTTGAAAGTTGTTAAACTTTACGTTTCACACCGCACATCATATATTAAAAAAATACGTGTGCACTTTAAAACGGCGATAAAGTCCGAAAACACCCTCCTATCACGTGATAAGACGTGTTAAGCCGTCGTGAAATTATGAAAAGTTTCGCGACGCCGTGAATTGAACGTCGATAAGTACGAAAAATTTTTACGACTTCAATGCTTATCGAGGCCTCGACCCCCCAATTTAATTGAAACATATATACATATATATGTATGTGTGTGTGTTTGTGTATAAATATTTTTTATGTGAATGTGTGTGTGTGTATATTCAGAACAAACTGCCCCTTATAAAAGATGGACCGCGAATTATTAATTTTCATGAATATCATAACTGCGAAACCTTCGCAAACCCTGAAACGACGTCATTCTCGGCCACGTCAAAAATTACCCCTGATCCGTTATATTATTACGTTTCACTTCGCATGTCAAAGGGTTATTCTATATTAAAATTCCTTAAAAAATAATTTAAATTATTAACTCGAAACGCGTTTGCGTTTCGCCCCTGAATATATATATATATATATATATATATATATATATATATATATATATATATATATATATATATATATATATATATATATATAATTTTTTACGGTAATAATTTCATATAAATTCCGTTTAACGCATCCGTGAATAAAATATATTATTAATTTATTCATGCATAATCTTCATATAATAAATGACGAAATAAAATTATAACAAGACGACTGTTTTTAATTGAAATTATTTTTATTTATTTATTTTTTTCAATTAACGATTAATTAAAAAAATATTTAATATACTGTTTTTTTTTCACTTTAAATTAAATAAAAATTATTGTTGTATTTTTTTAAATTGAATGTCTTTTAAATTATTAAAAAAAAATAAAAATATTACGATTTTGGTTTTTCGTATATATTATATTTTAATTCATATCATATTTATATATGTATATCGATTTTTACAATATTAAATTAAATTAATATATATATAATATTAAATTTCATATATATTTTTTTAATTAATCTTTATACATTTTCTTTAAAAATACACAAAAATTTTCCATTGTTTTCCCTCAAATATAATAATTTTCATCATTTTCAGAAACATTAGTCAACGATAAATAATGTGTATATCGACTTCTGAAAAAAAAAGAAAAAATTCGCAGCATCCGAAAGAAAGCTTTAAATCGCTTTATATATATATATATATATATATATATATATATATATATATATATATATATATATATATATATATATATATATATATATATATATTCATACGAAACTCAAACGACAACCTTCGCATTTTCACGCTGAAAACCGACAACGACCTCAAAATCACCGACCAAAAAAGCTCTACAGCACTGAACGGGCATTATATGAACTGTAATAGCTTTTTGTCTGTGCCGCATAATCGCTGTACCGAATTAATTATCCGAGTGTTTCTAGTCGACTAAAATTCTCAAATCTGTTGTACAACGGAACCATCTGTACAAAAAGTATATTTCGCTATAGTGAATCGTAATTTAATGAAAAAAAATAAACAACATTAATTCTTCTGTATCTTAATAATGAAAAAAATATATATATGTAGATCAAAATCGCTTAACTCCGTTGAGCTATTCAAAATATAAAATATTAAACAAATATAATTATTAACACATATATGTTTAACGGTTATACGTAGAGCTGATGACTCGATTTTGTTCAAAAACAAAAAATATATAGAAGTATCCACTAAATTCAAAAATGTGAAGCAATTGATTTTTTATCAATTTTATAGAAATTGATTTAATCCGAGTCGGCAGCTCGTCATCGTGAAACTGTCAATATTATATTTTTTTCATATTTCGGATTAAAACAATTTACGCTTTAAAATGAAAAACTTGTCTTCGTATCAATATTTTGTTTATTGATAAAAAAAAAATAATAATAATAAACACTCTTTCTTTATAGAAAATTGTATATATTATATTTTTAACTAAGAAAAATCGATAAAAATTTAAATGTTAACTTAATAAACAGCCTGTATTTATAAATTCCTTTGAAACAAAGTGTCGTCGTTTAACAAATAAGAAACTTGTTCGAGAATATTTTCTTTATAAACAACAAATTCTTACAAATTGGCAAATTTAAAACCATTTAATTTTTTTATATAATCAACGAATAAATATAATATATATATTAATAAATTTATAAAATATACACAAATATTAAAGATGTTGTTAACAATAATTATTTATGATAATGTAATTCGAAAGGAAACAGATAAAAATAAAAGTGTACGAATTTTTCCTACGAGACGTCGAACGCAAAGAAAATATGGAAAATCTCACGAAATCCAATCACATTATTAATATAATATAATATTATATATCAAACATTCGAAGTTTAAAACGTCTGGTTAATGTTGAAACTGTTTTTTTTTTAATTTTTTTTTTCTATAGCTATTTTAAAATTTGTAATAGTTAAAGATTTGAAAATAAATTTGCGCGTACAAAGTGTATTATTTAAAATTTTCACATAACGCTTTTGGGGAAAATTTCCTAAGCAAGATAAGATTTTACACGGTGAATTTTCTTTGCATATTATAATGGAAAACTCTCGGCGGCAATGCGGTGAAAGTATCAAGCTATTGCCGCACGAATTCCTAGTTTTAAATCTAGCAATAGAACATTCACACAATTGAGATATAATAATATAAAATCACTTTAAAAATATTTTTTCATATATCAAATCGCGTTTTCGATTTTATAAAATAAAATTTCAATATAAAGACGTAATCAAAATCGCGACTCATTCTACGAATAATTCTCAAAATAATAATAATAATAATAATTAAATCAATCGGCTATAATAATAATAATTATTATTATTATTATTATTATTATGTACTTGTTTAAATTCGAATTATGCACGGGTCAAATATGTGCGTCGTAATATTATAATAAATTTAACGAAACGATGTTTTCTCTCCGACGTTCAAAATATTATGATAATAATAATAATAATAATAATATTAAATAATAGGGCGAAAAAAATAAATAAAGAGAACAAACAAAAATATAGTAAAAAATTCATAAGGGTTGCTCGCACGAAAATCTAGTAATTTGTTGAGGTAAAAGAGGGCCATAACAATCGCTCATAATTCTTAACACTAAACACGCGGGGGATGGAAAAAAATAAATAATAATAATAATATTGTATTTTTTTCCGCCTCTTTTATTCGCGGGAAGCGGCTCATTAGAACGCGCTCGACGATACGTGTCGCATTATATATATATATATATATATATATATATATATATATATATATATATATATATAGTAAACGGCAGGGGTGACCAATTCGTTTATCGCATTCACATTAAAATTATAAAATAATTAAAAGTATTTTTTTTTGTTTTTAATAGAAAAACTATTATATTATAATTATTATTTTTGAAATGAATCGATCATAAATTTTAATGTTATATATATATATATATATATATATCAACATATTTTCAATGCGATGCGACGAAAATAGAATTGAGCGCTCCTGCTTTAAATCACAAATAAAGCAAGTTTAAAAAAAGTATATTCATTTTTAAAGAATATTTAAATTAAATATTAATTTTTTTCAATTATTCAATTTAATTTAAATATTCATTTTTTTCATATTTAAAATTTATAATTTAATTCATTATTTTCATTGATCGAATTTATATATATATATATGTGTGTGTGTGTGTGTGTGTGTGTGTGTATATATATATATATTTATATATATATATATATATATATATATATATATATATATATATATATTTATACAAAATATTTCATTCAATCTTCAATAATATTTATACTCCATTTGTAATGACTTGATTTTTTTTCACTATTATAATACAAACATTCGGGTGAATGTATTCAGAAATTTTTGCACACCATGTACATACAATATTATATATATGTATACAATATATATCATAATTCTCGCAATATATAAAATTTCAATAGTTGACTTCTGAGCTATGTTAGCGTTTCATGCGAAAAAGGAATTTATTATAGTTCAAGCATTAAATCTTTGCCCGGTAAACTATTTAATATTCTCCAGAAGTTAACTTAGTTATGGCATTTGATTTAATGTATAGTCGTCGTCTTAGGGTTAAATTCTTTAACTTTGCATATTTTAAAACACAACACCTTCTTATATATATATATATATATATATATATATATATATATATATATATATATATATATGTTAATAATAAATTAACGAAATATGCAGTTTTTAATTAAAACTAACAAACATATACATTTTGTTTTATTTATTTAAGATTATTTTTAAAAATCAAAATTTTATTATATACAAAAAAAAAGAAGATGTGTCATTTATATAAATAATAATAAAAAATATAACATTTTGAAATTTTTACACTTTTAATTTATGTTTGTCTACTTTTGATAATAAAATTGAACATAAAACGATACTTTGACTCATGATATAAAATTGTAAACGTATTTCGTTTATATATTATACATACCATATATAATAAAAATAATAGAAGCATTACACATAATAAAAAAAAATGTTCATTTTATATATTTAACATAAATTCTTGTTGAAATTCACTATTTGAAAGTTAAATTTAACAACTTTCAAATCAAATTCAATTACTTTCAAACCATTCTTTTTTTCTAAATACGTATAGTTTGAATGTAAAATTCAATTACATTCAAACTATTTTATATTTTACTTTCAAACTTTCAAATATTATTGAGGGCGTAAATAACGTCACAAAAAAATAACCGGTCAAAATGTCGGAGCGCAAGCGACTCTAGTTTTAAATACGTATAGTATTTGAAATTTTTAAATTCACCTCGTATACAACACGTTTCATATTTTAAAATATTAAAACGCGTTTCGTCGCCATTTTTTCCGAAAGCGTAATAGAATCGCGACCGGTGTAAGCGAAAACTTAACGATGGCGATATATGAAATTTTAAATGGCCGCCGCGTTTCGAAGTCAACATATCAAGATATATCACCGGGGAAATACATATCTTAACGTTTGTTCCACTCTCGAATTCTATCAGAATATCGTTAAGTATTCCATCACATTATATTTTTATGAAACGGTTATAATTTTTAACATCTCACTGATTACTGCTGTGACACGTAAAAAAAAAATTAAAACCTCAAGCGGACCGGTGATAAAATGTCGCGCACTGTAAACTATTCCCATTAATATTAATTGTTTTGTACGCTCGATTGTAAATTATTTTTAAGATTATCTTTTAAATCGTTGAATTTCAATTCATTAAATCTCACTTTCAATCTGTTGAATCTTACTTTCAATCCGTTGAATATTACTTTCAATCTTTTGAATTTGACGTTATTTTATTCGTTTATATAGCGTACGGCTTGTATAAATTAAAATTTCATTTTATTTTCAAATAAATAAAAAAATCATGTTGATTTTAATTTAAATTTACCATTTTAATGATGATAAAATAATTTTGAAACTGAAGTTCAAATTCGTGACATATTTTAAATCGATTCAATTTGAATAATTTTATTTCTAACAATATGAAATATAATAAATTGAAAAAAATATGTTTTCAATATTAATCGGTAAAAATTATATTGTATTATATCAAATCAAAAATAAATAAAAGATGAACAAAACGATAAACTTCAGCTGAAAATTAACATGTAAACATTGCTTGTGCTGAATAATTTATGACAGTATATATAAACGAGTTTTTTCACGTTCCGTCGCAACAATAAAATTGTATGCACTGAGCTTTCTGAAAAGGATGAATTTTTACTCACTTTAATTTTTCAGCATAATCCGACTGAAATGAAAATGAAACGACGTTTAAAAAAGCTCTGCATGCAACGCGAAAGTTTAACGAAAGACTGACTTCGAAAGAAAATGCAAAAGGTTTTCACAAATTACAATGTGGCCTTTAAATGTTGAAAAATAAAAAATAAAAAAAAATTCAGCTTTGATTTATAATATAATATATATATAATCATTAAAATTAATTGTTTATAATAATAATAATAATAATAAAACGTATGTTAACAAAGTCGCGTGAAAAAAAAATTGAGAAATAAAGCTTTAAAAACATTCGCATCGTTTTCGGACTTCGGTTTAAGAAAGATTTCCGAAGAAAAATCTCATAAATCGCAGACACAAAAGAGAAGCGAACGCGTGCGCCGCGTACGCAATGTGACCGCGGCCCGGAAAATTCGCAATTAATATTCCCGGTTCGAAGTCGACCATTCTTTCCGTTTCTTCGTTTGAACATTTTTATTTTTATTTATTTATTTATCATTTATTTATTTTATTTTTATTTTTATTTCTTATTTTTTTTGCTGTTCATTGTTGTTTATTATCCATCGTTCGTTTGCGAAAAACGGGTGAAAAGGTCAAAATGTGCGGCGGAAAAGCGCTTTTCACGTACACTAAGGTTTTTCGTCTTATCGTTAAGATACAAAAAAAAATAACGAATAACGACAACGAAACATTTTCTGATGATGCGATCCTCGTGTCAAAGGTCAAGCGCGCGTTCATCATCATCATTTTTTTTTTTTTTTTTTTTTTGAGTAAAGAATGAGAAGCGATTTTTTCACTTTTTTAATGTCACAAAAACGTTATAAAAATAATTATAAAATGATTAAAAATAGTTATTTATATAATATATTAAAAGTATTTATTATAAAAAAATCGCTAAACTTTTTTTTATATTTTACTAATTGGAATTTTGGTTTGTAAATTATTAAAAAAATTTTTTTTTTAATTTTGCACATAATAATAATAATCTGAAAATCATAACCTAAAACTTTTACATCGTTTAACGTTTAAAATATTGAATATTGAAATTTTCATGTACATTTAAAATACTTATATTAACTGAATTAGATAATTTTATTTTCCGGAAAAACCTATTTATTATTCATATATGGCGATATAAATTTTTATATTTTTTAATTTACTTTTGATTATTAGTAATGACGAAACTATTTTTATTATATAAATAAATTATAAACTTAAAACTTAATATTATTTGAAATTATTAATATTATTTGAAACTGCCTAATATTCGTAAGCGAATTTGCCGACTTGAATATTAAATATAAAAATTACACTACAATATGTCTATAATTTATTTAATTCTAATAAAATTACCAATGACCTTGAAATATGTTTTTTTTTTCAAAAGATGGCGCTGTATCAATACGTCGCCATAACTCTTTTAACAAATCATATTTTTAACAAGTGTCTGAAAATACTCGCTAGACAGAGTTAACGAATTTTTTTCATTATTTTTTTTTTCAGCTTTTTATTGGGGGCATGTAAGATGTAATGGGATATATAGCGTGTCGTTTATATTTGACAACGGCAACATATCAAGCTCGCGTAATGGAGCTTTGCGGTCGCTAATAATAGGGAAAACGGTAATAAATTTCGGCTGGAAAAAAAAAGAAAGACACCCCGTAAAATTTTTTTTTTTTTTTACACGGCGCGAATATAAATCAGATTTGACGATTTTATATTCAATTAACGACGCGACCGACGACATTACACTTAATCCACAGTCGAAAAAAACCTTCAACCCCCCCCACCACCACCACCACCCCTCAAGAACGCCTCCACCTTTCCATCGCCGCCGATCGTTCGTCAATATCGGAAATTTTCCATTTTCTTTCTATTATTGCGTATCGTTCGTTTTTGTTATTCGTTATTTATTTATTTATTCTATCGCGGACACTTTTTCGTCGTAGCTTTTCCGTTTGCGGAAAGCCTCGAGGGTTGACGCTATTAAAACGCCTACATTTTTATTTTCGTCACGAATTTGTCCTGGAAATATATATATATATATATATATATATATATATATATATATATATATATATATTAAATAACGACATTCGATTTGCGATTTTTTTTATTGTTACATAGAAAATCATAAATCAATATAAGTGGACGCTTCTTAGACTTAAACATCAATCACAATCAGTTTTATCTCCAAAGAAACTTTGATAAAAGCATAGCTTATTTATCTCTCTCTCTCTCTCTCTCTATATATATATATATATATATATATATATATATATATATCATATTGATAACGATATATATATTAATAATATTTTTTAATTTCATAAAATTATATTAATTATTTTATAAAGAAATATATATTAATATATCAACAATAATATAATAATTTATAAATCAAAATTTAATTATATTTTTTTTACAATCGAATTATCAAATTAATTACATCGAACTATTTAAAAATCAATATATAATAATATAAAAAAATAAACATGAATATTAACTATATTTTTGAAACTATATTAAAAACGTTTGAAATATTCATCAATTTCTTTTTTTATATTTATTAATTATATCTTTAATATTTCCTTTATGAATGTAAAAAAAAATATATAATATTTTAAACTGAATTCGGCGGTACATCATGAGATAATTTAATTTTTTTCGCTCCGGAAAATTTTCAGAAACTTTACAAAAAAATTATAATAAACTTCAATCGCACTTTTTAATTAAAACGCTTATATATATATATATATATATATATATATATATATATATATATATATATATATATATATATTCATATAATGAAATATCTACTTATTCTTTCTTATATAAGATTTTCAGTATTAATTATAAAATTATTCTATCTAATTATTTATACTCGTATATCAACAAAAAAACAATATATATATATATATATATATATATATATATATATATATATCAAAAACGAAATAATACTTGAATTTAGATCGATTTTTATACATTTTTTTTAATTAGTGACACCTCAATTTCGACAACTTGCAATGCGTTTTTTCGATTGGAGCGAAATTTCGTATTACTTTTGACTTGTAAAACAAACAAAAAACAAATAATAAATTAAACAGAAAACACAAAAGATAGATAGATAGGTCATTATAACACTCGTAAAAGGAAAGCTACTATAAATTGCTACGGCATATGCGGCGAAAAGCTATAACACATAAAAGGCCGAGATTATACGTTGAGATTCTTTCATTTTATGACACCGTTATTTTCCTCGTTACGATATATATATATATATATATATATATATATATATATATATATATATATGTATATATATTTATATATATTTATATAAGGACTTGTATAAACGACGCCCGTATAAAGATAATCGGGTACTGTGTGAATTTTCATCATAAAAATACAGTACTTTTTAAAGAGGCGCCGAACATTCAGCTGCTCGTCTATAAAAAGAAAATTTCAAGACGAATCGTAAACGAATATATAAAATAAAATACTAAATATTTGAGAATCTATACTTGAGTTATTTTTTTATAATTTTCATATAAAAATACTCGATTAGAAACATAAATTTAATATTTAACATATGAAAAAAAAAATTTTTATTTTGAAAAAGTTGAGAACATCTGTTTTAAATGAATAATATAATTACTATAGAGCTCGTGAAAATTTTTATATTAAATACGTATACTTAAAATAATTAAACTATATATAAAAATTCTAATAAATTATTATATATATATGTGTGTGTATGTGTGTGTGTGTAATATCGGGTTAAAAAATAAAAATTTTATATAATTTTTAATTTAATTTAAAAATATTTTGAATGAAAAATCTGTGATAGTTGGAGAACCTGAACGCAAAAAGGAAAATCTTTTGACACGAGAGCTTTTCCGCAAGCTCACACCGTCGAACGTTGCACCGTTCGATATGTGAAGATTTTCCCCATTTTTTCGAATGGAAAAATCGGTGGATTTTCCTTAGAACCGGTCAACTTTGAATGATTTTTCTTTGCAAATCCGAAAAATATCACATAACACCGACATATTATATTATATTCGATTAAAAAGAACCAAAAGTGCAGTTTCTACTGGGAAAAATTGATAAAAATACTTCTCTATATTTTTATCATCTTATCACCAGTAAAAACTTTAACAAGATTAAACTGATAATCACTTATTATTATTATTATAATTATGACGAAATAGTATAAATTTAATTCTATATTCAAATCATTTTATATAATGAATTTTGATATCTTATGTTAAATAATATATTTAATAGGTTTATACGAATTATATTACATTCGAAACATACATATTAATTATTCCCAGATGAATTATTAATAGACAAGAGTCTACGTGTACAATTCTTAGAGGAAGATGAATTTTGATTATACATGACCATAATACGAATGAACAGTTCTCAAACTTTGGGAGAAAATCGATAGTGCAACAAACTAATATATTATATATATATGTGTGTGTGTGTGTATGTATTACATTTCAATTTTACGAAAACCGATGATGAAACGGAGCTTCGTCTGGAACCAGTAAAGAAAAGAAAAAAAAAAGGAACACGCCGTATATATTCCTGCAAAATCTCTAGGATTGTATTTCACGTGTAAATATAACGAATTCAACTCCGATAAAAACGCTACTATTTTACACACTTTGTTCATTTTGCACTCAAATTCGATTGCCTTCAGTCGGCAGAAGTTCGAAACTGCATTGAATTTCTATCGCTTTCACAAAAAAAAAAAAAGAAAAATATAAAATAGATATTAAATTATTATTTTTTTAAATACGTTTATCTATGAAAATATAATTACAACAGAATTTATAATTACAAAATCGTGTAAAAAAAGAGTTGGATGTATGTGTAATCTTTAACGAGAAGGAGGTAAAGATTGAAACATTTCACCAAATTCAAAGCCTTGATCGATATTTTCTAGGGATTGAACCGTCGCCGTCACTTGACATTATTGTTGTTTGTTTGTTTATTATTTATAGTTGTTGTTGACGCGTCGAACAAGCAATTCGCCGATCGTATTTTTTATTTATTTCGAGGTCGAAATAAATGCATGAGGTATTTTTTCTTATTAAATTTACCATTTTGACATCAAATTCACCGTGACGCCGGCAAAAATCAGAATCGTGACTTTCATATATAATACATACTAAAATGAAAATAAATATTTTCGAACATCCGCCGTATTCTTTCGATTCGACTCCTGGCGATTTAAAAAAAACGATGTTTTGTATGATATTTTGAATCACGGTGTTTCTACAAATATTATTTATAATTATATATCATGTATATTATTTGTTAAATATGTTATATAATATACTTATTATTATTATTATTATTATTATTTAATAATAAAAAATAATACTTATATGCAATATTATAATGAAGAAAATGAGACGGGAATCGTAATTTCGCTTTTCCGCATCTTTAGATCCCCGAGATATTCCATAGTAATCAAGTTTTGAAATCCTAAGATTATTCCGGATAATATTTTCAATTCTGAAACATTTTCAGAGTGAATATTATAATATAAAATTTTTATTATTAAGTTTTTTTTTCATTAATTTCTCATCTCTATAGTAGCATATTATATATATATATATATATATATATATATATATATATATATATATATATATAATGAAATACTTCAATGCACTGTTGTTAGTGCAAAATTAACGACCACTCATAGAATCACTCGGACCGCGAACCGCGCGTCAAAAACAGCTGATAGTACAATTTTTAAATAATTTCGTAAAAACTGAAACACTTGGAATATAATTCGAATTTATTTTTCAGTTTCGATTTCGACTACGGCTTCCTTTCAAAACAAGAACATAATTCATTTTGATACCTTCAAAATAATTATAAAGACACCTAATTTTTAACGTGTTTTTTTTTTTAATTGAATATATTTTATAATAAATGTATTATAAAGTATTTATTTATTTATTATTTTTCGAAAATTTACGTCTGAAATTTTATTCATGCGCTCGGATATATATATTTATATATATTAATAATTTTGTAGCCGAGCGTCAAAATGTCGCTCGTGTTGCGTTCATATCAATTTTGCAGAACTTTCGGCGACACTTTCAGCGAACATTGCAAATTCGTCGCGAAAGTTTTCGTCAACTTTTAAAAGCCACCCAAAATATTCAAAGTACGAAGAATGCCTCTCGTCAAAATCAAAAATATATATAAACCGTTAATTAGTGACGGCGTTAATTTATCGCGTAAATAAACGCTAATTCTAAACGAAACGACGACGACGACGACATTTGAAATAAGCTACAACACTTTTTGATGTGTGCACTATTTTAACTGTCATTATTTATATATATATATATATATATATATATATATATATATATATATATATATATATATATATATACTTTTGCGTTATAATTAAATATAATTAAGTTGGATAGGACGAATGAGCACCATTGTGAGAAAGGACACGTCAAGGTTACCGGCTATTACGAGTCCGAATTTCCGGGAATTCCTGATGTGCCGAGCCAACAGGATCTTTCCATTACGATGTCACGACAAGGATACGAGCACTGGTCGTGACCTCAGAGGTTCTAAACGCCCGTACGTAACCCTAGCGAGCGATTAGTCCGACGGTACGCTTTGACCCGTTCGCGTCTACGTCTCGCTTTAAACCCGTTGCCCGCCGTTTTTCACGACGTTTTCAGAAACGTGTGCGTCAATTGTTTTTCAGCGCACAATTATCATCGGCATTATTTTTTGAAACGATAACTCGACATTCGGTTTCATAGCGATTCTAATAAATACACATATGAGCCTATGCTCTGTTTTAATTTGTTATATATATATATTATGTTAATTAAAATATATTTATATATAATAAAAAAAATATTCTGATTTTTTTCCTTCGTCCAAATATAAAGCCGCAGTCGTATCAACGAAATGTACGGCACGAAAGCACAAACAAATATTATTCTCTCGTACAAAAGACAAGATCTGAACGAGCCCAAGGCTATATTTACCTTGAGAGTTCATTTAAGCGCTACGAATATATTTCTTTTTCGTTTTCTATTTCACGAAAATGCTGGAAATGGAAACCAGTGCTCGGACCTGGAAATGTACAAAGCTCAGATATCTATTTCCTTGAATTGTATACGTTAAACCTTTACGAATATAGACAGATTGATCCGTGAAAAGGGGCGAATAATTCGAAACCAAATTCGAGTTTCGAATACAATGACTAGTTGAATGTGTAAAGTTTTCTTTTCGCTTTTTAGTTTTTTCATTCACGGATTCGATTAAATGAAAAACTTTTTCTTCTTTACGCACACTCATATACATTAATATATACATTCGCAATGTTCGAATTAAATTTAAATAATAATATTAATACTATTTAAATAATTCAATTTCAATAGTTTAACTCAGGGGTCGGCAACCTTTTTTGAACGGCGGGCCATTTTCAAAATATTTTTTTTACTTAATATATATATATATATATATATATATAATATAAGATTCGTGAATTTTTGATAATAAAAAACTCTGTAATGATGACCCCAGCCTCCATATTCACCAGAATTGACTCCACAAGTGTAATAAAAAGAAACTTGAAAAACTGTTGTTTAATTAAAATGTAGAGCCGTAAAGTGATAAATGTTTAATACTCAGATTAATAAATTAATAAAATAAAAAAAGCTTCGTTTAACATACATAAATGAATGGGCTCAATTCTATCCAATAAAAAAATGCTTATTATATTATTATATAACTGATAAATAATTAAATAGGTAATTTTCAAATTTGACACGTGTACAAACGTGTGACATTATACACACTATTTATATGGAGAATTTCCATGTTTTACGACTAATTTATCGACATAAAATAGACGACACGTGATGTCATTCTTTTTTTTTCTTCTCTTCTATTCACGTGCGCGTGAAATTAAATATTTACAACGACGAAAGGCTTTTCAACGTATCGATTTTTATTAACAAAAAAAAAATGAAAATGATATTTCTTATGCAATTATAGTCTTTTGGGGCGGGGACTCGTTATTGCGGTGACCAACCGTCCTTTTTTGGAAAGGATACTCCTTTTTTTGTTGTTGTTTTTTTTTTATTTTTAAGTCGACACTAAGATTGAGGACTCTTTTTTAGAATTGTCATAGTTTTGATGATCACTTTTTTTAACACAATTTGAAAAATTGTCAGACAGATTTCATTGTGTCCACTTTTTTTATTATAAAAAGTTTGTTCACCATATTGTTATATATTAAATTGTGAATTAATAATCTCTCGAAACTCCTACTGGATAAATAAATATTTTGCAACTCAAAAAAAAAAAAAAATATAATGAAATATAATAAAAAAATAAATAAATATGCAAATAAGAACTCTATTTATATCGTATATTAATAATAATATAATATAAATTATACAATTACGAACACTCGAAAAACGCTAGAATCAATTACTGTGCGCAAAAGAAAAACCGAAATCAAACAAGCTTTGAACCGAAGGCGAAGGCTTTCGCGCATTGTTCGACGAAACAATGCGGAACACTTCAACGTCGAATCAAACGGCGGAAAAGCTCGAAAATTAACGTACACAACAACAACAACAACAACAACAAAACAAAAAAAAACACGCTTTATATATTAGCATATAATATACATAATGTTCTAAAAATTATCAGGATTTCAATGAATCAGAAAAAAATTTATATATATATATATATATATATATATATATATATATATAAGAATAATGAAATTGATATGCTTTTTTTAAGTATAATACAGCCTTTTATTCAAGATGTTAATATAAATATTTTTTAATACAATTCAAATTAAATATATATATTGAATAGATTCTAAATATTTTCCATACGATTTTCGCCAATAATAAACGTGATATTTTTTTTATAATATATAAATTTTAAAATTAATTTTTTTGAACCATTATATGTGCTTTTAAATGTTCTGGAGACGGAAAATAAAACGAAGAAAAAAAAACATTTTTTTTTGTACTGCAAACATTCTTTGTTATGTGCAGAGATGAGATCCGCATTCATTAGGACCGTGCGCTTAATGAATCTTCACATATTCAAATACATGTAATGAATCTGATTGAACGAATTTAATTAAAAATTATTAAATTATATTATATTATATATATATATATATATAATGTATTGATTTTTCGCTGTATATTAATTTTATTTTTTTAATATTATATTATACATATTTTTTTATTTTAACTGCAAGGTTTTGTGTTTTTTTTTTAGAAAATATCTATAATAAAATATTATTCATCATGCGTCGCATATATTTTATTGATGTATATATTCTCAATAATAAAAAATATAACTGTTCATTCGGATCATTTATGGTGTGTATTATTTTTATTAGCCGATGCATAAAAACTTATTGCACCCCCCCGTGACGACGAAATAATGTGTTTTTTTCCCTTAATTAATTAATTTTTTGATGTTCGCTTCAGATATTAAATACGTCATGTTTATTTAGTCGTTCCTTTCTATTGTACTATTTATATATAATAATACTCTGATCAAAAAGTAAGACGAAATGATCATTTAAAACTACCGGGCATTAAGAAGGTTGGTAAATTGTAATTTTTTTTCCTTAGGTTGGTAGAACTGTCTATAACATTTGCCAAGTGTCCGTTTGTCAAAAAGTTTAATTATTTCCGAGTTACACATGTTTTCACAACACTTTGTTCCTTCATCATTATAATGCACTGATACTGCATTGGTTCTTTGCGATTTTTTGCCAAAAACTTTACTCAAATCGTTCCGCAACCACCGTATTCGCCTGATTTCGCTCCGTGCGACTTTTAGCTATTCGGCAAACTCAAAAGGCCATTAAGTTATTAGAAAAATGCACGAATTCAGAGTCAATATATAATTTTTAATATTATAATATAAAATTATATTCGAAAACGAAGAAGTGTCTTTTTTTTCTCTTCTCAATTTTAACGGGTTTCGAAAACTTTTTTTTTTTACACAAGCGACGAAATTAATCTTCCGAAATAATAATTTAGATATCGAAACGCGGCGAATAGATAATTCACTTTAGATAAGTCTAGCGAAAACAATGCGGACTTTCGTATCAATTTAAGATATAAACCGAGAGCTTTTAAAGCGATAGGACACACCAGATAAAGGAAAAGGCAATAAATTTTCAAAGCTAACCGAGTACAAAATACTATTGTATAAACGCTGTACACCTTATATATATATATATATATATATATATATATATATATATATATATATATATATATATATATATATATATATATATATATATATGTTGTATAAATATTCATTATACAGCGTGATCCAGATTTACGATACTGACATATGAAAAGTCTTACATATGAAAAAAATGCACTATACAAGCTTTGTTTTTTTTAAGAAAATCAACGTGTGATTCGAGATATTCGCAATATTCGCGCAACGCCGATTGAGAATCACAGCTCCAATTTACGTATACACGAATGCATTACGCGCGCACAAACTCACGTAAATACACGGGATATTTCGATGTTTTGTTACGGAATAAATTGAACGTCTCGACTCGACGACACATCACGTACGTGATACGCAGTACGTGGTGCGAGAAACGTACACGTAACGAACTTCAGCGCCTCTCAAACCGTACCGAAATGTTAAATAATGTGAACGATATTTTTGAATTTAAAATATATTATATTATATAATAAATAAATAATATATTATTAAAAAATTATGATTATTTTCAAATATATATATATATATATATATATATATATATATATATATATATATTAAATTTCAGTATTGTGTGTTTTTTTTTTATTTTACGTGTGAAGATTGAGAACCGCTGAACCGCGCTGTACAGTGAAACTCCATTCGCGCGTAACTGGCACACGAGTAAGATAAATTGAAATAAATTTATTTATGGTCTTTTTGTATGAAAAGCGACATCGAGGATAGGTTAATAGGACAGTATATGTATGTAAAAAAAAGAAACATGAAAATATTAATAATTATTAATGGCGTTTTTCTTTGGATGAAAATAAAATGACCTTCGGTTGAAATTCGCTGAAAGACACGATTCAAAAGATTAATTATCCAATATATATTATATATTTTTTTGTAATATATATATATATATATATATATATATTATGGACTGCATTAAAAATGGTATAATCAGTAGATATGTTTAGCACAGGCGTGTCAAACTCGTAACGTATTGCGGGCCGCATTAGCTTTTATGTGCTCGGTTGTGGATCGCACTTTAAAATAATAAATTACATACATGTTGATATGTAAAATATCACTTTTAATTAATACAAACTGCACACTACAAATTTATTAAACGAAATTACATACAAATAAAAAAAATAAATAATTTAATTTTAAATATTAAATTTATATATGTTATCAAAAAAAAAGCACAACATCTCGGCTAGTCTAAATATTGATTTTTTTTTATTATAAACTATATTTTAAAATATAAATTCGCGTTAATAGTTAAAATAAAATATGCAATATGATCTTATCGGGGGGAGGGGGGGATGGCAACGAAAATCCACCCCGTAGTGGAGTTTTTCTCGTGAATTTTCCAGTGTCCGAGTTTCGTTTATTTACCGTACGTTCTAAAAGGCACACTTATAAATAAGATATCTTTTAAGGGGTAACTTATACGATAGCTTTGGAAAATGCACACATACATATATATTATATACATGAATCGTCAGGCCGTATGTAAATTATTCAACGGAACCTTTTTCAATTGACGAAAGTATAAACGTTTAAATAGGCTCACTGACATTTCTATATTGGATAGATTTCTGTTGCGGACATTTTTCACGAAAATTTTCCAATGGCGATTCTTATTTGATTTTCTCTTATTCAATATTTTCACCGAAAATAGTGATTTTTTTTTATTTATATAATCATTTATTTGCTTTGTTTGCCAAATTATAATATTAATTTTTTTTTCTCATTGTAACAGAACATTTTAATAATTTATAATTTGTCATTCGTATTCATAAAATGTTTGATATTATATAATTTTATTATAATAAAAATGATAATTTATTTTCTTTTCATTTTTGTTTTTTGAAAATTTAATCATAAAGAAGATGAAACTCGTTTCAAAGAGAATGAATACATGAACAAACAAAACAGTCATTCCCTGTATTCCCTGAGGATTACAATCCAGAATCCCTCCATATACCTCAAATTCATTTTCATATCATCCGTTTTTAATTCCGCAAATTTGTTTATCTTGATCATTAATTCTTACGTATGTTAATTAAATTCTAAATTTAACATTAATTTTATTTTCACTATTAATATTCAGAATTATTTTACATTAATGACGAATATTAATATTAATGGTGATACACTTTTTTTGCAAATCTGTCGAAAACATTTTAATAATGTGAAGAAAAAATGATTTCTCAGTCTTATTATTGACTCTGAAAAAAAATATCCTTTAATCTATTTGAAAACTCGAGAAACAATCAAATACGAAAATTAATAATAAAATAAGGATGACGTTTTAAAGAACATTTTTTTCAATCGAGAACGATTGGTTACCCTAATTTTAATAATAATTGTTATGTTCTACAATAAAACGTGTACAAATCTAGTCTTTTCAATATATATATATATATATATATATATATATATATATATATATATATATATATATATATATATAGAGTAAGAGAGAGGGAAAAAATAATTTTTCTTTATGACTTTTCTTCCAGATATACGTAACGCAATTTGAGAACGACTGGCATAATGGATCGTTTTACACGCCCATATCAAATATTTCAATCGTTTCAACAAGCTATAATAAGACTATTCGCGATAGAAATAAGAAATCGAGCACTTTACTCCACATTTACTTTTACGTTATTGTTTCAACGATTGCCTTATTCGCTTTCGTCCTTTTCTTTGGCATTTTCCTTTATCCCGTTTTTTTTTTTTGTCCAAAATTTTCAACTTTCCGACAATCGCACGCCTTCAAAAACGTACCGCAGTGAATCGCTGTTAATATAAAATTTAAATTTTTGACCCGATTCGAATGAAATATATATATATATATATATATATATATATATATATTTCGCGGTTTCGCATAAGACTGCACACTTTCGGAAAAAGGGTACGAAGAAAAAATATAAATAAAAGAAACGCTGGAAAATCTCATGTGCAATTCTAATACGAGAAACTTTCATGTAAAGTTGTATATATATATATATATATATATATATATATATATATATATATATATACCATATATATATATATATATATATATATATATATACATATATATATATATATATATATATATATATATATACATATATATATATATATATATATATATATATATATATATATATATAAGGGGATGTAAGATATTATTAAAATACCTTCAAATATTATTTATTAAAAATTTTAATATTACATGTCGATTACAAATGCAAATGCATCGCGAAAATTCTGAATGTATTTCACTAGGTGCCATAAAGGAAAATCGGAAAATTTCTACTTTTGACAAAGTTAAACGTCAATTTATTTGGGTCAGTGGATACAGTGGAAAAAATTTTCGCTTTGTATTTTTCGAAATTGTGCTGCATTTTTATGTTTGAAAACGTTTTAAACATTTTATATAGGTGAAGAATCTCGTTATTTGCTCTGTCCGTTCAATTTTTACAATCATAAAAAAGAAATAAAAAGAAAACGTTCAAAAATGTCGTAGATTTTCATTTAACATTTTATAAAATCATTATTATCATAATAGATAATTTTATTTAGACTCGTTTATAAGGCATTATCATTTTTTATATAATTAATAAAATTTTGAATAACGTTTATAAAGTGTAAATATAATATATTATATAATAGTTATTTTTATTAAGTAGATAAAATTTTACGTAAAATTCGCGAAAACCGTGCATCCTTGTGTTTTTTTCCTTTGGCAAAAGTGCGGAAAATTTTCACCGGAAAATTGAATGAAATATCATATGCTACCCCCTTTATGCTTCTTTTTAGGGTGCATTTTTGTATATTTTTTTTCACCCCCCCCAAGCAATTCTCAAACGAATTTCAAATATTAAAATTTAATCTGAAAATAAAAATATTTTTTCTTCTTTTATATTTTCAATATATAGTTATTATTATGATAAAAAGTGGAACAAATTTAACGTCGAAAAGCGCACAAAAAAAGAAAACATTACAACCGTTCGTTACACGGCAAATAGTATGGAAAAAGGTCTCCGAAATGTCTGTGCGTGCGTGTGCGTGTGTATGTGTGTGTGTGTGTGTGTGTGTGTAACGTTCCAAAATGGAGAGAATAGTTTCTGATTGAATCGTTGCAAACGCTACACGACCATAGAGGGTTCCTGGGTCCTGAAGAATTACCCCGAATCGACACCATAAAAACCCGTAAAAACGCTAAGGTCCTTTACGGAGGTCAAATTTATTCGAAAACGTAAAATTTCTCTTCTTTTTTTTGTTCTTTTCCCACTGCTGGAAAACGATCTCGATGCGAACGAAAAAAAAAAAATATATATATATATATATAATATTGCTGTATAAAGATCATGCTTTTATTAAAAATACGTTTATATGTATAAATATATGGTGTAGTCGTTATTATGATTATATATAATTCTGATAAAATTTATCGATTAAATCGCGTAAAAATAACATTTTAATACAATGAAAAATAAAAATGAAAAAATTTACATTTTATAAACAATTAAAAATTATAATATAAAAAATAATTTATATAGTTCAATTTCATAAATTTGTAGCGTGCAGCTTAAATTAATTATAATATGATATTTTGATTATCAAACTTATAACATGCTTTCGATTTTTTTTTTGGAGTGCGGTTTTGAGTTTGATACCCCTGATATATATATATAATGTTTTTAACATTCATGGCCCGCTCAACTCTCACATAAATCAATATATATATATATATATATATATATATATATATATATATGCAAATTTTATAATAATATATGTATGTATTAAAGTGAAAGCAAACACGGTTCTATTCACTCATATTATATCTTCATTCATTAAAATGACGTGAAGTGAATTCCAAGAAGAAAATCCCACTTTGTAACATCTTTTTCTCTATTGTAAACGGAGCTTTTACTCTAGTGTCTATCTCATTAACAACTAATTATACATAAAGTAATATTATCTTTTCTTATATAAGTACATATTTTATATATTATATTATACAATATAAAGACGTCAACGTGGAAAATTTGTGCAATTTAATCTTTTTTTATTATAGAAAAAAAATATAATATATTTCATTTATATATATATATATATATATATATATATATATATGTGTGTGTGTGTGTGTGTGTGTGTCTGCGATATAAAATCAAGAGATAAAAACGAGAAAATCTACTTTGAATATTCCCCAAAGGGGTTGTAAAATAACCCGTTTCAATTCGGACATTGTAAAATTTAACCCTTTCCGTCAAAACGGCGATAATTAATTAATTTTTAAAAATGACATAAAATTTTCACGACAACGATGATATATATATATATATATATATATATATATATATATATATATATATATATATATATAACACTTCCCCTCAGAAAATTTTTATTGCACCGATAAACGTTATAATTGAAGTCAACACGTCCATTAAAAAAAAAAAGAAAAGCTGTAAAAGTGTGTTCGCATAAAATTGTGCAATCTTATATTGTAATTAACGACCGCAATTTACCGTTTAATTGAACCAATATCAAACATCATATAACATCAGGTGATTTTATATCGCTAAAGTGACGTACGACATTTGAATAAGTGATTATGCCTGTTATATAAAGTATATTACCATATAATAAAAATTCTGTTAGATACAATGCAGCGCCATCTATTGTTAACGTTTTCCATAAATATTTATTTAATATCTGTTGCTTTCTTCGCATATAAACTATTATTATTTTATTACAACTTTTTTTACCAATATTTATATATTTATTATTAAAAGTAATCGAACAATTTTATTCAATGTAAAAAATGTGAAATAATTATGATCTATTTAAGATTAATTAAGATATATATATATATATATATATATATATATATATATATATATATATATAATATAATATAAATTATTGTTATTAAAATAATTTAATTGCTATTAATCATATGTATTATCACTAGATGGTGCTGTTTCAATACATCGTTATGAAATGTATTTTGTTTTATATTAAAAATATAATTGATTACACAGCCTTTAAGCCATATTAGATATTTTTACAATTATCTATAATATATATTTATATGTACAAACACATTAACAATATTCTATTACACTCAATAATTATTTATTTCATAAAATTACTATATCGCGTCAATTTCACATATAATATTTTAAAAGCCATATATTTTATATTATACATCCTACATCATCATCGTTGTCGTCATCATCATCATCATCATTTACATTCATGTTACGTTTATATGCATCAAAATTGCCGTCAATCAACCTTAATGATCACATAAATACACTCGATACAATGTATGACATGTGATATCACGTAAATAGGTCAGAAATTGACACACACACACACACACACACACACACACACACATATATATATATATATATATATTAAAAAATAAAATTAAGGACTTACCTTGAAAGGATCCTGATGTGCTGTCACATATACGGATGTCCTTCTGCCAATTAGTGATCGACATCCTATGGAACTGCTCCTGCGACCGGACATCCGGTCCTGCGGGACCGGAAGCATTTTCTCTTATTATGAAAATACGTATATATATATATATATTTAAAATATTAACGATTTCTTTTTAAAGTAACGTATTTTCAATGCACAACATCGAAATATCGTCTTAATAACAACGAATCCCGTATAAAAATTCGACATTTCAGCTACGAAATAAAAATCTAGATCACTTTTTTTATATTTTAATCAGTTTATTTGTTTATATTTGTGATTTTATGAATACTATTTTTTATTTTTTAAATATATAGGTTTTTGGATTCTTAGAGTTGTTCAGTCAATATGTCCGATCTGAAATATTAAAAATATTAATTATTACATACAAATTATTATAAAAATCGTTTTCATAATGTATATTAAGAATAAATGTAAAATATATTATTTCTACGTTTTTTTTAACTTTGAAAATATATTTCAATTTTGAAAGATTTGCAAAAGGAAACAAGACAATTGACTTGCATTTTATCATTATTTTGTTATCTTTGATGGCTATAAAAAATAATGAAATATTATCGAATTAATTCGATTATCAAACGAAAGAGTTCGAATAATATTTATTACATTTAAAAATAAGAGTGAAATATCTATTAAACCGATATTATTTTTTTTTATTTATACATAATATATAGAACATTTTATATATAATATATAGATATTTTTTAGATAGACAAGCGTTTGTTCCATTTAAATAACGAACGGTCAAAAGCCTATCAATCGTAACAAAATTATTAATGAACTCGATGAACCGTCGTACGCTTTCAATTAAGGCCTCAAACTGAAGTTATGAACCCTCGGAAAAGGGTAATAATACCGGTTAATTTAAACATCAAAACTGCATTAGATAAACCGTTTGAAACTTTACCGCAACCGGCATTTATATATAAAATGTTTGAACTCATCGGCGAAACGTCGAACGGCTGTACGAGTACATTCACTGTGACCGTTTGATGAGAGAAAAAAAAATCGAACGAAATTAATAAACATGGGAAAATGAATGATGACGTACTAGAAAAATATAACCATCAAAAAATGTGGTGAATTTGTTAATAAAATGTAAATTTTTTATTCATTCTTCCAAATCAATCCCCTTAAAAGTAATCCTCGTCCGATAAAACGCACTTTTTCCATTCCTCGAAACAATCGGAATAGTATTTTTCCGGTATAGCCTTCAAGACCTTCTTCGGTTCGGTTTTTATCACCTCAATCGTATCAAAACGATGACCTTTTGAGTTTGTTGAATAGCTAAAAGTCGCGCGGAGCCAAATCGGGCGAATACGGTGGTTGCGAAACGATCTGAGTAGAGTTTTTGGCAAAAAATCGCGAAGAACCAATGCAGTATCAGTGCATTATAATGATGAAGGAACCAAGTGTTGAGAAAACACGTGTAACTCGGAAATAATTAAAACTTTTGACAAACGGATACTTAGCAAATTTTATAGACAGTCCTACCAAACTAGGAAAATAAATTACAATTTACCTGCTTTCCTACTGCCCGAAAGTTTTAAATGACAATTTCACTTTACTTTTTGATCACAATAGTATATTGATACATTTATTAATTGAATTTTTTCAGAATATTTACAAAATAGAAAATGTGAATGAATAGAAAAATCGTTCAAAAATTGACTATGTTTATAAAATTGTTCAAAAAGAAAAGACGAGAAAAAATCGGTGTTGATAAGAATGTGGGACACGCATATGAGGAAAATAAGAAAACCCATTTTTCCAAAATGTGAAATATATTCAGTTGTAAATGAGAAAAAACAAAGGGCGATATGTCAACAATTGGCCTTTTTTCCGAGCATTGCATTCGGAAAATTCTAAGCAGATACATTTTATCAACACTTTTCTAGATGGAAAATATTTTTTTTTTGTTAATATATAATTTATATTAAAAAAAAATAAACTGCATACGTCTTCGTTGAAAATATTAAACGCATATTTTTTTTTATTTGAAATTCTCGGATTTTTTTTTTTTTTTTGGTTATTTTTTATACATTTTTGCTATGACCGATGATCGTTCAAAGGTCGATAGAAAAACGGGAAAAACGATATTTTTCATTGTATTTTTCTTTTATTTTATTTTATTTTTTTTTTTGGACGAGAGAAGAAAATCGCAAAGAAACATTCGTCAAGTCTTATCACGGTTTGTTGGAAGTCGTCGTTTATTTAAAATGGCGATTTCGCCCTTCGCCCTTCGTTCAGATATATATATATATATATATATATATATATATATATATATATATATATTCCGGTTCTCGTCGCGTAAAAGATAAGTCTGACAATACAATAACCGCGATTGCGATATCATGCAAAGGTTACGTTTATTTTTATTATTTTGTACTTATATATATATATATATATATATATATATATATGTATAACCAGGATTATATGATAAGGTTTTATGCGATTATCTTGAGATCGGTTTGTATATTGTTTTCTTTTTTCTTTATATATAATTTGACATTGTAATAATATGTATAGAATAATGATGAAAATTTTTGACATATATACAATATATATATATATATATATATATATATATATATATATATATATATATAATTAGTATTATACGAATAATATTAGAAAGAAATCAACGAATATGCAAAAATCAGATTTTTATTTGCTATATTGTCTAGATATTTTTTTTATAATATGTATTTTCAACCTTTTTTTCAATAATCATCATAGAAACAATATTTATAATATATTTCAATGATTATATATATATATTATTTAATTTTGAAAACAAAGAATCAATCGAATATCACATTTTTTCTAAAAATCCATGATATATATCTAAAAATCCTGATCTATATAATAAAAAAATCTAAAAATATTTATATGCTAATTTAACAAATTTTAACATTTGATTTCTTCTATAATTATTATTATTAATTAAGACATTTACTCAAAAAAATCATATTACTGTTATATATATATATATATATATATATATATATATATATATATATATATATATATATATATAAAGATCAATCGTTGAAAAAGTGTCACTTGAAAATATAAAATAAACAACACAAAAACAGTTTATTTTTAATTTACAGAAAATCACCCTGTATAATGAGCGCGTATATAAAGAGGTTGTATCTCTCACGCGATCAAAGTTTTCAATGCGTTAAAAGGCGCGAGAAAAACGTTATTAATTTTAACGAGCTCGCCATTTTCAGCGGCGTTAAAACCGAGCTTTCGCAACGTTGAAATGTTTCACTAATGAACCGAATACGAAAGAGTCGCATAGAAAATGCACTTAAACCCTTTTACACTCGACAATTCGTACAAAATACACAAACATTCACATAGTGAAACGATTCACACCAAAGGCTTTAAATGCGGTATACTAGATTTAATATATATATATATATATATATATATATATATATATATATATATATATATATATATATATATGTATACTATGTGATATATATAATATTTTTAAACGTTTGTTGCTAATTCTATTGTTCTTCTGTCGGTGGTTTTATAATAAATAAAATTAGGTCGAAACGTTGGGATAACAAAAATGAACTATGGAATATATGTATATGATGTATATTGTATGCAATAATTAATCCTGTAAACGCTACCGCAACGCCATCTACTGTTAATGTTTATAAGCACGTATAATAACAAAATAAATTCTATTAAAAATATACATCAGTTTTCACATAAAATTTTATATAAAAATTTATTTATTCTAAATTATTAGTATTTTTAATATAATTCCATGAACAGATTATATATATATATATATATATAAACTTGGAAAATTCTATGTAAAATTAATTATTAAATCATCCTACAATAAACGAACGCTATGAATTTTAGATAAAATATTCATTTCTGCAACTGCTATGCGATGGAACTTAATTATTTATTATATGTTAATCAAATTTTAAACTTTGCAGAAACTATGCAACGAAACTATATATAATAGTATATATCAGGGGTGGTCAAGCTTCTTGATAGTCCGAGTTAGTTTTCAAAATTTGAAATTTTTCACAAGATGCAATTAAAAAAATATGCAAAAAACATATTATTTTTTTTTTGCAGAAATTATATTTATTGATAACATATAAATTAAAGTACAAAATATGTGTATTAAATTTAAATATTATCTTTCAAAAAACCGTGTGTGACCTGCAGTTTGGCTACCCCTGGTATATATATATATATATATATATATATATATAAAGGTTTGTGTGTGTGTGTGTGTGTGTGTAGTATATGATGCGCTTTATGCAAAAGCCAAAAATGACGAAAGTGTACGAAAACTTAATTTGCATTCTGATTTGCATCCTGGATGCTGTTTGTGAAGTTCAATACGCGACAGTTGGTTCAAAATCATAACTTTACTCGAATTCACAGTTCAAGTTCCTAGTTGGAATGCCACCGATAAAACTATCCGGCGAATATGTACACATTTCCAAATTTCAAAACTTTCGGAAAAGCTCGTCCGAATGCCGCGCGTCTCGTGTGTTGTTGCGTGCATGTTAAGCAACGTGAACACGGGCAATTTTATATTACACGGACTTTTTATATACGTTCAAATTTAATAAATTTTCAAAATCAAATTCGACAATTTATAAATTAAAAACGTACCGTATATTTGTACTCTTGCATTTATTCTATATATATATGATGTAAACGTTGATTAAAGTGTCAATAGAAAAAATTGAAAGCAATTTGTAAAGAGATGAATTTGATTTGAAAGTATTGAATTTCGTTTATAAAAATATTAAAATTAATTTTCATTTCTTTTATATATATATATATATATATATATATATATATATGTGTGTGTGTGTGTGTGTGTGTAAATATGTAATACACATACATAAATTTATTTAAATATTTTTTATGTATTTCATAGAAATATTTTCGACGCAAATTCATATTTTAATAATTTTTCAATCTGCGAAAACTCGGGAAAAACTGAATTTCCCTTTGACAAAAGCATTCGCTGACCATACACAAGTGAAGAGGCGTCGTAACCGAGATACGACCAGGCGTGGCACTTCAATAGCCTTAATCAGAAACAAAACCCGCATACATATTCAACGTATACAGGGTGTGCGAAAATAAAAAATAAATAAAACGAAAGAGACATACTCGCCGTGTTAAATCTCGCATTCAATTTTTACTTTTGAAATTCGCGTCGTACGTCGAATTACATCGACAAACTACGACCGTTTTCACTGCATGTCTAAATGCGAAATCAAATTAGACATCTTTTTGAAAATTTTGACAAAATTCGTTTATTAGACAATTTTTTATATATTCAAACACACACACAAGTATATATGAATAATAAAATAAAAAATCAACTTTGTCAATTTATATGGATTTTAGAACAGATTTACAATTTGTTATTGTTGTTGTTTTTTTTTTAAACTATCGTACGAAACGAAGGGTTAAAATTAAGAAAAAACCGGAAAAGCGTTAGCGACGGAAAATCGCGAAAAAGTCACGAACGATCGATTCAACGGACCAATTTATTTATTTTTCTTTTTCTTTTTCGTCTTTTCTCTTTTTTTTCTTCTCTTTCAAGCCAATTATTGGAAACTTTCGGGACGACATTTCGACGGACATTTCGCAATCTTGTCATCGAACGCGGCTTGAATCGAACCGCTTCGTTGGCGAAATGTCCTCATCTTCAATAGATCACGTCGTTTCTGCCTTTTCGTTTCTTTTCCTGTCTTCTTCTTCTTTTTTCTACTTCTATATAATACGTCTTCTGTGACGTACTTTGTGTCTTTAACCTTTTACGCTCATTTCACATTATTGCCAAATTTACTATATACACACGCACGCACGCACATTTTCACAGTGTACAATTACACAATAATTACTTGTTGAATTATATAATTAATTTATAAAAGAATTATTGTCATTTCGATTGAATAAATTCAGACACATTATATATTATGATGTGTGAAACTCGCTTAAAATATGTCAAAATTTAATTGATCAAAATGCTACTTTAAAAATTTATTAATCAGTGTTTATTCTGATATCAAAATTATACTTTTTTTCATAATTTGACATTGTTAAAATTGATTTAGTTAAAAATATATTATATTCACATATTTATGATAACTACAGTTATTTTATCTATCAATTTCACTTTTTTAAATAAAATTTCTATACATATGATAAGACGAAATTGAATAATAAAAAAATGAATTTGAAAGAAAAAAATATTTATTTGATATATATATATATATATATATATATATATATATATATATATATATATATATTGTGAAATTTATTATTTTTGTGATAAATAAATACATTTTCGAAATAATTTCGTATTTCGGTCAATAATTTACCTCGAAAGCAACATTTCAAAAGATTATAATCTACTTTAAACTGTTTGCGGTTATAATCTTACGAATCTGATCCAACTATTTATTAGAATAATAAATAGATAACAATGAAAACGTGCTTTAATTTCAAACTCTTACAATTATTTTAATATTGTAATTTTATTTATAAATTTTAATATTTATGACTATATTACCACAGTCTAATGTATTGACGATATAAAAAAAAACCATCGCCGTGAAACTCGAAAGCGAGATCAAAGCATTTCGCAAACTTCAATACGACTACTTAATATTTAAATCATAAAACGTAACGAATGATAAAAAAAAACTCACTTCGGTAAACTTGTGAAGCTTTCGAATTTTCTTTGAACTTCTAAATTCAATTTCTAAACCGATTTCGCGCTTGCAATCTGACCGCAGCCTTACTTTCGACCGGCTAAATTCGTTTTTAATCCGTTTCATATTAATTACGCGTCAATCGTCCGAATATAATAAACCTTCGAAATGATGACGGAAAAAAAATAGAATTAACCGCCTATTAATTTAGGTCCGAATTTTTCGCGTAATTTTAAAATATTTCACAATTAGTTAATGGGAATGCGGCTTAATTAAAATTTTCCGGTAGCGAAAAAAAAATTTTTTTTTCGCACATCGCACACAGCGCATAAAAATAAAATATCTGGGGTGAAAACGAGAAAAAAAATGTTCTATCGATGAAAATAGGGTTATATTGAGAGTTTTCCGGAAGTGAAAAACGGAAGACGACGCGAGTTTTTCCGCGAAAAGGCTGCTGATTTTATATGTCACTTTTTCAACATCATGTATAATTAGAATATATTTAATGCGTTAAATATTTCTATTATATAAATAGATTTATTATAGAAATATATAAAACCTCTTTTTTGTCTTTCTAATGAAAAATATATAATTAATTACATAATTTCGAATTAATTTTTTTTATATAAAATATATCTGTTTAAAATTTTTATTTCACATACAAATTTAAACATAGCTCTACTTATGTTATATAAAATTAAGTTATTTATTATATTATATAAAATTAAATTAAATGTGTTATATTAAATTATCAAATTTAATATTATATAATATATACAAATTCGATATAAAATTATATTTTATTTATAATTTATTTTTATTTCTATTATATATATATATATATATATATATATATATATATATATATATATATATATATATATATATATATATATATAATGACTCATAGTATAAAATAAAACTATAAATATTATTAAATTACGATTAATTTATTTTGTGAGATAAATATCAAGATTTTTATACAATTAAAAATTATATCTATAATAAATTTAGTTTTAAATTAAACATATAAATCTATTGTAATATTTTTTTTTGTAACAAAATTACTAATTATTGCAATTAATGTATTAACATATTTTATTAATTCGTAAAATACGCATGTAATATTTTGCGTGCTTAAAAGCTATTTAAATAAATAATATATTATATTTAATATATATATATATATATATATATATATATAAACTAATAATAATTGTCATATTTTTAAAATATTTAAAAAAATATTTTAAATTTTCCGATTTTCCGACGCTTTTTATACGTTGATATGATCGATTCGTTTTTTTTTTTTGTTTCAAATTACTGACATTTACTATTGAAACTATAAAGAAGAAAAACATATTTTTCCTATCTATATTGCACTTTTTTTCTGAAAAACCGACTCTTTTTTACTGAAAACATCAAAATTTTCCTAGTTTATCTGATTTGTTTTGTGGAAAACAGCGTCTCAAAGGAAAACCTTCCCTTCGATACAATTTTATAAAATGTACAATGCAATCGTGTTCGGCGATGCAGTTTTTATCATATCGAAGACTTTCTAGAATTTTCAGCAAAATATCGATCAATTTCACCCTTACATATAATATAATAATATACTTTGATACTAAAAGTTGCCGATATTCAAAGCTTTTTCATCTTTTTTAAAAGTAATGTAAAAAATTATTCGTACAATTCAATATATAAAAATAATTTTAGAATATTATAATATTAACTATTTATAATATAATTAAGAAAAATTTTAATTTCATTATAAACGAGAACACAATTAAAATTAAAGATGTTATCGTGCGAATTTGCGTGAAAAGAAAATTTTAAATATAATCATTAATTATTCATTATCATTGCGACTTATCTGCAAAATTTTAATTTTAGATATATTTATGAACAATTTAAACAATTTATTCCAGTGCAGTATAATTTTATAAAAAAATATTTGCATTGAATTACTTAAAATTATTTATATGCATTAATTACACTATATAAACTGTAAAAATTCACAAATAATACTGTAGTTATTTATTCAGTTTTAATAATTAAAAATATATTATATACATTAATATTTATTTCCATTGAAAAATTTGATTCACTATTATTTTTTTAATAAAATATTTTTTCGTTAATAAAAATATATGCATATATAACTCAAAATTCTCTATATAAATATAAGAATTTCCTATATCAAAAAAATAATAAACTAAAAATGTCATTTATAAATCATGAACGTTATTATTGATCCGTCTCTATAGTGAATATTCGCTAATTAAGTAATTACGCTCACCGTAATAAAACGATAATTACATTTTAATTTAATTAAACTTTAAAAATCGGCAAGCATTTTAACCGGCAATACGATTTTTTGACCTAAAAGAAAAAATAATAATTAAACAAGGATTTTTTTAAAACAAAATTACTTTAAAAATGAAAATATATTCATATAATATGAAATAGAAATACTAATGTAATCAAAAAGTAAGATGAAATTGTCATTTAAAACTCACGGGCAGTTAGGAAGGCAGTTAAATTGTATTTTTTTCCTAGGTTGGTAGGACTGTCTGTAACATTTGCTAAGTATCTATTTGTAAAAAAAAATAATTATCTCCGAGTTACACGTGTTTTTACAATTCTTTGTTCTTTCATCACTCATATCAACCACCGTATTCGCCCTATTTGGCTCCGTGCGACTTTTAAATTAAACTTATATTGATATTGAAACGTTTACCATTTAAAAATATCACATGTAAACAAATAGCGATAAAATTAACTCGAATATCGATATAAAAATAGTTTCTAATAAAATTTCTTGAACCGAATCATCGTTGAATCGCATGTAAAAATATCAAAAAATCAAAAAAAAATATATACAGCATATATGAAAAAGGGAGGGGGATTAAATGTTGAAGAGGGGGGGGCGTATAAAAAAATTGCGATTTATGTACCCCGTCGGTAATAAAATACCGAATCAAGATGGAATCCGTGTTCGTTCCCGCAGACGATCGTAAAATACAGACGCCGAATTAAATTGGAAAAGTTTGTCGACGGTGACCGACAAGAGGTCCTGAAAATCGCATATTTTCATGCAAAAAAAAACATTTCCCACACCATAAGCTGCTACTTAGAAAAAAAAAGATTTTTTATTCGAATGGGAGGATAGAAGGGGGAAAAAAGACAAAAGGAGAACTAGAAAAAAAATATTGAACAGGAAGCGTTCCGTTGTAGCGCGACATCTGTTGGACGATATGAACACGTCGTTCGTTAATCGTAAAAGTTTTCGGTTTTATGTTTCATCTTGTTATTTTTATATGTTTTTTACAAAAAAAAGAATGCGAATATCAAAAATAAATAAATTAAAAAAATAATATAATACCACTAATCTGTCTATAATTTTATAATATTTAATCAGTGACGTTACATATATTTATTTATTTATTTCTTATATAATTGATTAACCGGATTAATATCATAATTGTGTTATATTTATTTTCATTTTTTGACACCAGTAATATTTTTCAAAAATTTTTAAAAGAAAGAAAGAAAAATATATATATATATATATAATATTCATAAATGCCTTTTTATATTAATTTCATAAATTGTCTTTTATTCTATTTAATTATTAATAAAAAAAACGAACATACACACACGAAAATTACAATCATATATAAGAATGAAAAATATGCGTCTGAAATTTGTAATATATAAAAAAAATATTCTTACCTAAGTCGAATGAATAATTAAAGATTTTACTACGTTTACGTGATAGTTGTGTAAAGTTTTAGACCTTTTTCTTTTTTTCTTTTTTTTTTGGAGAGGGGGGGGGCACATATTCGCTTTTACGTACATCGTAATAAAGACAGGGTTCATATCTTGTTTTTGATGTCGTAAAAACTTAAAATTCAATACGTTTCATTGTCGCATTTACGACGAAAACTGCTCGAGAATTTATTTATATATATATATATATATATATATATATATATATATATATATATATATATATATATATATAATATGTTATATATTAGACTTTTGTGTATTCAATAAAAAGCGTCAATTTAATTCCAAATTATATAATTAAATTGTAAAATTTCGTTCTATACTTTTTAGGTAGTGATTCTCAATCTACGTATCGCAAGAATACAAAAATCAATTTATATTTAATAATTATAAATTATATAATAAATATGAAGAGAAAAAAAATGAATAAAAATTATTGTTATAGATAAGAAGTGAGCACAAAATTATGATCTCATTATTATGCTATGGTGGTCAAATAAGGTTAAATTGATATATAAAAAAAAAATATATCAAAAGTCAAAGGAGTAGAAGCAAACAGGAAAACAGCGAATAGACTTAGATTTGTAGTCGAAAAAGAAAAACTTTGGCGCGCTTTTCATTTTAATCGAGTGTCGCCGAGTGAAAAGTCACGATTGAGTTTTCCAAACTCGTAACAACAAACAAATATATATATATATATATATATATATATATATATATTTAAAAAATCTATAGCGAGACAATTTTTTTCACGATATATATATATATATATATATATATATATATATATATATATATATATATATATATATATATATATATATATATATATATATAATTTTAACGTATAATAGTTTTTCTTTCATATGATAGTAAATAAATTTACACTGTTATCTGTAGTTATTTCATCTATTTCAAGAATTTACTATATAGCAATATGTATTCTTTTTGTTTTAATTGTAACTTATTTCATATACTATTGACATTGTTAAAAACAGCAATTTTCCGTATATAAATTTAATATATTTCATCTTAACACCAATCTAGAATATACTACTGAAATCAAAAAGTAAGGCAAAATGGTCATTTTAAACTCAAGGCAGGTAAACTGTATTTTTTTCTAGGTTGGTAGGACTGTCTATAAAATTTGCACAAGCGTCAGTTTGTCAAAAGATTTAATTATCTCCAAGTTGCACGTGTTTTTACAATTAACTCTTGATTTCTTCATCACGATAATGCATCATGTCATGCTGCATTGATTTTTCGCGACTTTTATGTCAAAAAATCGACTCATATCACCGTATTCGCCTGATTTGACTCCCTGCGATTTTTGGCTATTCAACAAACTCGAAAAGCCAATGTGGAGACGTCGTTTTGACACGATTAAAAAGATAAAAACCGAATCGAAAAAGGTCTTGAAGGCTATATCAGAAAAAGACCATTCTGACTGTTTCGAAGACTGGAAAAGCGTTGACAAAAGTGCGTTTTATCGGACGGGGATTACTTTGAAGGGTTGAAATTGATTTGAAAAAATAATTAATGTACATTTCATAAATAAATTCAACTTACTTTTTGATCACATTGTTATATGTATTATATATATATATATATATATATATATATATATATATATATATATATAAATCGAGTCACTAGCTCTATATATGACATAAATTGTTAAAGTTTTATTTAATGATTCAATTCTAGCAGCGTATCGAAAAATATATGTGTGTAATATAAAATTTCTTCATTCGCAAAAGTTACCAGAGAAAAAAAAACAATATAGACACAACGTTTTTTTTTTCTACATTTCTTACATGAAAGATTCATTTCGCTTTTTAATATAGTCGATTAAGGGTCGAGGGCGGGAAAGGGTCGAAATCGAATTCGAAGCGGGACTATGATATGGAATATCCAAAAGTCAAACAAAATCAAAGTAAACGAGGAGGAAAAAAAAAAAACCAGCGCCTTCGAAATTGAAAAAGTTTTCCGTCGATTACGAGCCCCCCCCCCCCCGTATTTATATACATATATATTATTATTATTATTATTATTACTATATTATTTTTCGCTATTGCGGTGACTGAATTTATTATGCGAATTGCCTGTAACACATACGAAAGCGTACAGTACTGTATTATGGGACGTTTTTGAGCGTATTTTACGCTGAAAATCCGAAACGTTTTCATGTAAATTCTATTGTGAAAATATACGCGGTTTTTATTTTTGCCCCCCCCCCTCTTGCCCTCTCGCCTTTTTCGAGCTGGAAAAAAAATAAATAAATATAAGTACGAAGGGCCATAAAGCAAACGATATTACTGCCGCGTATATATATATATATATATATATATATATATATATATATATATATATATATAAGTTGAAAAAACATCCTGGCTGCCATAATAAATAAACAAATAAACAAATATTATTTTTATCGTAAATTTATTTACCAATTACCGACGCGAGTCAGATAATAATTTTATTATTATTTTTAATCGCTTTTCTTTGTTTAAAAATGAATTTAAAAAAATGCGATAAATATATAATCAACATAACATATTATATTAATAAAAATTATATATAATAATTCATAGATATACATAGAAAAAAAAATTATATATATTTATATATTGCTGTTAAAATACTTCTAGATTAAACTAATCAATCTTCAGATCCGATAAAGCACCGTAGCTTATTTTGTAAATCAAATTTTAATCAACGTATTTTTAGTAAAATCTATGATTAAATTCGAACATTAAAATAATTTATAATGAATATGACGTCATTATTTTTTTTTTAGAAATTATTATATCATTTATATATATATATTTCCATCGATCGTTAAATATCTAGAATGATATCGCTATCGAAAAAGATACCGAGACTAATTATACTCGAAAAAAAAAGCTTCCTATTAATCTGAAAGTTTTGCGTCGAAAAAAGTTTTTAATCTTAAAAAATCTATGTTTTCAGTCGAAAAAAAGTTTTTTTTTTTTTGACCGGAACGAAAAGTGTAATTTATCTGCGAACGAACAAAAAAATATAGTAGCATTTTTTCAGACCTCGAATTAAAAGGGATAAAAACGGATAGCTTGAAATTTAATTCGGACGAAAGGAAAAAATTTATATAAAGCCTAAAATCTAGAGTCTGCTTTAGATTTTCTCGTTTAGTTTCCATTCAAATTAAACGTAGAACAATAGAAGAAATAATCTAAATTGACAAAGGACAAATTTAAATTTTAAATCGACTCGTGTAAATCAATTTACATTCATACACACACACACACACACACACAAACATAAAGAAATATAAAAATATCAGGCATTATATAAAAACGTCTTTAAAATACCAATACAAAATCAATTTCTATATTAACGAAATTCAATGAAGATATATATATATATATATATATATATATATATATATATATATATATATTTACATTTTAAAGTAGTATGTAATTTAATTGTTATAAAATGATCTGTCAAAAATTGTATTACATTATATTCAAGCGGACCTAATGAATGAAGTTCGTGCACAGTTGGAAAAAAAATACTCAAAAATAAATACAATGTATTTTTTTTTATTTTATAAAATTTCAGATTAAATACAGACTGTTTTAAAAAAGTTCTCATGCAAATTCTGACAAGCCATGAATAAATAAAACGAATTCATCCCCCCCCCTCACCCCCAATGCAATGAACAAATTCAATTTAGTACAGTAATGCAAACAAGATAATTCCTAGCGTAGTTTCGTTGCGAAACACGCAAAATAAATGCGACTATAAAATACAGTAACCAACTAAATTATTCCATTTTACTGTATATAATAAATTATATTATATTATATTACACTGCATATATTTATATATTTGGCAAAAATTCAACCCGTATTTTTCATACAAAAATAGAAAAAAAATACGATTTTCTATGACCTAATTTTATTTATTATATATATATATAATATTTTAATTAAATTAATTGTAATAAAACAAAAATAATAATTTTATACGACAAAGTCTAAAGAGTAACGAATAAACAATAACTTATCGATAAACGGCAAGTTTAGTTAATTTTAAACATAACCAACTTAAAACAAGTTCAGTTTACTCACCGTAAAATTTAACTTTATATCCTGTTTCAATATCACTTGCACTGATATTATTTTATAACTATTTTTTAAAAAAATCCATTGGCGTAGATTATATAATTATTATTATTATTTTCGTTATAAATTGCACGCTGAAAACTTTTTACATCCTAAAAATCAGAGTGACACATCAAAGTTATCGACGAAACAATAAGTAAAAATGATTTCTAAAAAGCAATTTAAAAATTTTTTTTATTAAGATTTTTCGTTTTATAAATATAATTTAAATATTTTACAATTCGAATATCAAACGATAAATTATTATTGTTATTTGAAATGTAGTTTTAATGAGAGCGTATTGAAACGAATAACGGTCGTTCGAGATTTGAATTTGGCGCCACCGTCGCGCGCTTAAAACGGACGGTGCTGCCGCCGTGCAAAACGTGCCGAGTTTCGGCCAGAACTGGGTGGGTGTACGACGTTGTCGCCTCAATCGGGACTTTGGCGAAAAACCCCACACGCGAGCCGCCCCTGGCTCCGCCCCGGGTACAACACTCGTATATCTCGCCGCCCCCGAACCTCGCGTTGAACGCCCCTTTCGTTTCGCGGCGCTCGGTCGCACAACGTTCACTCTTACCGTTTTATTTACAAAACACGAAAGACACAAAATGTACTGATGGAACTTTTCTTTTTTTTTTTTTTTATGAAACTTTCGCCGAAGAAAAGTTTGAAGCGGATCAGGTTCGAATCCCAGAGTGTCACTTCATAAACATCTTTATTGAGTTTCTTTTCATTATATATAATTATATTATAAACTGAAAGTTCTTTTATTTCATTACGCCAAATTATATATATATATATATATATATATATATATATATATATATATATATATATATATATATATATATATATATATATATATATATATAAATTTAAAATTATTAAACTTCTTATCGTTCGATCATTCAAATGATTGACACTAGATTTATATCAGGAATTCTCAACATTTTCATCACACGGATCATTATTTTTTTTCAAATATCAAAAGATCTTTATTTTAAAATAAAATATTTTTCATTTATTATATATATATTAAAATTTAGCAAAAAAAATTTTTTTCATTTTAAAATATACGTTTAAACTCTTAAATTATAAGAAAGTCTTTAAATATCATATATTAAGATTTTTCTTGATATTAAAAAAAATATTTTTTTTTCAAAATAATTCTTTCATTTTAGTAGTAAAATTCAATTTTCACAAAAAAAAATCTTTTTTTTTACATTTTTTTACTTCTTTTTGATTCGATTAAGAAAAATAAAACACATTACATTAATGATACTTTTTAAGCACATATTAAACAAGAACATCCATCATTATTTACTTTTCTCTAAAGCAATGAGATTTAAAGATATTTTATTAGAAAAAAATACATACACACACACACATATATATATATATATATATATATATATATATATATATATATATTCTACAAAAAAATGTCAATATTAAGTCAATCTATCCATTATAAAAAAGTCTTCCATTTATGAATACATCAAAGTTTTCCAATTTTTTAAAGTTAATCAAACATTCGAACAGTTCAAAACAAAAAGAAATTCACCAACGCTAAAAAACTTAAATTAACTTGCGAATCCCGAATAGACAATTATATAATAACACTGGTCACATTTTCTTCTCCGATGGCCACATTCCGTTTTTAGACTACGATATGAATATTTATACGGAGAATCTTTAACAAGACTTGTACAAAACGGAAAAGCCGACGGATCACCGCAAACTAAACCGAACGATTGTTCTTTTATCCTGAAGGACGAAACTGGGAAAAGGGGGAACGGGGCAGAGGGGAAAGAGGAGGTGGAGGAGATTTTCGTATGGACGAAAGGATGAGTTTTGTACGTAACTTTTAGGTCGTCTGTATAATTAAACTTCGCAAAACCACTGCACGACTCAGTTATATAATGGCAATAAGTGTTTGCTTTCCGACACACATATCTATTAAAATTATATTAACTTTAATTACGTCATACGCAATGAGAAATATATATATATATATATATATATATATATATATATATATATATATAGTTAAATTTGATTAATCGTCGTTTATAATTATATAATGACATAATATCGTATTTATATACGACATTAGGCGGTGAGCGCTCACAGATGGCGCTATTGCAACGCGCGAACTATAATATTGTAACACATATTAACTAAACTTAATTTTAAAAATGTATAATATATAATATTTGTATATTTTTATAGCACAAGAAACGATCGAAGCGATTTTAAAACCGTTTCATATTTTATAAAGAGAATTATTGAAAATCAAAATCTTAATATTGTATATAAGGAGCAAGACATGCTTTTGCACTTTTCAAAACTTCCCATAAGACATTTTAATATATTAAATATTATATAAAATGAAAAATGAACGAATGATACAAGTGAAATATTTATACAAAAAAATAGACAATTTCGAAAATGTACTTTTTTTACATTATATATATATAATAAATATATTTTTTCAATTTCTAATAAAAATACTGTTTTTTTTATATTTTATTATACATCCAAATGAGATATTAATCAGATTGATATGACAAAAGATTATTATTATCACAGTCTTATAAAAAAATCCGTTTAATTATTATAATACATAATAATAATTGCAGCGGTCAAATTTAACCGCAATTTTCGTTATGTAAAAATAACTTTTGCGCACTTATATCCACCGTATTCTATTCGTCACAATATATATATATGTGGCATAAGAATGAAATATGACATTTCACCGTATTATCTTCGATCAAAATTTATATTATATATTGCGTACAATAGAAAAAAAAATGGCGGCCGACGAAAACTTCAATTGAATTATTGCTTTTATTTGTAACGATTTGTTTTACTTTCGCTGCTATTAATTATCAACACGTCAAACGAAACAAGATTGATAAGATAAATATCTAGAAATATATATATATATATATATATTAAAGACATTGTTTTTCAATACGATAAATAATTGACAAACATCGCTTTCGTTCAATTCATTTAAATTTATATAATAAAAATATTAATAATACTAATAATTTTTTAAATTACATATAAAAGTGTTAAAATTAATTTTAATAATATTAAAAAAATATATAATAATTCAGAGATTATAACATGAACGAGTCATCAGCTCTATGCGTAACTTCAATGATTTTTAAGCAAATAATTTGATTTTTTTTTGTAGTAATCAATACAATCTAAGAATAATAAAATTACAATAAATAAATTGTATATTGACATATATTAAAATATTAATATATAATACAAAAGTAATTCATATCATATGAAAATTGCCGCATATAATAAAAATTATATTCTAAGTGGAATTTTTTGAAATTTTATTCTTCTAAACTGAAATGAAAAATGTATAAAAATAACTAACTAAATTTGCTCAGATAGTCAAAACTATTTTTACTTCTAGTTTTTTTCTAATCAAATCGCAATTTTACACGTTCGAATAGCTGTCCGATGCAAAAGTTCGCGTGTCTCTATTATGCGAGCGAACTTTCGGATTATCCGGCCGACGACTAGCTTAAGGTTTCATATGTATTTATACATTTTTCAATGCGCATCGACGAGACGAATCGAAATGCTGAAAGCAGTTTGAAAAATCGCACGTGTTTCAGCAAAGTTGTGACGTATTTTCGCATCGAAAATCGCGCGTCGTGAAACGAAAACGCAATTTTTGTATGAAAATTTTCAAAAAAATAAAAAAAATAGAAAAAAAAACAGTCAATTACGTCGACTGTTTTTAATACCGTCAGTCGACAATTAATTAACGTTTACTTAATTAATCGATCGCGGTTAATGCGAAACCGTTTTAACCGTTAACGCTAACCGCGCATTTAACTTGTCGTCGATTAAAAATTACTAAACGACGCGCTTAATCCGTAACCGATATACGTTTTATTCGCACGTAATCGATTAATAGTGATTAATTTATATTAAAGTGACGACATTGCAGTACTTTGTAATACTAATAGTACAAAATATCTAATTTGAATGTTAAAATGTAATTGTGTTAATATTTCGGACCGCAAAATGTGATTTAAAAACATCTGCTATTGATTTTACAACATTCATATATTTGAAGAATTAATTGATTAATAAATCGATGACGTATTAATATCTTTTTTTTATATATATATAAATTTAATAGCGTAGAGTCGATAGTTCTATGATTAACCTTCAAATTAATACGATAAAATAAATAAAATTTTCCGTCTTATAATTGCAAAAGAAAAAATAAATTTAATAGAAAAAAATGTGTTCAAAATTTAAATTTAATAATAATTTAAAACAATTACTATGTTTTTTTTTCAATTACATGCAAGCCTCGATTAACGTCGTCAATTGTTTACATTAAAACGCACAATAAAAAAAAATAACGTTAGTCGTTCGCGTGCAGCGAATTCGTATATATATAATTTTAATTATATTCGCATGTAAACGATTATAATTACTAAAAAGCGAATTAATATTATATATATATATATATATCTAATTTATACAATAGCGAAAGAATATTCTCATTTATATAATTGACATATATACAGGTGCTCTATTATTAATACATTATATATATAATATATTTATACGATATTCCAAAATGTATTTATTCGCGTGTATAGTAAGTGTATTTAAAATATATATGTGTTACCGTTAAAGTTCGAAAATTGAAATTACAACAAATTATATAATAAAATAATTATATTGTATATATACATATACATATATATATATATATATATATATATATATATATATATATATATATATATATTATATGCAGATCAAAATTATTGATTTTTATATTAAAAAAATATTTTTTAAAAAATAATGAATTATTAAATATTTCATTACACTATCAATACATTCATATTACTTAATTCATACATATTTTTGTACAATGACTGATATAAAAATAAAAATCATTCACACATTATCTAGGCAATCTATAATAAAATATTATGTGTGTGTGTGTGTGTGTGTGTTTCAATCAAATTCAGATTAACGACACAAAACAACCCTTCGTACAATATAAAGAGAATGCGAAAAACAATACGATTTATACGGCGACATAAACAATAGCGTTTTCGCGAGTTTCCCCCGTTTTTTGTTTTCCTTTTCGGACCACGACAATTTTTTTTTTCATTTTCCGCTCGGTCCGCCATTTTTATTTTCATTTGTGTCCTTCGGCACCCCGCAGGATTTTCCTTTCGCTTTCCCTTTATCCCTTTGGGTCCCGCGGGACGCATTGTCGGTTTTATACGAGCAACTTTCGATCGGCTATTTGTTTTCCGCGGCCATTGTAATAATCGTTTTAAATGTTAAAGAAGATGAATAATAATAATAATAATAATAAAAGAAATTACTATGTGGATCCTTTGTCGAAATGAAATATTTGATCTTTCGTCTTTTTCAATTAATTTCATCCCCCCCTCTCTCTCTCTGCCGGATATTCTATTCAATATTTTTTTTCATATATTTATATATATTTTTTTTAATTAATTAATAAATTTATAATATTCGAATTGATCAATATTTCCAAAAAAAAATATATATATATATATATTATAATAAAACTATGAACATAATCTTGAAAATTTGAATATGCGATTTCAATTTAAACTCCCCATAACAATAATTATTTTTAATAATTTCGCATAGTTTTCGGCCACTGTTTCTGTATTTTACATTTTTAAATGCTGAAATATTTTTTCAGATATTTTTCGTATTTACAAAATTAATTAAAATCGTAAAAGTGGCACAAATACAACATACTCTTGTTGTAGAAACGAACGAAATAATAAAAATTTTTGTAGAAGACGAAAAATTTTTATATTATTAAAATATATTTTTAATAAACAGAATTACATAACATGTTCAAATAAATTAAAATATATTCAAAATTCTTATTTTTGAAAGCAAAATACTTATAAAAATATAATTTTCATTTTTTTAATAATTACATAAAGAGTTTAATATATTTATTATATATATAATAAAAAAAAGATTTAATATATATTTTTTTTAATATTTCGATAGAAATATAGACGTGAAACGAAAGAAAGATCAATTAATCACTAACATTTTTAACCAAAAATAAATAGTTCAATTTTTACAACATAATTCATTTGTTATATATATATATATATATATATATATATATATATATATATATATATATATATATATATAACAAATGAATTATGTATTATATATTATTATATATTCATTTGTTATATATATATATATATATATATATATATATATATATATATATATATATATAAGAAATAACCTAATTGAAATAATAATAATAATAAAAATATAAATTATATAATTCTCTTAATATATAATATTTTCTGGATTATTTTAGAAAGGAATGAAAAAGTATAGGTAATATCGGGAAGACAAACTGTCTTCCCGATGAAATATTAACTTAATCCCGTGGGACAACCGTAGACAGAAGAAATATGATTTTCATGTGGTCACAATAGCTATGCGATTAACGAATCATATAAAATAATATATATATATATATATATATATATATATATATATATATATATATATATATATATATATCGAATATTACCGATTTATAAATATTGTATATATATATATATTTTCATAATTAAATTTACATTTATAAAATTTCATTATGTCTAAATTTAATCTCATATTAATAAAATAAGTATTATGAATTTTATGTTGACTACCACTGATATATATAGAGATCATCTTTCTTGTTATACAGTGGGAAGATTTCGCGCGTACGTTTCGATCAGAATTTGTAACAGTCGACGAGTTAATCGCTAAACCGTCAGAGCTTTCAAAGCACAATATCGAACGAAAGCTTTTGTACGATTAGGAGCCCCGTTTGCGATTTTCGCCCGTCGTACGACGGGCAAAATGGCGACAATTGTGATTTATTCGACTACAAACAGACAGACAAACATACGACGGCTGTTAGGAGGATTTTAATTGACACGTTATTATATATATATATATATATATATATATATATATATATATATATATATATATATATATATATATATATATATATATATATATATATATATATATATATATATATATATATACGAGTATGTAAATTTTAGTGAAAATTCGCGAATTTCTCATTAATTATTTGCTATTTAAAAGGGGAACGGGAATGCGTTTTCGCACATCATTTTAAGACGAAATGTCTCCGCGGTTTATACGGTGTTTCAATTATGAAAACGAACGAATGAATAATACAGTGACGATTTGGGCAACGTTCGCTTTTATTGAGCCGCGGCGAACATGTGCGAACATGTGCGTACATGTGCGATAAATGCAATACATATATATATATATATATATATATACGCAAATTACACGATACTTACGACAGTAATCGTTTTAAAAATGGCTACACATATTCGTTATCAATGTTAGTTATTTTTAGTTATTTATATAAAAATTCACTTGTATGTTTTTCCGGGTGGAATTTTATAATCGATTTTTCTAGCATTTTCCGTTATCCGATTTTGTTGAAATTTTGCATATTTGCTCACTATCGATGACAATATAAAAATCAATTAACAGATTTATAAAATAATCGATCAATTAGTGACAATTAATTATATCATTATATAATTATATAATTGCCACTAATAAATACGATAGTACATTTATCGATAAATTTATATGATAATATTTTTATTAATGATAATACAACAAAAACGATATAAAATTGTGTGTTTTTTTTTTAATATTTTATACGGTTATATTATTTCTTAATACAACGAAAAATTTCATTTAAAAAATATATTTATTCATCTACATTGTTATTGTATTATCGTCTTCAAAATATACATTATTAAATATTATCATACTTTATATAAACTCAATCTTTGAAATATTTTGATCTATTTCGGCGATACACTTTCATCTATTTATAAAACGCACTGGAGCCATATCTGGCGAATATAGAGGTTGGGTCATATTTTTTTTCCTTAAAAAAATTTACATATATATATATATATATATATATATATATATATATATATATATATATATATAAATATGTAAAATTAATACGATATTATTTATGAAAATTTTCAACAGACGTATTTTAACTACATTCTGTGATTATTTCGATTTTATCACACAATAATATAAAATAACATATGACAAAGTTGAAATATTTCGTTTTATTATATTGTCACCACAACGACCCTCGATGCGACAAAGAGTTAATTGAGATGCTTTAAAAATTGCACCGAACCCCATATTCTATTTTTGTTATAATATATATTATATTATATATCTATATATATATATATATATATATATATTCACGATAAAATTCTAGAAGCGACCACGTTCATATTTTAAATTATTTATTTTACGATTTCTATTTACTTGCGACCCTTTTTTTTAAAATACACACGAAGCGGCGACAGTGCAAAGTCGTACGTTATTTTCTATTAAAAAAAAAATACAATATATATATATATATAAAATATCATAAACTTAGTACAGTAATATTTTAAATTATAAAAATTTATATTTTTCTATCGTGCACGTATTTTATACGCGGTCTCGCTTCTTTTTTCAATACAACAACAACAACAACAAAGAAAAAAAAAGTAAATAAATAAACAAAACTGAATAAAAAAAAATCGAAGACGAAATTGAAATATGCCAAGTGACGCGATTCACAGTTTTAAAATATGCCAAATGACACGATAAAATATGCGGCATAAATTTCTCGATAAAGTACGCTCGCAAAATTTTTTCTTCAATATTTTGGCCATAACACGCTTATATACTATTTATATTTCGCGAATTTCGCAAGGGAATCGCCTCGATAAAGCGCTATTAATTTAACCGGGGACCAATTTAAAACGCAAATAAACGAAAAAAACTCACCGAGACAGTTAACTTTTATCATTTCGTTAAATTATATTTATATATATATATATATATATATATATATATATATATATTTTCTACTCGCACCGCCTCTAGGTCCTGGTCGTTTCTTTTCTTCTTTCGTTCTTTCTTTCTTTCTTATTTTATTCTGTCGTTCTTTCGACGATTTTTCCGAGACTTATTTTCATTTCCCGATGAGAAGAAAAGCGAACAACAATATGAGAAAATACCGACGGTGGATAGAAAGGAAAAATTGCGAATTTCGTTTCAGTCTTCCACTTCGTCTTTTTCGTAAGCTTTATTTATCCACCGTCCCTCGTTCCACGTTGCTTTTTATTGAATTAGCGAAACGAAATTATTCCAATTTTCACGGCCACAAAGACGACATTGTAAAATTTTAACATTCGCCCCCCCCCCCTCTCTCTCTCTCATTTCATAATAATGGGGCGACTTTTTTTTTATTTTGCTTTGCTTTTCTTCGTCGCGCAATATTTAATCCGCTAATTTTCCGCTTGAACGCCGAATTATTCGTTTCGAAAAATCTTTATTGTGACACGAATGATTCAATTAAAAAAAAATGTCCGAGAGCTCTCAAATATTATATAAAATATGTAAAATGCGATTCTATATTTAAATTTGTCCGTGATAAGAGAGAGAGTATGTAAAATATGCCCGGTCTTGAGCACGAAATGAAGATCTTTTACAACACTCGTGTTCTTTCATGCAAGTCCACATTGTACATAAAAATCTTTGAATGTTCCCTGGATACAGGTTAAAATTTCAATTTAAGATTTCCAAGGAGATATCATAATATTTATAAAAATCGGAGTCTCTCGGTACATTCTATTATAAGGTACATGTCCTTCTCAAAATATAAATTTCAAAGAAAAAACGTAAGAATAATATTAATAAGTGTTGTTTCACTTTTTAATCTTAAAATATATATAATAAAGTTCATAAATAATTAATCAATATATTTTGATTACAATAAAAGACAAAGTTCTCTAGAGATTTTTAATATTTTTTATAAAAAAAAAAAAGTTAACAAAGTATAAAGTAACTATATGAAATATACAACAACATCAAAGTCGTACATTATTATATATAAAAAAAAAAGTCTACTTTCTGACTTCCAATACGAGAGTAGATAATTTAAAAGCTTCAAAGAACCCGACAAAACATCCGAAAGTGGGAAACCTATTTCCTGTACACTCAACAAGACGACACTATGATATATGTTTTTAGGAAATGTAGTTTTACGTGTATTTTTTTTTTCACTTCATTCTTTTATCCAAAACGTCGACGTTGTCACGGTCGATTGACGACGTAAATGCTAACAAAGAATAGAAGAAAAAAAAAGTAGGAAAAATAGAGAGACATGAAGGATTTTTGAAGGAGGTGAAGGATGGAGAAAAACATGCGTCGCACGCGCTAATACTTATATATATATATATATATATATATATATATATATATATATATATATTCATAGTAAAGCCTCTATTTTCAGCGAACATACTACTCGTTCTAATGGCGTACAAACATCTGAGACAATTTCCACTTTCCAGTCTGACGATGATGACGGCAGTGCAACTGAGCATAGTTTGTTTGTTTTTCCACTTGTGAGACGAAAAAAAAAAAGAGAACGAAAGAAAAAAAAGAATGAAAGAAACACGTGTAAGCAAACGTGTACGAGTCCAACACGACAGGGTTACAAAACATCAAATGTCCAAATTGAACGTTTATAATAAAATCGTCGTTCTATATTATAGTTTCGTTTGCGTCACTTTTATATGTGTCAAAAATTGAAGAGTAACGTTGAAATGTGTGCGTCACATAAAATGGGCGTTGTCCGCCATTGGGTTAAAAATAATAATAATTATGTACAATAATTTTTCCAGTATTGTTTATCAATTAAATTTCAATTTACTTGAATAATTCTGAATATTCATATTAAACATTATTATATTTATTTTAAAATTAAACTTTTTCCAATATATATGAAACAATAAAATAAATAGTAATATATTTTCACAACCCTGCCTCTTGTAAACGAATAATAGTTACTATATTTATATAAATATATATGTATATTTACTATAACTTTCACATATTCAATTTATATAGTTTTCTACAACGTTCTATTTATTTAACGTGCGTGCAAAATATGAGAAAATAATAAAATTTGGTTCTTTAAAAAATATAAGACAAAAAAAAACGAAAAATGAAAAAAAAACTTTTTTTTATTATACTGCATAATTAGCATTAATTAGTATAAAATTTTATATGTTACATCACAAATATAAACATAGGAAAATTTTTTCTATGCAAAACTAATAAAAATACAAATATGGTATATAATACTCATTTTAATGAATACATAAGCATATTTGGAATATATATATATATATATATATATATATATATATATATATATATATATATATATATATATATATAAAGCACGCTTATACAATTAAAAAAAAATTATACTAAATATGAGTTTATATAAAAATCCCCAAGTTATCAAGAGAAAAAGTTGGGGAAAAAGTAGGAAAATTTAAAAACAAAATATTAATTAATGTACATAAATAAGATCTCTTTATAAAACCCTGCATTCTGCGAAAAATAACAAAAATATAAAAATGAATCAAATTACGCATTACAAACATTTAATATGTTATAAATGAAATTTGAAATGCACAATACAAAAGTCTATTAAATAAGTTGTGAAATCTTAAAACTTCTAAGCTGCTAAGAAAACACGAGATCTTTATTCAGGGTTTTTCACTCCAAAGTTTTAAAAAATTAAATTTAAAAGAGTATCACATAATTGATAATGACTAATTTTTTAGACGACTGACATAATTCCAGATTTAGAAACCTCTAATAAAATGGATACAACTTATTTAACAATCCATCACGGTTAATATTTTATCTTTGGTGATAACGTTGATTTTACTATCATTTTCTTCCAAAATACTATCTTCCATTGAACTAATCGCGGAATCCACATCTGTCGATGTGTTCGCATCCAAATTCATATTATCCTGATTTAAAGAACATTCCTCGTCCAAATATAACGAATCATCGGGTGAATTATTAACTTCACATTCCATATTGTTCGCTTTTCGATTTGAACGTTTCTTTCTTCTCTGTTTCTGACATTTATCTTCGTTGGTTTTGGCCACGAATGAAAAAACTGTTGATGAATCGTCTTCGCGAATGTGCGGTTTAATTTTAATTTCTGTGCTATCGAATAAATTTTTATATATACGTTTTTCTATGTGCTTCTTTTTAAATGCCTGTTTTTCCTCAAACAACTTTATAAAAGTCTCTTTATCGATATAATTATCAGGTTTCATATTTAAATAACCATCATGAACGGCCACATCTGACAAAAAAAAATATAAAAATAGTAAAAACACTAACAAATATTCCAAAATATATGTATTATTATGTATATATTTAAATACCTGAGCCAAAAACTTCATTCACCATAAATGGATAAAGCCAACCTGCTAATGGTGTTGTACCGCTAATATAATGAGCTTCTTTATGATAAAACAAAAAACCGTCTACATGTGGATTGTCTTCATAATATGGTGGCCAATGTGTGAGAAACTTTTGAAACGTACTTTTATCACAGTTATACTTAGGTACTAAATATATAGGATATTCATTATTTTCTGAGATATTTGTAATATCTGAGCATTCAGAAAATTTTGCACGAAGCCAGTTATCTCTAAAATCCATCTGAAATTATAATTTAAAAATTATATAAGCATCGAAAATATATTTTAATAATATAAAATATGAATATTCCTTACATCACAGTTAGTAACACTTTGATTAACCCACATTAAAACATCTAACACATACACACTTTTCGTAGCTTCACTCCAAATACAATCTAAAACACAGCTTTTTTTAAACCCACTCTCTGTGTTTCCACCGGGTAATGCAGATTGCCAAACTTTATGGAGTTTTCCAAATTTATTATATATCTTAGTTCGACCCTAAAACATTTATAATAAAATAAATCTTTTTTAATTGCATAATATTTTATTACAATGTTATATATTTTTATGTATTATATAATTATGTTATATAATTATATAATACATAAAAATATTTTTATTACAATGTTATATATTTATTACAATGTTATATAGTTATGTATTTATTACAATGTTATATATTTTTGGAATCTCAAAAAAGGTTCAAAAAGGGCTATAGTACAATAGATTTATTTAATTTATTTTATATAATTATGACCAATTAAGAATTACATATTTTACATAATACTCTCCAAAAACTAGTTGAAATATAGTTATGATAAAATATAATAAATAAACAAAATTTTTGTATAAAATAAAAAAATAAACAATTAATTTAAGTAATGTAATTTCACTGATAAATTAACAAATAAAAACCCATAAAGTACAATTAAAAATAATGCTAAAAAATAACATTTTTTAATCCTTATTTACTACATGTTGTATAAATTTAAATATCTCGTTAAGTCTTGATCCAATTTAATATAGAATAATATTTTTTTAATTCATGAAATTATTTCATTTATAATTTAAACTAATTTCTGAAGAGTATTGTATGTATATTATTATATACTATATAAATGAAATGTACCTCAACTTTTATGATGAGATTTGTACATTCACATCGGTGAACTGGTCAATAATAACATAAAATATTTGATCTCTTATATATCTCATTTTTCTTCACCACACTAAACTGATTAAACACATTAATAAATCATTTGAGATTTGATTGCAAATGAATCCACAAACATTAGTTTATAAAAATGTTAAATAAACGATTAACTCAATACCTTTGTAGCTACTAGAAGCGTTCTTATTCCTTTAGGACATGCTAACACTACCCATTTTTCGCAAAGATCTTTAGGAACATCATTAAGCCATTCTGACAACATAAGTAAATTAGTTAAATCTTTCTGTTTATCACTGAATCCTGGCACGTACACTGATGGTTTATATATCTGAAATATAATACACGATTTTCACAAGAATTAACTATAAAGCAAGTTTTCTAAGTAATTAAGATAGTATATATCGTGTTGCTTAAAACAATAACAATCGAATTCACTATATCGCCATTTTAGTTAATATTATAGTTCTAATATTAAAATAATATAATTATTAATTAAAGAATATTGTTAAAATATCCAAATCTTTTTTTGAAAAAAAATATTTGAAGAATGTATATAAAAAAAATAAAATATTAAATCAGTATTAAAAATATCAAAATAGAAGGTCATTAAGCTAATAAACAAAAAAAAATGAGAAGTCAAATACACACTATTTGTAAGAATAATAATAAATTTGAAATTATAGAAAAATAACCTTTTTAGAAAATTCTTCTTCTGATTGTTCAACTTCTTCCAATATTTCCAAAATTCCTCGCCTTGAATCAATTTCAGATTGATACAAACTGAAAAACACCTTACAGTTAAATATATACATACACATAAAGAAAATTGTTTACGTAATTTAAATTTAAAAAATATTATAATATATTAGAAAAAAATATTCGAATAAAAAGTGAATAGGGGTTGCAATAAATTAAAGATACCTTCTCCTAGTATTGAGGATGATATGACGCCTTGTCTCCTGATCGAGAGCGAAGGTACCTCCATGACTTTTAAATTGAGATTGTCGATACTTCTGAACGTCATCCAGATCGGTGCTGAGACCGCAACTAAACTTCTCTGCTAATTCTTCCATCTTATTCTATGACCTTCTAGACGCAGATCGGACAATTAAAACAATATTCTCGTTTCTATCTCGCGTAATTATTTTATTTAACAGATAAATAAATAAATATTTATTAATACTATTTTATTAACTGTCCGATATTTATAACAGTCACTTAATCATTTTTTAAACTACGATTTAAATAACCGCAAAGTTCGGAATTAGCAGACGTCAAACTAGGTTATGTTACTCTGTGGTTATAACACAACAAATAACGACCGTGTAGATCGACAATATCAAAGAAAACTATTTACCTTTAAAATTTAAGTATTATTTAATTTAAATAATACATAAACATAATTATAAATCGCAATTTTCTATTTAAAAAAATATGTTATTTTTTTGTAAAGCGTTATCAAATTGTAAATTATATTGTAAAATTTCATTTGAATAACTGAATATTTATATTTACAAAAATAATAAATTTTTACTCGAAAAGTTGTTAATATTTCTTTTCAATATAGTTTAAAATAAACTCCATTATTCGTTATATATAATATGGCTATTAATGTAGGTAGAATAAAAATAATTGTTAATTATTAAAAATAAACATATTATTCTAAAATAAATTATTTTATCAATGTTAAACATTTCTTTAACATTATTAAAATATTATTAAACTTAAAACGATATAGAAAAATACTTACTTATATGTTTGAAGTCAACAAAATAAATGTTGCTAATACGAAATGTTTTCGTTAAATTTATATTGCCATATATTAAAATAATACAATTCTATGGTAACATTTTAAGTTGGATTTCATAACTTAAATTATTTAGAAATAATTAATAAGATGAAAGCATATATTTAAAAAATATATTGAAAATAACTATATTTTTCTTAAACTTTATTAAAAAAATTGTTTAATGTAAAATAGGAAAATAATATTTTTAATCCAACAAATGCTTATTTATTCCTTTTGAACTAAATATTATTATTTTCAACTATTATGGAGGTTTTAAACAACAATAAAACTTGTTATATATATATATATATATATATATATATATATATATATATATATATATATATATATATATATATTTATATAAATTTAAATTAATATAAGTTAAAGTTGGTAGAACTGTTTTGAATACAACGCGTAGTCTAAAAAAGTTGTTGGGCTGTTTAGACGTGTCGTTTATTTATTATATCCTTTTTCCACGTCATTTTTTTATTACTAATTTTTATTTCATATCCTGTCTTATTCTGAAAATTAATTTCTTTATTAGCTTACATTGTTATTTTTTTTTTATAAATTTATACTTAAGAAATTCAAATAAAATTATTACTAATAATTTTATCGCATATAAACGTTAAAATCAATTGACTGCCTTGCGTTTAAAAATTAACGAAAAAAATATATAATATATATTTTATGTATGAAAAAATCACATTTTTTTAATTAAAATCGTGTATAAATCGAGAATATTTTATTTAATTTACTTCCAATTAATTACAACTCCATTTATTAAAACGGCAACAGACTGCAAATAATGATTTTTAAAAATTGCATACTATTTAAATAAAGTGATTGTGAAACGACAAAAAACGCCCGCTATTTTTAGTTGTCGATTATTTGTATTACTTTAAATTATTAATATAAATTTAATATATTACTATAAATTTAATTAAACTAGTAATTTATTTTTATTAATATTTTTATACTTCCTAAGAATAGTTTTCTTATAGATTTTTGCAAAAATAAAAAAAAAATATTAATAAATTTAAATATTTCAAGTAGATCAGAGTGCAAATTCTTATACTAATTCACCTTTAATAGAGCAATAAAATTTTTATTCATTACAAATTTATTCATAATAAAATTATTGAGAAAACATGTCAATTTATTCCAATACTGTTTTATATAATATATATTATGAACTAAAATTATGAAAAAAATGTACATTTTTACAACCATTATATAACTTTTTTTTGAATTTCCTAATATTTTTTTTATGAGCCTATTTATATTTTAAACATTTACAGTTGATGAATATAAATTTTTACTATCACATTGATCAAACATTTTTAAAAAAAAAAACGTCAAAAGATAAGAACTCTAACAATGGACCTCAACCTTATATCCCACCTATCAAAGTTAAGAATATGTTTTTATTTTTTAAAATGGATTATTTTAAAAACGGAAGCCTTGTTTTTTCTATTTTATTTTTAGAATCGACCTTATTTTCTCAAAATAAATATTAAGTGTAAAAAGGTTGAAAATTCCTGAAATTAAAAAAATATTATTTTGATGTGCTAAAAATAATTATTTCTCATTATATTTGATTAAATTACGGTTTGCATATAAAAATATATTTTTAAAATATAATTTCAAACAATCAAAATATAGAACCTTATTAGAATCATAGGTCAATAATGTTGAAAAGACTATACTAAAAAAAAAAGCGAAATCGTCGCTTATTGGAATCGTTTACGCGTTAATATAATCGCCTGTACGACAACAAAATATTACTAATTTTCATAAATTTAATATAATATATAATTGAAACGATCAAATTAAAATTCGTTCCATTTCAACAGTTTAATTTTTATATTAAATATTATAATCTAGAATTCAATAATGAATTTTAATATCAGTGGCGTACGATAATTTTACAGCAGTTTCAAGGAATTTTATAAATATAATATTATATATTTTACTCTATTCTTACATCACATATATATGTATGTGCGTGCGCGTGTGTGTGTGTGTGTTTAATATTGCAACTCGTCCATTTTTAAACATTTGCATATTGTTATATATCTATTTACATGACAAGCATTTTATTAACACGAGTTAAAACGCAAAAATAAACACGAACACTATAATATTAATAATATTTCAATTTATATTATATAATTAAAAACGACAACGTGTTTATTTTAATTTTTCGATATGATTTTTTTTTTGATTTTTCAAAAAAGCGATCCAAACTCGCAAAAAAAAAACTTTAGCGCCACTGATTTTTATTTTATTATCGCACGAAAATTATAATATAATTGAAAATATACCACAAAACAGTGAATGGTTGTGGTTTTACGAACCATCACAAAACTATGGTTTTTAGATATATATATATATATATATATATATATATATATATATATATATATATATATATATATATATATATACATATATATATATATATATATATATATATATATATATATATATATATATATATATATATATATATACATATATATATATATATATATATATATATATATATATATATATATGGAATTCAGAAATAAATCAACTGGCAATAAGCAAAATTATATGTATATATTACAGGCAAAGCTAAAATTTTTCAATGCATTTATTTTGAAATACGAAAGATATCGTTTAAAAAAAATAATAAATTCATATCAATTAATGACATTAATTGTATATTTTGTAATATAATAGTAATTGTCACGTGATCGAAAGTTTTTAAACTTTTCATAGTGTAGCCGAAAAACTTTCCTCGTTTATTATAGATCAATAGTTTTGAAATTATTACGACGAAACTTGTATAAATACAGTAATAATAAATATGAAGTTTTATTTATTTATTCAAAAGTATTTATATATAATATATAAGATCTTTATTTTTTTTTAAATCATAAATTTTTCTCTAAATGCTAATATTTATTGTCGGTAATTAGAGACAACGTGTTAATTAGTTTCATACAACATTTTCTTAATTAGTTTCTATTATGAAATATATTTTTTTAAAGATTTTCAACGAAGAATAGAATATATAATATAATTATAATGATATTTAAATTTTGAATATCATTATTGATATATTACGTAATATATATATATATATATATATATATATATATATATATATATATATGTGTGTGTGTGTGTATATATATATATATATATATATATGTATATATATATATATATATAATTATAAGATACTATGCGGTAATGAAATCAATTCAAAAACTCAGAAATATTTAACAATACAAAATGAAGAAAAAAATCAAAGTTTATAATAATATTGATAAATTTCTACTAAATTATTATATTTTTCTTTTGACCCATTTGGGTTAATTTGAGTATTAAAAACACAAACGTTTCTAAATTTCGCTCAATTTGAAACTAATATTATGAAACAATACATAACCTTTTCAAAAGATATTAATTCAACCATTTCCAAAAAAAAAAAGGATGAATTTGTGAAAAAAAACTAAATCCTTTTTGTGTGTGTGTAACGCTTCTCAAACTTTTTCGCGAAATGTTATAGAAAAATTTTTCGTGACAAGATGTTTAGATAATCCATGCAAAATAAATAAATAAATATCGCGACTACCCTTATATTTAACCTTTTCAATGTGACCCTTAAAATATATAACTCACATGGGAAACATATTTGAAAAGTAATGTCTTCTGAATTATTTATAATATATTATACGATTTTATGTATGCATTTTGTTGTTCAATTTTGAATTAAATTTTAAGTTAAAAATATATAATTTGCGAATAAATCTTAGTGCAATTCGATGATTTTTCAATGGGGTCCATTGTGGACCACTTTAAAAATGTTTTTATATGATTTATACAGTAGTTTAAGATTAAATCTAAATAACAGTTCATTCTCACATTTATATATTGTAATATTGAGCAAAAACAAGAACATACGACTATTATTACCAAATGTGGTCTTGGAGTTAAGTGCAAAAATCTAAGTAGCGCCGATACCGATCAGTAATTATTTACTGACGTATATATATATATATATACATATATATATATTGATGTAATCTTCTTGGGTCAAACACAATACTGTATAATATATAATATTATACATTCACAATGAGACATTACTATATATAGAAACTTTGCCACATCGATTTCTTTTCTTTAATGCAGAAACGGCATATTCCGATGACCATACGTGAGAAATGTTGTGAAATCGATATGGTACTGTTTTATTTATTTTTTTTTTCACTTGCAACGTTCAATATTTTTAAAATACGGTTTGATGACACGTAACAGTGTTTCTCAAACTTTTTTTTTTTTTGTTTTCGAAACATCAAAATTCGTTCATATTGACAAAATATTGATTGTTCAAAGAAAAATCCCTTCGTTCGCTCCATGTTTACACACACATATATATATATATATATATATATATTTTGATTCTTTGAAATATCTGATAACATAATTTGGAATAAAACAGTGGTTTCTTCAATATCAAACTGATACTGATATTGGTAATATTTTATATTGAAGTTCTAAAGTCACACATAAATTATCGATTAATACATTAAGGAAAACTATCATATTTTATTATACTTTTCTAAGCAATATGATATGACGTCAAAGGAAAATATCTTCAAAAAAAAAAAAAATATATATATATATATATATATATATATATATATATAGTGAATGTCCAAAATTGCGGCTACTATCCTATCATAATGCAGCTTTCAAGTCGACACTTCATTTTACCTTTACATAAGGAAAAACATTAGTTGAATATGACAATAGTATCATTTTACACGACTATGTAATTATATATTGTATAACGGTTTTTTGAAAAGAAATAATTTCATCCTAAAACGTTCCCATTTCTCATTATCTTTCCCATTAATAAAAGATAGTATTATTATTTTTTGACTAGACGATCATAGAAACCGTTTATTAGGTCACTACAGTTCACTATCATAATAAAGTAAACGCTATTAAAGTCGTTTATAAGGACACGAAATGTGCTATATTTATTGACAATATTTCGTACGCATCGTGTATTTTCAATATCAAGATCGCGGCCCAATATTGGATCCTTTTTGTTTATATTGTAATTATATCGTTGCTATATATAATATAAAATTTAAATACTGGTATGATAAAAAAAAATATTAATATTATTTTTTGAACATATTTATATATGTTTTGATTAATGAAAAAGAAAATAAAAATTTTACACAATTTAAAAACAAATCTAATTTTCTTGTTCAAGATCAATGTTTGTTTATTTAGCAAAAAAAATGTGCAATTCGGTCAATGTCTAACAATTTTTCTATGATATATATATATATATATATATATATATATATATATATATATATATATATATAAGTACGATCGAATTTATTTTCGATGTCGACTGCAGATTTACTACATGAATCACACGAGATAAAGTAGAATCACGAACTAAAAGCATTTTTTTTTATTTTATTTCGATCCACTTCCACTCCATGTTTCGTTTTGAATTTTATTTATTACACACACACACACACACACACGTATATATATTTTAAAATAAAAATATTTTTATCGATCCCTAAGGGATCCACATTGATTCAATTGGAAATCCCTGAAATATATATTTTAAATAATACATATATGAAAAAAATATTGTTCAAATATTATATATAATATAATATTTGTAATTTTTGTACGATAACACACAATAAAAAAAATATTATTTATATATGATTTGTATATAGTAAAAGATTAACCTACATATTCTAATAGTGAAAGAGGAAAAATACAAATTTATATAAGTTTATTTAATGATAATGATAAAACTAGCCTATCGTCAGTATTAATCAAATAATATATAGTTTTATCTCGGTTGATTTGTTTTTTTTTTGCGGTAAAAATAATAATTTTTATTTTGAAATTTTTTTATCGTTCATATATATTTCTATGTAAAAGTAGATGTTGAAAATTAAGGTTGAGAAGTTAAGAAGTTAAATTCACTTACTTACATCGATCTATTCGGAAAATGAATGTTCGAACCTGCATTGCCACCATATATATATATATATATATATATATATATATATATATATATATATATATATATATATATATATTTATATATATTTATATATATATATATATATATATATATATATATATATGCACAAAAAATGCGACTATATATAATATCAAAATTCTTCAAAACGAGTATTATATATAAAAAATCGAGCGTAGAGCTGACGACTCGAATTCATAAAATATAAATCAGTCATAAAGATTTTAAGTTAAAATAGAAATTAAATAAGAATCGAAGGGATGATTTTAAATATATAAAAAAACTATTATTTAAAAAGAATATTAAATCAACAAATTTAGATTTAATCATAAAAAAATCATAATCATTTTTAACCCTGAAATGTGCTTAATATTTGTTTATAATATTTTATACATTGAATGCTTGATAATTAATCGTGATATTGCCAATTTAATTATAAATTGAAATATTGATATATTTTCAATTATTTCGATATTATCTCATTTTTTTTCAGCATTTCAGATAATTAAAAATTACACGATGATATAATAATATAACGATTGACAATATTCGTTAATTTTGAAATTGTGATGTCATCACGATTTTGACGTCACAACATTTACCGATGGCACACAGATGTTTGCCAATTATTTCAAAGTTGTGTGCTAACTATAAAAACTTCTATGTGCTAGAAAATCAAACCAAAAACTGATTGTCTTGTGCTAATAACGCACTAGTATTATAACACAAACGGTACAAGTGCATAAAACTCATCATATATTTCGATCATTCAATTAAAAAAAAAATATATATATATATATGTATGACGAGTGTCCTATTTTAATTTTAATATTTTATATATTTGCGTATTTTATTATAAAATAATATTGGTAGAAAAAAATATGATATTATTAATGAATTTTATTTATAAAAATTACCGCACGCCACTGGCTCGCTTGATTATTACGCACGAATTAAATCATATTCAATATACATACATATATAACTCATATTTATTTTATCATAATTTAAAGATGATTTGAATAGATGGTCATATTGAATGATATCATATTTTTTTTTTTATTTAATCGATTAAATTGGATAATTTCCAAAGAAAACGAACGATGGAAATTATAAAGCATTTTTTTATGGATCACACTGTATGTATATAATGCCATATATATATATATATATATATATATATATATATATATATATATATATATATATATATATATATATTGTGTGTGTGTGTGTAATGATGCAAATACGTAGAATTATATGAACAATAGCCGTAATATTATATAATAATCTGAATTAACCATGTGGCATTCCGCAAGGGTTTACCATAATGTAAACCAGTGGTTCTCATTTAGCGGTCTAAAAATCTCCCAAAGGACTCGTCGAAATCCTTCGAAGGATTTTCTCACTAAATTTTCCATTAACATCGTTTCTAATTTGCGAGAAATTCACTTGAATTACTTTAAAAAAGATTTATATATATATATATATATATATATATATATATATATATATATATATATATATATATATATATATACAACACAAAGGATATAAGTGATACGATTATGATACAATTATAAAAAAAATATTTAATATAACAAGAATTTTTTTTCTTTTACATATATATCCATTGTGAATAAAAATATGACTTAATTATTTTAATACATTGTATATATGTATTCGGTTTCCTTGAAGTATTTTACCAGTTTATCGTCCTTTGTGCAGTGGAATACCGTTTTTTTTTTTTTTTTTTTTTTGAGTCCTTTCATATTTATGAAAGTGCGATTACAGCGAAGCATATACATATATAATGTGAAATTTTGTTAGCTGAAAATTCGACGAATTCCATTCCATCTACGGAATTTTCACGGCATATAATGTTACCGACGAGATGAAAAGGCAAAGGGTACAAATGCGAATTAATCATATTTCAACATGAAATCAACGATTTATAATAAATATACCATATATAATATGTTAGTTCGAAAATCTATTTTTTTTTAATATTTTTAATATAAAGAAAATCATGTTTTCAAACTTTATATTATATGTAATTAAAAATAAAAACAATTTAATAAATTAAATATTAAATTTTTAATATAAAAATATCAAGTTTTAAATCAGAGGCTTCTAACTTTTTTTATTATATTATATGAACACACATAAAAGAATAAAAATATGTAGCCGAATTTTTATTATTTTAAATTATAAAATAATACTTTATCTCTAGAAAAGTTCTAAAATAATCACTTCTAGACAAATAGATTTAAATTAATTAGTAAATGAGTAAAAATATTTCAAAAAAACCTACGGTTCCTATAAAAATCCTAGATTTCCAAAATATCCACAAGAATCCCATTGAAAATCCATGGTTTATTGATAATTTATGTACGATAAATTTAAATATATCTATTTTAATTATTGTTTAACATTATTATTGAACTAAATATTTTTAAATTTCAATAAATAATATAAATATATAATTAATTGAATAATAATAATCAAAATAAATTTTATTATCAAATCGATTATAAAATAAAACCAATGATTATTATTATACGTAGATCTGAATCGCACAAAAATAAATTATAGCTCATAATTTAATCGAAAAATAAATATACAAACAATAGTCAATTTCTAAATTAGGATAGGTTATGAAATCACAATTAAATAATTACATCACAAATTATATAGAAATGATTAGATTATATGAAAAAAAATTAATAAAAATTCTGACATACCATATTTAATCTAATCTATATAATATGATAGTTATTTTAACATTTGCACGATACGATTAGATTATATATATATATATATATATATATATATATATATATATATATATATATATATATATATATATATATATATATATATATAATAAATAAGATCAATAATTATATTTTCGATCATTTTGGATGCATTTGTAATTTTTTTTTTAATTATCGTTTACA
>JANIJI010000001.1:11075000-11077500 GCA_024500535.1 Leptonema lineaticorne
GAAAAATTGACAACCGCTGCTCATCATCAGTGTTGATCTTGTCTGTTTTTTTTTAATTATATATTTATTTTTATTTTATTTTTTTTTACATTAAAAACAATTAAAAATCGAACGTTTCGTCGTAGAGATGTTTAAAATCTGAACGGGTAACTTGTAAAACGAGGTCGTAATCGTTAAAAGCAGTTGTGCAGTTTATATTAAAAGTAAACACACACACACACTGAACATTTGTCATGTGTATATTTATTTATTCATGTACATGTATGCTCATACTGTCATGAATTAATTACTCCATTACCATATTCATCGATTTTGACCGGTCCAAAAAAAAAAAAAAAAATATATATATATATATATATATATATATATTTAAAATATATTGAGATTTTAAACTTAAATTTCCTGAATTTTATACATGAATATAGTTTATAGGGTTAGACGGTAAAAGGGAAACCGCCCTATTTCCGCTAAGAAATAATTAAAATATACGAGTGAAATATAATAATAATAATACATAGTAGTATAAGGGTGAAAATTTGTTAGGGGGGGTCGCTTTTATTCCGTACACGAAATGAAAATTTGGTAACTTTCGTCGAACGATGAATATTTATTTATAATTTAATATAATAATTTTATAATTCATAACTAAAGCGAAATTGGATAGTTGAACTAAAAACCCTCGTGTATTATTAATATTGAATAGTTTGAATTTAATATAATATATATATATATATATATATATATATATATATATATATATATATATATATAAATATAAAAGATTTATTACATTATGAAAATATTTATTTCATTTTTTTATATTACGTCAAATTTTATTATATTATTTGTCTTAAAATTATATTAGTTATATTGCAATCATAATGCTTCATTTTCATATTATTCATCCCTTTTATATATAATAATATTTTCTCAATTTTAATATCTTGTTAATATTTCATAATTATTTTTTATCATTCATTGTAATGATTTTGAACCATATTTAGAAAGATGACGAATATTAAATTATATATATATATATATATATATATATATATATATATATATATATATATATATATATATATATATATATTTATAAATGTTATCAATAAAATTTTTAAAATATTTTTTTAACTATAATACAAATTAACTAAAAATATTCACATTGCATATAATATTTATCATTTGACCTTCATGAATGTATTTATGATGAATAATTTCAACTTAAAAAAAAATTGCTTCATCATTTTTCTTCATACTTTAAAACTTTAATACAATATAAATGATTCTGATTTTGCATAAAATTCTTATAAATAAAATTCATAATATATTTCTATATAACAATTATTATTTTACTTGTATAATTACATTTATTGTTTGAGTCAGCAATTTAAATAATAAAAAAAACACACACACACACACACACACACATATATATATATATATATTATATATATATATATATATATGTAATATGATATACGTGATATCATATGTGAGTGTTTTCTAAACGTTCTTGAAATATTTATCTTTCAATATGTTCAGCTAAAAAAATAAAAGTATAATTCGATATATAAAATTATAATGGATGTGATAATAGGATATATTTATCAGATTTTCCATTAAAAGTTCAACAACAATAATGAAAATAAGAAAAATTGATGTAATTATTATTATATATGGTGAGCAATGAAATTTCAAACAAAAATTGTAACTTGGAATAAAAATGTTCATCCTGAAGTTTCTATAGATCTTGGTTAGGAAAAATCCTTATAAAATTGAATTTCATCATTTTTGTTGAAAAATTATCGTAGAAATTTGGATTTGGTCATTCAATTATTGTTTAATACATGTTTATTAAAAAAATTGTTATTTGAATGACACGTTGACCTAAATATAAAATTCGCCAAACATTGCTCCATCGGATTATCGATAAAAAAATCTTGTAAATGAAAGAATACATATTTCAAATTACGAAAAAGAGATATTAAAAAAATTATATTATTAATGCGATGTCCCAATATATAAAATACTAATATTATATGTAGATATAATCTTACTAGTTAAAAAAAATATATTAATTAAATGAAATAATTTCTAGTCACAGAGTCAGAGATATATTATATTACATATTTAATTAATGGATAATAATATTTATTTTCACTTTTACACGATAATTATACGTTCGTATTATGCAATAACGATACATAATTAAATTTAAATACGTACTAATCCTCGATATACGACGTTCGCATAACGAATACCGTTAATAATGAAACATTTTAATTGGGCAATATTTTATTTAACCCTTCATAACCCCGTGGGGATTTGTATATTTTATGGTAATTAGCAAATCTCCGCCATGATATATATGTGCATATATAATATAATATATATTATATATAATAATAATACAAAATAATATTTATATGTGTGATTTTTATGTCCGAATAAATTCATAATAAATATGTGCGCATTGAAAACATACACGTGAAACACT
>JANIJI010000001.1:11087500-11185000 GCA_024500535.1 Leptonema lineaticorne
TTATATATATATATATATATATATATATATATATATATATATATACAAATGACTCGCGATGTTTTTAATAATCGTGTTATCACTTAGTATTGTCACTACATAAAATATACATTATTCATTTATGAAATTTAATTTTATTACAATTTGTTTCCATTAAGGATATTTTATTTTTTTTACAATATAATTATTCTTTAATTTGACGGTTTGTCATCGTTAAATAAAATTCAATTTCAAAAACAAGTAGACACATGTGCAAACTCGCACACAATTTTACTTATATAAAAGTTAAGAATCATCGATCTAAATAAAAAAAATCATATATATATATATATATATATATATATATATATATATATATATATATAATGATTTGATATAATAAGAAATTTATATATTTTTTATTATATTAAATAAAAACTAATTTAATTTAGCAATTTTTTTAGTGTACATGAAAATTAAAATCATTTTATCTCACACTTTATACGTTCACAAATAAATAAAATTATCAACATTATAATCTTACAACAACTCAAATTTCTCTTTTTGAGAATTGTAAATTTTTTTTCGTATATTAAAATCGAGTCGTCAGCCCAACATTCAATCGTAGAACATCATTTTTTTTTCTAATAAATATTTTACTATCACACTAATATAATATACGTATGAAAATCAATTATAAATTAAATATTGAGAACCACTACATCAATCGAGTCGCGTATCCGAGTTTCGACGCCGATTAATTGTTATCAGTGTCATAAGTGTTACTATTTAATATTCCTGTCGGTTCAACTTGTATAAGTTAATATATTATTTAAATGTATTTCTTTTTTAAACTATATATATATATATATATATATATATATATATATATATATATATATATATATATATATATATATATATATATATATATATATATAGTAATATACGTTTATTTATTTATTTGTTTATTTATTTATTTATGTGGGTAGAACAAAATTACTGTATTTGCGACGATGATGCGATAAAAACGCACGACTGTCATACTTTTAACATCTGGTTAAAATCAGAACCCAAAATCGTCCGTTTTACAACATATATATATATATATATATATATATATATATATATATATATATAACCTTGAATTAAAAATGAAAACCTTAGAAAAAAAATAAGAGGTAATGGTGCTGTGGAGGGGGGGATTTGAGAAAATCAACAGCATTGTTACTCAAAAAAGAAAATAATAATAAAGAATAAAGGTTTTCCAAACGAAGTAATGTTACTTTTTTATTATTATTTCCCGCTGGTAATGTGTTACGACGTTTATGGCGATTTCATAAAAAATGTATCACTTTTAACCCTCGATTGTCATATGCGATTTATATAACCGTACTAAAACCATAATATAATAATATAATTTGTCATACTTATCAAATTAGACGTTTGTTTATATATAAACAGAGACGGCGTAAGGGAATTTTTAGAATGCGCAGTGAAAACGGGCGCCATTTTCTGAAAAGGCGCCATTTTAATAAAAAATCATAAATTTGATTCGATTTTAGATATAAGAAATATGTATATAATAACTATTTTTTTTTTCAATTTTAAAAATTTCTTACTTCAAAAAAAAATAAATAAAAACAATACTACTGAAAATTCACTATTTTTATATTATATAAATTTTAAATTAATTATCCTTTTATTCTTCAAAAAAAAATATTTTTATTCGTTATCATCGAATCTCAAATTGAGTATTTTTGCATGAAATATATTAATTCAATGATATATTTTTCGCGATAAAATGATTGATTATGATTAAATCATTAATAGTAAATATAAAAAAAAAATATTCTTTAATATATAATTTACGTCTTAAATTCATCGTCTTTCCAAAACTCGTCTATCGTATTTTGAAAGCAAACGACGCATTACAAAAAAAAACTGGAAAATCGCTTTTTTTAAATTATAAAATTTCGTAACATTAATAAATAAAATAATAATATTAATAATAATACTCTCACATATTCACACAACATAATTATATAATACATTGTTCATTTCTCAAATGTAAACAACATCGTAATTACGAGACATGTAATTGAAAATGGAGTAATAAATACGGTTTATATTATTATATATTATATATAATATCAGAAAAAAAAAGAAAGTAGAGATTGAAAACGATAAACTCAAAAAAATCCGTCTCGTTTTTTTTCTTTCGCTCCTTTTTCTAAATTTACCCTTACTTTTACAGGATAATAATAAAAAATCGTACGAAAAGCCTTCGGCGTTGAATTTTACGGAACGAAAAAAAAATAATACTTTTTTCGACCAGGACAAAAAAAGCGAATATTGCGACGCGTTTTTTTTTCTTTTATGGCCAAAAGATTGGAAGATGTTTCGGATGCAAATCATGTCTGATATTCGTCGTGTTAATTAAATATTCATATAGAACGATTTTGCGTTCAATAAATGAAAATGTGTGTGCGTTCGTGTAAAACATTCGTATGTGAAGGGAAACGGATATAATTTTGAATTATATTATTCCTTTATGCCAAAGATTCTCAATCTTTTTTCGCGATATACTACTTTATACTATTTTTATATCGATTTTTTTTTTAAATTTTAGTATTAAGTATAAAATCATTTTTATCACTTTTCGATAAAAATTATTTTTTTTAAGACTAATATAAAATCTCAAAATTATTCTAGATTACTTTTCAAAATATATTTAAACTCTTAAATGATGAAAAGAATACTTTAAAATTTCATAAATACTATTCAAAACTACATTGAAAATTCTTAAAATTATTTCGCTTGATTTTAAAATATTCCACATTATCATATTTTTAATAATAATAATAAAATGTATATATCAAATTAAAAATATAAAATAAACAATACATTTGTCATAGAAACAATAATAAAGTAAAGATAATAAAAAACAATACTTAATCGAATTTTTAAAAAACCTTCATTAGATTATTATAATCAGAATTAATAGTATAATTCCACATACGGATATAACTTAATCTACTAATGCAGTTTTTTTTTTTTTTTTTTTTTGATAATAAATAACATATTTGTTATACATTTTTTCTATATGAAAAATATTATCAGATTTTCATATTGTTAAATATAATAAAAATCAGCAGTGACACATTGTAACATCCAAAATGTCGGTCACACAACACTATAAATATACGTATATTGAATTAAGTTTCGTTCACATGAATCTATTGTGTTCTCATTCTTGCATATATAGGTATATATAAGTATATATTGTCAAATTTACTTTATTGTTTCGGACGTTGAAATGTAGCTAGACTCGAAAACACACTCGGATAACAAAAAAAAAAAAAAAAAAACGCTAATAAAATATCGAAGCACGTGCCTCGCAAAATTGTCCGTTTTTGCGCTCAAATTCGATTTGTTTTCTCATTTTTCAACGGTTCCACTAACTCATTAATGATGCACGCGAATCGATTTTGCGTCTAAATAAAATAAAAATAAAAATACAAAAAAAAAGATCAAACACGTCAAAATTGCCTATCGTCGACATATTGAATCTAAAATTAATGAAAGTGAATAATTATACTTTGTAATGTACAAAAATATTACTTTCTATGTATGCGTTTTTTTTTTATTAAGTACATAGTCTATTAGTAAAGTAGCGATATGAACTAAAAAATATTATGAGTCTCTCTTCTTTTATTGTGGATAAAATCGATTCTCAACCTAAAAAAATAATTCTTTTTGCTATTTGAATATCCATGTTTTTTTTTGATAAAGCAATATTGGATATAACAATTCCGTTCGTTAGTTCATTTTAATAACACGGTTAAAATGTTTTTACAAAAAAAATATATAATCTCAAACTATACAAATTGTGTTTTACACTGAAGTTGTTTAAAATATTGAATTTATTTTACATTGAAGAGAGGAAGGAAGAAAAACATTTAATATTATTTATTGAAATATGGTATCAGTCTTATTTCTTTATGAATATTATATAATGTAATATGTTAATATTTAATAATATATATATTTAATGTCATCAATATATTTGTATTGAATAGTTATTGAGTGTAAAAAAATATGACACGGCAGTCATAACGCGAAAAGGACAACGCATAAAAATGACGCCCAATTCACGAAAGGGTTAAACGTATATTTGGAATTGCTATATGTAGATTTATTAAGTAATCTCAAAAAAAATAAAAAAAAAACATAATCCAATCTATTGAATATGATTTTTTTATTGGTTAAAATTTTTTATTGGTTATATATTTTTTTATAATATTTATCGACATACAAAATAAAGCCGAATATTTTCCTCGAATCGACGTTACGATTTACCACAATTCCCAGGCTTTTCCCATGAGCAATTGCTAAAACCGTGAAAAGTTTAGAAAACGCTGATTTACGCCGAGATAGAGAAAATAATTTTCAAAACAAACAAAGAAAAAAAAAGAAAATTATATTTTATCAAAATAATTCTCGAAATAAATATTTTTTTTTATTTTATTATTAAAAAAATCATTTTTTCCACATTCAATATTTTAAGTGCTTCGTGTCTGTTTTTACTAGTTTTTCATTCTAGTAATTTAATAAAAATTTACATATTAATTATTTCATGATAATATAGCATATTATTATTGTGATAATAAATATGTTTAAAATATATTTTTCATTATTATTTTTTTCGTGTAAACCAGTTTCATGAAATAAAACATTTCGTGTGAATGTAACGCTTTGATGCAACACAAAACGTTACGTCTGGACACGACTTTATGTAGATTTGAAGGCAGATATTGTAAATTATATATTTATTTATAAATTTTAAAGACTTTTACTCTAGATACATATTTAATTAATTTTTTTTTTGTATGACAAAAATCTTTAAAATGATTGTATTTTTAAATTAAATAAAATCGGTTAGTGATCGTTAAACGTAACAGTTAACATTTTTTAAAAACAGATCGATAATAATTTACTTATAATAAAAATCGTTTTATTGTATACATATATGTTTTAACTCGTTTAAAATTTTAATTAGTAATGTAAAAAGATCCGTAATTCTTTTTATATTCTTTGTGTAAAAACTGGAAATATCATTCAAACGAGTCGCATTTTTTTATATTATTACTGCGGTTACTTAATAAATTTAAATATGTTATATTTAATATAATCTATAAAATCAGATTTTTTTAGGCGTTTAAAAAATAAATTGAAAGAGTTGTATATTGTATTTAAATTCGAATATTTTTTTTTAATAACTAACCGACACGAATTATTGACCATTCATTATGTATAATATAAAAACTGATCGATAATTATTTATTTATTGATACTTTTTGTTTAACGATTATTTAGATTTTTGCGGATTCTTGTAACGGAAATATTTTTTTTCTTTTTTACGAATCAATTTCGGTCGAACGCGATGCAAGCGTGAAGCTAATGGAAAAAAAGCGATTCCGCATCACGACATAAATCGGACATTTTATCGGTACAGAACTTTTCTGACGATCGCGAAATTTTTGAATTTCAACAGTGGAAATAATTAAAAAAAATCTTTCGTATATTGCGCGCATCCGGGAAGTCGAGATTGAAGAGTTTGCACTATTATTTAAAAATTGTTGTATTTTCCGGCGAGAGATCCGCGAAGACGACCGACGCACGACGCGCAACATGAACGAATGAGGACAGAAACGCTATCGCGTATCGCGACATCGCGTCCGCCGTCGGTTATTGGCGAGGGACGCGGGGCGCGAGGCAGAGTTCGGCGGTGGGGGCGGAAAGGGGAGAGGCGAGCGGCGCGCGTCGAGGCGGAGGGGTCGGCGGTGGGGGGTGTCGGTGCGAAGGCGATGGTGGGGGATGTGCGAGTGCGGCCGCATGTAAATAGTCTTTGGGGGGCGCGCGCGGATGGCGGTGCGCGTCACCCCTCGGCCCCATCGCGTGTCGCTGTTCTCCGACATGACGATCATAGTGTTCCTGATCGACACGTCGGCGTCGATGAACCAGCGCGCCTATCTCGGCGGCAGGCCGACGCTGCTCGACGTCGCCAAGGGGGCCGTCGAAACGTTCGTCAAGGTAACGCGGACTCGACCGCGCTTTGAGGTTATGTACTACATTACGTCCTCCCCCCCCTCGCCTCTCCGACCCACCCTACGCCCGCTCGCCCTCCGCCCTCGCGCCCCACCCCTCGAACGCGGATCGCGCGCGAGCGAGTGTGTGCGCGCGCGCGGCGCGAGTGTGTGCGTGCGTGTTGTACGTATGCGACGCATTATTAATGTATATATAATGAAATTGTGCGCGTGCACGTTCGTTAATGTGCGTGCGCGAACAGGTGCGGCAGAAGTCTCCCGAGTCCAGATACGACAGATACATGCTGCTCACGTTCGAGGAGCCGCCGATGAATATCAAGGTGAGTGGCGTTCGTCCGCTTTTTTTCCCCCTTCATTCGCGCATCCATATTATCGAGGGTCGGGCGCGCGCGAAGCGCCGACGGCGGCCCGAAGACGGCGCGTCTGATCGCGCTGTCGCTCGCGCGCGCATGCGCACGCCCGCGACGAACGGTCGTCGGCCGGAAAAACGCCTCTTTCGACCGATAAACGCGGCTACGCTTCTTCCTTTTCGCCGCCCTTCGCATCCTTCCTCTTCCTTTTCCTCATCCCTCTCTTTTTCCCTTTTTCTTCCTTCTTTCCGTTTTGCGTTCGTTGATAACCGACCGCTTTTTTTTTATTCCCTTTCATTTTGATGACGTTCCTATTTAGAATTCTTATTTCTTATCGAAGTTCAAAAATACCCTATCCGAAAGATAAGTCGAATATAAAATATGTAACCATTGTTTCATTTTTTTCCTATATTTTTTCATTCGACATAAAATATCTAATTTCCCTATTATGATTTTTTTCTCCGCCATAACGAAATATTTACAACTGACAAATTATTCATCGAAAGATCTTTTACGAATTAACAGATATAATTTTGATTCAATATTAAATACGCTTCGGTAAATATTTCGATTAAAATCTTTAATTAACAATACGCTGACCTAAAAATATTCCGTGATAATAGTTGCTAATTTCAATATTTCAATATTAACAGTTTGTTAGGATTACAGTTTAAAATTGTTTTTAGATTTTATATCCTTTGAATAATTCTCAATATATTTTTTTATTGAAACGTTTCGAAACGGCGGTTTCGAATTTCGTTTTATTATTTGAAACGATGTTCCATTTTCTTGTTTTTTAATTACAATATATTTTATTATTTAAATCTGACAAATTTTCCTAGTCGCAAAAATCCGTTATACAATTAATTAATCGTCATATCTGCATTATTTTGATAAATAAATTATTAACTTTTAAAAAATTTTTCTTACAATATGTTTTCATAATATTTCTTTTATATTTTTAAAAAAGGACTTTTTCACGCGTTACAAATGTATACTGTAACACTAATAAATATTTTTTAAATGTCATACTTTCGAATATTTCTATTAACATAAAAAATATTTTGAATATTTTAACTAACTCCTAAAACAATGATCGCATAAAAAAAATATTTGTAAGTTATGATAAAATTTTCAAGTTCATTTTTCTATTGCAAATATAAAACATTACTTAAAAATAAATAAATAAAAACATTAGGGAACAAGTATATGAATATAATCCAATTGTTAATTAAAATTTAAACATCATAATTTATAATATTCTAAAACGAAATGAATATAATAAAATTAGAATATTAAAGCGCAAATTCTAGTTTTTCAGCTATGAACACGTGTCTAATCTATACCCTCGTCAATTATTTAATATGCATATATTGTTAACCCAAATTTTGAAATTTGTTGTGTTGCAAAAATGTTTATCAATATATAATAAATAAAAAGCACGGTATTTTTTTTTTTATTTATTGCTTGAAAGATTTTAATATCATGCATATTGTATGCGTTGTGTTGTAATAAAATTACATCCAAAGTTCATAACGTTTTTATGCTAATAGTTGCAATATTTATTATACCTTTTCTTATCTCTTTTTACGACAAAATCTCCATATTTTTAATATGAATAGCTTATGATAACAGTTTTTCCTCTATTTTGAATATAGATTTCTTAATTCTACATGTACATATCTACCCACGATTAATTTTTATTTATATGTATAAATATATGTTTTTATACTATGTATTTTATTACCATCTCCCTGCATCTATATTATAAAAAAAATAATTTTAATCATATGATTTTAACTTAAATAAAAAAAATATTTTTTTTAACATTGAATACTGTTTTTATCAAATCAGTTTTTTACAACATTTTTTTTTTATAAAAAATCAGCTTTTATTATCATGAGAATTTTATAATTTTACAATGTTTTATATTCTTGATTTTAAATTTTTTAAGTTATATGGCATTAATTTACATTTTTAGTATGTTAATTTATTGAATATTATATCTCTAATATTCATATATAATAAACGACATGCATATTAAATTATAAAGTGAAAATACACGACAAAATATAATATTTTAATTTAAGGTTTTTATATTATTTAGTTTATGTTCTGTGTTATTTCTGCATTTCGTTTATAATTCTTGTTTATTTTTTCTGTATTTAATATACGAGCTATTTAATTTTCTTCAACATTTTTTTTAGTTAGATTTATATTAATTTTAGTATGTACTTTCCTCTCAATACAGTTTAATTTAAAATAAAAATTTGTCTTAGATTTGACATGTCACTAATGTTTAGATTTTTTCTTTTAAATATAAAATCACAACTTTAGAACGAGTACTCATATTTATGTATTATTAATATAAAAATTTATAAAATAATTGAAACTTGAAAAAATATATTAATTAAGCATAGTTCATATTTTTAAAATTACCCAAAATATTTTAATTTCTCTAATTTTTCAATACACATTTTCAGGCAGGATGGAAGGAAAACTTGGCTACCTTTATAAATGAATTGAAAAACTTACAATGCTATGGTATGACTACAATGGGCGCTGCCTTGAGGCATGCCTTTGACGTCTTAAATATTAATAGAATGCAAACTGGTATTGATACTTATGGACAAGGAAGAAGTCCTTTTTACCTTGAACCATCTGTAATTGTTGTTATTACAGATGGTGGAAAATTAACTAGCAATGGTGGTGTTCAAGAAGATGTATGCCTTTTTTTTTAAATTATTTTATATCTCATTATATTACTTTCAATATAATGTGTATGTTTTGGTTTTTCGTAGTTTAATTTGCCAATGAATTGCCCAATTCCTGGCTCAGAATTAACCAGAGAGCCGTTTCGTTGGGACCAAAGATTATTTTCATTAGTTCTTCGTCTTTCGGGAACACCGGCTGTGGAAAGAGATTCTGGTTTAGTGCCTTCAGATGCATCTCCTATTGATGCTATGTGCGAAGTAACAGGAGGTTAATTTTATATTACAAACTAATTAATCCTTATTGCATTAAAACAAAATGAAATTATAAAAATATTTTATATTTATAATCCTCTTAGGGAGATCCTATTGTATTACTTCGCATCGCATGTTAATGCAATGCATTGACAGCCTCGTACAAAAAGTACAAAGTGGAGTAGTAATTAATTTTGAAAAAGTTGGACCTGATCCACCTCCAATAGAAGGAAGTGGAGGTCCTGGAATCCGAGAAGATGGAAGCATTGATGATGGACTTACCAATTCGAATGGAAATGATAATGATAAACCGGATGGCTATATGGAGAATGCTTGCGATAGTGATAAAAATGGAGTATGTCTTTTTATTAGTTTAAAAAAAAAATTGTTTAAAATATATATACCACACAATTTAATATTATTCTAAAATATATTTTCAGACTCGCTGGAGTAATGGTCAGACATATAATCAAAATCCATCGCAGTCAACTACAACATGGCATTCTTGCCGTAAACTTATTTACGTTCCACGTAATACAACTCAGAAAGGATTTGCTATTGGGTTCTGGCCTATTCCTGAGTCTTTCCGACCTGACCCAAATGCAACTTCATTAGTTAGTATTTAATTTAATGTATTCATTTTAATTTTATAATTTTTAACATTATACCGAATTATAATTTTAGCCTCCTAGATCAGCTCATCCTGCTGTTAAATTCACGTGTTCTTCTCAAGAACCTATGGTTATAGATAATTTACCATTTGACAAATATGAATTGGAACCTAGTCCTTTAACTCAATTTATTTTAGCTAGAAAACAACCAACTATTTGTTGGCAGGTAGGAAAATATATTTGTTTAGTTTTTGTTATATATCAAAAATCTTTTTTGGTTATTTTCAATCTAATTTTTCTACCATAGGTTTTTATTGCAAATAACAATAGAAATTCAGATATCAGTCACCCTTTTGGATATTTGAAAGCAAGTACTAATTTAACGTGTGTCAACCTATTCGTGATGCCTTATAATTATCCAGTGCTCTTGCCATTGCTTGATGATTTATTTAAAGTACATCGTTGTAAGCCTTCGCCAGAATGGAAACAAATGTTCCAACAATATCTCGAAAGAATGCCTTCATATTATGTTACGGTAAATATAATTACAATACTTTTTGTTAAAATTAATTCATTTAAATTTTTAAATATTTTAAATTTTAATTCTTAAAGATTTAATGTCTTAACACACCTATTTATAATTATTATTCATATTTAATTTTAAATATCGATAATGATAATGTAATTTGTTTTATATAGTCATAAAGTAGTGACATGTCAATTATTTTTAGATTAACTTTATTAAGTAATACTCTTTTAAAAATAATTAATAAAAAGTTTGTTAGAGAGGCACAGATTTGTTTCTAAACAATTACCATACTGAAAATTGAAATAATAATAATATATATATATATATATATATATATATATATATGAAATATATATATATATATATATATATATATATATATATATATATATATATATATGAAATATATATATATATATATATATATATATATATATATATATATATATATATATTTCAAGCATTATGTCAAAAGTTTTAATTTTTAATTTTAGCATTTGAAACGTGCGCTTACTAAAATGGGAGCACCTTGTCAATTGGTCCAAAGTTTAGTGCCTGATTCGCAAGACATTTCACTGAGTTATTCCGTGTTGGCGTATTTGAAACGAATGAAAAATCAAGCAAAAATTGAATTCGATAAACTTTGCAACGACGTCATAAATAAAGTTGGCTCTAATCCGCCGCACATAAAAGGCGTAGAAAGTGTTAGAGTTAATCCAAGAACACCGCTGAAAAAAGATCTAACGACTCACCCTTGTTTACAAGATAAGTTCACCGCTTTACGGGACCAACTTAACGAATTTGGTGGATTCGTTGTCGGTTTATCCAGGAGTCGATATAAAGCTCAAGCTCATACATATAGAAATCCATTTGACATACAACGTCGAGATCTCTTAGATCAAGTAATTTTATATATATATATATATATATATATATATATATGTATGTATTAATATATTCAAAATATGATTCGTAGTTTAACACAATTGTTTTTTCTTTTTAGGTTGTTAGAATGAGAGCTAATTTCCTTCAACCATCTTTAGCACATACAAAACTCGTAGATGACGATTCTTTACATTCTATGCCAATTGCCCAAATGGGTAATTATCAAGACTATCTAAAGAGGATGACTCCTCAATTGAGAGAAATTGAATCAGCTCCAGTTAGACAACATATGTTTGGAAATCCTTTCAAAATAGATAAAGTAGATATAATACTAATCACTATTATTAATTTTTAGATATATGCATATATTGTAAATATATTTGTGTTTGTTTTCAGCGTATGATGGTTGATGAAGCTGATATTGATCTCGTTGGTAGTGGAGGTGGAGGTGGAAGTGGTAATAGAGTTAACAATAAACGACCAATGAGTCCTATGGTTGGAGATATAGGTTCTATTGGATTACGATTGCCACCTAAACGGAAACCTGGACCTTTACCTTCACATATTACTGCAAGACGACCTTCAACTCCAATTCCTGTTGTTCCAACACCTGTTGTAAAACCAGCAGTCACAACTTTAGAAATAACTCCTGGAACATATAGACCACCTGAATTCACTAGCCCGTGGACTCATTCATCTAATGGTGATGTGATGACTTCTGTACTAGATCATGTTGGACCAGTAACTTCTGATATGAATTTAAGCGGGAATATGTTTTCACAAATTGCTTCTTATCAACCATTACCACCTAATTTGAGTTCTTTACCACCTGTTGTTAAGCCAGTTTTGAATGGAGGTAATTAATATATTAATTAAATAATTTAATTTTTAATGATTCTATTACTTATTAATATTATTTTGCGATTGCAGATAGTTATGTCTCAATGGGCTTGAAGCAACCCCGTTCTCCATCTCCACCACCACCGGGTTTACCATCATATAATATTGTGAATCAACCAATGCCGCCAGTATTCTCAATGACAGACGATCAACAAGAGAAACAAATCAGTATGATTTTGCATGAGGCCATAGATATTAAAAAGAATCTACATAAACCAATTCCTCATCAACCACCTCCACTTACTAGAAGAGAAATTGGCGAGATTAAACGACACAACGTCAATATAAGGACACAAGTTTTTAAAGCTATAAGACGTCCTGGAAAAGGTTGGATTTCTTTGAAATGTCACATTTTTATATAACGTTTTCACTCGATATTTGAAGTTTTATGGTCTGTTTTTTATTGTAATTTGAAAATATTTCTTTCTTTACAGATTTCACAGAACTATTTAATCAGCTCAAATTATTACGTGGAGGAACCAATATGAAACGTGAAGTTTTACACGAGGTGATTGAAGAATCACTTCGCTTCAAAAGAAAAGGACTCTCTAAATTGCTGCAACAGTTCGTGGCGGCAATGGAGAAAAATGGAAACAGTATTGTTGTTCCGGGAACGCACGCGACAAAAATGGATTTTAAAAATGAACTCGTTTATGCATCTCAAGTTAATCACCATAGCTAAGAAGAAATCCCCTGTATAATATTCCCAGGAAATGTGTCGTGGTTTTACTTTATATTTTAATTAAATTCGAATGCGTATCAACTGGAATTAATTTTGAAGACAATTTTTACTATTTATTTAATATAATGCCAAGTAGAAATGATCAGTTAACTTGGACCTTTGTAGAAATTTAGTCAGTGACTGTAAAAAGTGAATATATAATGTGATTTTATTGAATGACGTTTTCGTTCGCTATTTGGCATTTCTTAAATTAAAAGTGTTTATATTATATATATATGATGATGATTATGAAATATAATATATGTTCAAATTAAAATTTTCACTGTATAATTGTTATAATCTGGTTAAGACAAAGCGGGGCTGCCCAACCTTTTTATATATGGAGTCTACTTCTCGTTTTTTTTTATATTATTAAAATTGATTGAAATTTAAAGATCTGATTAATTATGAAAATTTTATACCACAATATTATTACATAATAAAGGAGAAAAAAATATAATAGAAGTGTTTATGTAAGTAAAATGATTATTGATTAAAAACACCAACATTGTTTGGATCCATCGATATTTTCTAAAATGACTATATTTGTCTAATCTTTACTTTTCTATGTTGGATTATTCGTTTCTTTTTTAACCGAATATATAGAAGCAATATTTTATTATTTCGTATATTTAAATAAAAATATATAATTCTTGAATACCGCTAATTTATTATATATATATATATATATATATATATATATATATATATATATATATATATATATATATATATATATATATGTAATTAACTATATACAGATCCATTTTTATTTTTATAATTCCTATATGAATTAAAGTGAACTTGTCGATTTTAGACAGTAATTAAATGGGTTAGGCGACTCCTATATAAAACCTTTATCAATATCACTTACTGTTGAAAGTTATTTAGATACAATTCTCAAATTCTATCCAAATGATATTATTGTTTCATTGATAATATATCATAAGTTCGGGAGTTGAATGTGGCTGCTTGATAATTCAGTAATATCAAACATTTATTTACATTTATATACATACAACAATCATTATATTCTTTATTATTAATACTTGTATTTTTTTTTCATAATACACACATATATATATATATATATATATATATATATATATATATTTAAAATAATTTTCATATAATTTCATATATATAAATTAAATATAGAAAAGCGAGATTTATATTTAATTAATTATTATTATTGTTGTTACAAATCAAATTTAAAAATTAGTAGTGAATATTTACAATTACTATTATGTGCAAGTGAATAGAAAAAAAATGTTTGAATTTACTGTATATCTGAATGACCACATTTTTCACTTACTGCCAGTCCAATAATTAATGTTTTCCTTTTAGTAATATTTACGTATTATCGTATTTGTTTACTGTATTATATTTTACGTGACTTGTATAATAAATGTAACATAATTCAGTATGCATATATATATATATATATATATATATATATATATATATATATATATATATATATATATGTGTGTGTTAATTTACAAAATGAACATAATAATACGAAATAAAAATTATTATATTGTCGTTCAATGTTTTGTTGATGACTGATGTCCATTTAAATTATTTTAATAAGTGTCAGCAAATCATGATCGTGTGTTTTTGAACCCTCGAATTTTTGGTCATCGATGAACTGTTATTTTTTTCTCTTCTCGTAACGAGAAGGTTATATATATATATATATATATATATATATATATATACAAATTTAAAGAAGATAATAATAATTATAAATGTGCATGAACAGATTATTTTTAAGAATAAACGAATGAGTTTGGTGATCTCCGAGCTTTAATAGTAATGAAAATAGTTAACGATTAAAAAAAACCAGTCTTATTTGGTACGAATTTTTAATACCATGTGTAGATTGAAAAAAATTTACAAAAATTTTTTTAGTTTTACTTGTAAAATGCCAAATATTTATTATTATTATTATTAAATGATTGTTATATTTTTGAACTGGTCTTTTTTTATCAAATATCCTGATCTGAATTTACCTGTATTAGAATTTTTCGAAATGTTCACCTTTTTAGAGACATCTATTTAATATATAGTAAAATTTTATAATAAAAATTCATTAGCAGAAATTATGATTTCCATATATTATTTTTTTGCATTCAGGTTTTGTTTTTCTTTCATTTTTATTTCAGTAATTATTTATTAAATATCATTTTTCTGTGTAAACATTATATGAAAACGACGTAGCCATTTTTTTACTTTGTATTTACAAAATTAATTTATATGTAACACTCATATTTACAAAGGTAACTTTAATATTATTGGTATTAATATATATATATATATATATATATATATATATATATATATATATATATATATATATATATATATATATATATAATTTTTTAACACTGGCAATACATAAAAGTCTGTGATATTTAAAAGGACTTACATAAAACTATAATTTTAAACTATTTAATGGTTTCATTTTAATGCATTTTGCAAAAATATTTTTTTTTCAAAAATTAATATTTCATATAAAAAATTGAAAGTTTTAAACCATAATTCATTATATTTATCTTATTTACCGTAATTTATTATATTTATCTTAAAAATGACCACATTCAATATTTTATATACATGTGTTATTACAAATCAAATTTTGCTAATTAATAATATTTTAAAGTAAAACATATATTAATTGAATTATTATCAAATCAGTGGTGAAATTTATATAACAATCACCTATTTTTTATGCATTACAGATTTTTATTTTATGAATACAAAATTTTATTACGTTAAAAATTAATAAATATATTACATTTTTTTAATACATACTTATAATATAAATTAAAAATTATTTTGCATTTAATACTGAAACCTTGTGTTAAAATCCACAATATTTGTTTAATTTATAATATAATAGCAGAATTTAATATTATATATATATATATATATATATATATATATATATATATATATATATATATATATATATATATAATACATAATATATCAAAATATTTATTTAATATTTAGGGGAGAGGGGGCATTTGATTTATTTATAATTTTTACTAATAAGGCACTAAAGTACAGACATTGAGGTAACTTTTTCTCTAACAAAAATGATAACTAAGGTTCTCTTTCCATTGCAGGAGTTCGTTTTACTGGCAATTGATTATCGAGTTTCACATTTTCATTAATGCCATTACTTTCGATAATTAGCGTTGACGGAATCTTGCTAATCGGAATGGTACTGTGTTCTGGAGCAGCATCAGGAACGAGCCTTCGAAGGAAACCGGCCGCACAACCCCAAGGAAACATCCTGAAAGTATAAAACATATTTTTATTTTTATAGAAATATTGCATTATTTTAATTTTTATATCTTAATATATAAATTACTTCGTATTTTTATTATAGATATTGATTATTATTGTAAATCCTACCTTACTTTATATATTATTATTGTCCCGTGTAAGATAATATATTAATCAGATTGAAAATTCTTACCATTTTAACGCTAACATAGCTTGTAAATAACCAGGTATTATAGCAAATTTTTCATTGCCACGAATTGCCAAAATAATCCTATCCGCTACTTCGTTCAAATTTAAAGGTAAAACGAATCTGAAATATACGTCCTTTGTAAAATAAACCCTTCAATAATGTATACGATTAAAAATAAATTAAATCATCGAACAAACGACGAGACCTAGAATGGACATCCTCAAACATTCCTGTGCTTCTGATGAAAAATGGACATATAGCCGTGGTGCGAACTCCTGTAATACCCAACGCCTCCAATTCGGCTCTTAGTGCTTCGTCAAAACCGACAGCGGCAAACTTGGATGAGCAGTAATCCACCAGTTTTGGCACACCGACGTGTCCGGCGAGCGATGCTATCGTCACAATGTGACCCTCGTTTATTTCTACCATTTCAGGCAAGAACGCCTTCGTCGTCTAAAACAATGAACAAATGCAACTCTTCAAGAACGCGTCCATAAAAACTGACGTTTACCTCATTAGGAATATATATATATATATATATATATATATATATATATATATATATATATATATATATATTTATTACTCACCCAGAAGTGAGCCAAAATGTTAACGTCGAACGTCCTTTGGATGAGATGATCTGGCGTTTCCAAGAAAGTTTTCCCTGATACCAATCCTGCATTGTTAATAAGGAGCGCCACCTTGAAATGAAGTCATATGAAAACAATATCACGTTTATGCTAAATCAGAATCGGTTCAAGGGATTGCACAGTTTTTTTTTTCTTTCATATATGTATTTGTAAATCAATCGGATTTTTTTAATCAAAGAATACTTAATAAATATGTAAGAAAATTAAAAGAAATAGTAATTATTATAATGAAAAAATAATTTGAAAAATTTTATAAAGAAAAATATATTGAATAATTAAATAGGAGAAAATTGAAATCGATTATACATTCATATTTTCATATTTCAAATTCTCAAAATGTACTAACTAGAACAGGTGTTCTTAATCTATTTTATATATGAAATGATTTAATTAATCCATTTTTTTAATAAACTTTTTTTATAATTTTTAATATAATATAAAACACAAACAGTTCTTTATACAAGATTACAAATTCGTAGAATAGTAGATTTCAATTAAAAAAAAATTATATGACACGCAAAATCCAAAAATAAAAATAAAATTTGAAAGTCGAACACGATATTGGTTAATTTTATATAAAAAATGAAGTTTCAAAAAAAGTTCAACCTACGAATTATTTGATTTTTTTAAAGATTTCATAAATTTTATTAAAAGTTTTGAAATGGACCTATTTTATACAATTTGTATGAAATAAATAGAATATACACACTGTGGCAATTCAAATTTCTAGAAACGATAATTCCCAGAATTGTTTAAAATTTAATAGTTTTTCAATGATAATTAAACGATGGGAGTATTTATATATATATATATATATATATATATATATATATATATATATATATATATATATATATATAAATAGATCCAAAACGCTGTCATAATACATACATACATACATTACGACACGCGCATCCCGCGTCAACACGAATAACGACACAACTCAAGAAAAAAAAACATTTCATAGCATTTCAGCTACTTTAAACGATTTATACGTTTAACAAAAATATCGATCATATATATTTATTTACCGGTCCGCAGTCTTTTCGCACTTTTGCAGCAACATCATAAACTTCTTGCCTATTAGCTAAATCTACAATATAACTGTGGCATCTTCCACCCAAAGCTGTGACCAATTTGTGAGTTTCGTCCAAACCTTGAACAAATTACAAAGAAAAAAAATAAAAATAATATTAAAACAATTTCATATAAATATAACTACGTTCTAGCAATATATAAATTGACCAATCATGTATAACAAAATATTTAATAGATCACAACCTTCTCTTCTATATATTATTATTATTATATTATATAATATAACAATTTTAACTACATAACAATTATTTATTCATATAGCCTTTAGCTAAACCGATTAAACGCTACGTATTTATTTATAACACATATTAAATACCAAATTTCTCAATAAAAAAACATAATAAAATTCACAAAATATCGGTATTAGATATATAAATTGTTATATAAATGCTATAAGAAAGTACATTCAAGTCGGTCAAGTACAGTAATAATCGACATTACGAACAACTTGTACAATTATAACATTGATTAAACGCGCATATATATATATATATATATATATATATATATATATATATATATATATAACATGTGTTCAACTTCCGTTTATGAAGCTGGATTCAGTGCCATCGTCTTTTCAATTATGGTCACCCTACGCAAAATATTCAACGTGTTTCGCGAAGGAAACGTTGAATTGTCTTCAACGACTTAATCTATTTAATATTAATTTATAAAATTCGAAACATTATATATTATTTATTGTTCAATTTCGAAATTGACTTTTATTTTAATAAGCTTTAATTTTTTTTTAATTTTCGAAATTTCCAAACTTAATTTTTATGAGACGACATTCTTCTACAATTCTCGTTATTTTGAAGGTTTATGCACTATTTTGTCATATTATGTATGGTACGACGATTTTTAACCACTATAGTAAATATACACCTGCGATAGTTTAATTGATATCAATTATCATTTTATTTAATAAATTTTGTTATATGATTTTTTTCATTATAATTTTTTATTATTAATAAAAACTCGAAAGATTGATAATTTATTCTTTAAAAAACCTCAACTCATAAGGAATATTTAAATCAGTGTTTTCTATTTTTTTTTACTAATGTTTTTTTTAATATTTTTATAAAATATGTGAATCAAATGAAAAATTTATTTTTTGAAAATAAACAATTTTGTTAGAATAAATCCTTAAAAAAGAAAAATAAATCACTAACATTAATAATTGAAAACTAAACCCAGATCCAAAACGACTATAGTGCCATCGATTTATTTTTATTGCTAATTAATTAATTAATAATCATATAATGTAATATATAAATTATTTTAATTTTAAAATATTCATAATAATATAAAAAAGCGTATTACAAAATCGGACGTTGCACGAAGATTCGTCCTTTGCTCTCAACATTTCGTTAATAGAGAAAGGTCGTGTAGAACAAAAAAAATCGTATAAAAATAAACTTTATAAGTGAAAAAATAAAAGAAGCAATGACCGACCTTAAATATTATACTTATTAAAAAAAATGGAACCTTGCATTGTACCGGAAAAAAAGAATGAATTTTTATAATTCCTATTTCGAAACTAAAGGCACGCAATTAGACGTGTTGGCCAATAATATTTTATTATTATTTTTTTCATTATTATAAATACATTAATTAATAAATTTCGTTACATTACTTATATATATATATGTATATATATATATATATATATATATATATATATATATATATATATTATTGTATAAAAAAACAATATAATTTTAAAGCGTGACAAACCTTGGACTCTCTTTGAAATTTCTAGGCGCTGATTTTTTTTTGTATCTCAATTAAATTAAAAATTTCACGAACTTTTAATTGCGTCGCCATTTTTAACATGCTTTCACATTTTATAAATCGTGAATTTTATTGTACGTTTTAATGAAGAATATCGTCGATTTTTGCTCCGTTGACCTCATTTTTTTTTCAATGGCATTTAATGGAATCGCTAATTTATAAGAATCGTTTTGTGACAAAGATTCACCGTTAGAAAGTTTTAAACGCCCACGTAAATAGCATAAATTAATAATGCGTTTATAATTTTATAATCGAAGGATAATGCGAATTTCAAAATTTTTTGATTTTTTTTAATCAAAAATCGAGTCATCAGCATTTAAAAAAAAATTTTGTTGAAAATTTCAACATATAATTTTTAAATTAAATTAAATATATATATATATATATATATATATATATATATATATATATATATATATATATATATATATATATATATATATATATATATATATATATATATATATATATATATAAGCTAACGGCTCATTTTTAATTAACAATTGGTATTGATTGCAGTTATATCCTTCGAATTCTCACGCTTTTTTTAAACGGTGCAAAAAGATGAATAAAATTTGCACGAAAATCGAGAACCAGTCTTATTCGGCAAAGTGTGTCAGATGGTTGTTATAAATATGAAATTTCTGCAAGGAAAAGTGTGTCGTCATCTTTATGTTGGCTTGTCTGTATGTGTGTATATCACGATAAAGTATCGCAAATTAATTTTAAAACATGTCTATCTCTAAGCTTTTTCATGGTCAATTCATGTAAATGGCAGGATTGACATTATAAATATTAATATGTGTATGTGTGTTGTCATTTGCATAAATAATCAGCGATATAAATATTTTTTTTATACTTTCAAAATCGATATTTATATAATTTTGTGCATTGTTAAAACAGCGCCATCTTTGATCATATATATATATATGTGTGTGTGTGTGTGTGTGTGTGTAACCGTCTAAATCACGTTCAACAGCCTTTTTGTAATATTTTTCTATATAAATATTATTCATTTATAATTGCAATTTAGTATACAGAGAGATCCTTCGTACTTTAAACGCATAAAATAACGAAATTAAATAAATGCATAAGTTTACGATGTTTATCATTTTTTTATCTATCGATTCGAATTTCGCGCGCAAATTAATACGATTTTATCGCTTGTAACGATAATTTTTTTATCGTTCCATCATCGAACACTTGTAATTTATGATAATTACGATAACCTTGCGCTATTTTTTTTTTTTTTTTTTTTAGTGAAATGAATATCGGTTTTATGAATAACCGGTATTATTCGCATTATGAATTTGAACGCGGAGAAAAAAAATATGTCTTGTCATTGATATTTCAGAAGAAAACGTTCATCGAAAAAAAATGTGCAACAACTGAAATTTCGCCATCGGCCGCAAGGTTTGGTTCGGCGATCTTGTTTTTTTTTCATATCGATTTTCATCGCTTATTTTTTTTCTAAAAAAATAAATATTTATTGAATATTACGTATGATCGATAAAAATAATCATTTTATAAAATGGACATAATTTTATATTATATATATAAATTATATATATTAACTTTTATTGGTAAAATAAATGAAATTGAATTGACGCAATATCTATTACTTTACAACCAATGTTTCTCAATGTGTACATAGATAAAGGAAAGAATTAATTATTTTCAGGATTAGACAAACGAGGTGTGGAGGGGGAAAGGTAAATGATGAAAATTACCGAGAAAATGTCAGAATGAAGAAGGGTAACGATAGGTTATGGTCTTGCGTTACCGCGGTTACTAGGGCAGTTCTGGTGTTAGAGTGGGGGGGGGTGGGGGGTGGGTGGTGGGTAGGGGGAGACAGGGAGTTGTTGGAGGGGGGAGCAGTTGGGGGTTGGTTTAGGTTTTTTTGGAGCTTGGATTCGTAGGGGGGAAGTGGGGAGTTTTGCTCGCTTTTTTATGTTCGTAAAAATAGTTCTCAATTCAAGACGTGGCCGAGTGGCGAAAATCGCGCACTGTACATATAAATTTATTTTAATTTTCAATGTTTATTATAAAGTATCTAATTCAAAATATATATATATATATATATATATATATCGAGTGATACGGGTTACACATCGGAACACGTCAGCCCCAAATATATAAACGGAATAATATTATAGTATTTTTTTATCAATGTTTAAAAAAAATGTTAAATCTATTCGAAATTTCGACATTATTATGCAATTCATTATTTTGACATGAAATTGCGACTTTCATCATGAAAACGCCGCTTTCATAATGCGAATTTTTCAGAGGAAACAGTGATTTTAGATATAATTTTCTACGACGCTATAATTTACTATAAAATAAATACAGTGGCGTAACACCGTTTTTACAAAATCACACGCTTATATTAAATTATCAAAATGAATCATCAAATCTATATAGTTAACTATCTAATATTATGTCTACTGTTAAAATATATTTGTTACTTCAATATATTTGTAATATTGTTATTTTAATTGCTCTAGTAAACCATAAACTAATGCTGATTATTATTTTTGATTGAGCAACAACCTTCAAGGATCTAAACTAGTTTTAGCATGGTCCGTATCCAGTTTTAATTTCACAGTCAAGTTTTCAGTTCGTTTTGAACCAACACTTTCCATGCATGAATAAATATATATATTTATATATACTAAAATATACCAAAATATTTTATTATAAAAACCTTAAAAAAATCAAATTTAAATATACATTTATAATATTCTGAATAATTTAAAAATTGATCGAACTACTAACAGAGTATCGATTATGTTAATGCATTTTTAACATTTTAGCGAATTAACGTCATCACGTGACCTTGGCTTAAGCAGTTTAGCAATTTGCGATTGCTAAAAAAGACCTAAATAATAATAAAATTATCGTAATGAAAATAATTGTAGCATGGAGAATTGTAACGCTACAATATTTTTTTTTCTTTTTAATTCCCAGCAGTAGTACAATCACGAAATGCCTTTGTCAATTTTGCAACAAATTTTTATTTCACATATACTGCGACCGGCCGCCTTGTAACATTTTTTTTCTTAGTAAGAATAGTATTTTTTTTTTTAGAAAATCCTACATTATCGCAAATTAATATAAATAATGCATCAATTCAATAGATTGCAAGTTCAAAACTATAAATTTCATCAATATTATTTTAATTATTATATCTATTTTAATTTAAATATTATTAATAAAAATAGAAAATGATAATTATACCTTAAAAATTCATACAAATGACCTACTTATTCATATATATATATATATATATATATATATATATATATATATATATATATATATATATATATATATATATATATTTCTAATTATTAAACTATCGCTTAACCTTATGCGCCGTGAAAATCCCTTTTGATTGTAACAACTACTACGTAATTTGATTTTTTACTCGTTTATCATTTTATTTACCAATAAATAATCGTGATTGATAAATCGTGACGTTTAATTTTTTTTACTATTAAAATATTCGTTTAAATATTAAACCGACCTTAAGTTCAATATAAAATTGGTTTTACTTTTTTGTGATAAAATTAATTATGAATACAATATTTCGCGATAATTATTAAATGATAATTTTGATCTGAATAATGATTTTTATTTTAGATTATATATTTTTTGTATTAAATAATAAGGACTCTATTAAATTACTGTAAATTCGGTCTCCTTAAAAAAAGTCTATTTGACATAAACAAATATAATATTGTATTTTTTTATATGTAAAAAGTTAGTTTGCAACATTTTTTTTTATATTTTATAAAATATATTTTATCTAGAATTAAAAATATCAATTATGTTCAAAAACAATCTGTTAATCTTCATTAATGTGATGACTATAAAAGTAGTCGCTCGTTCAAATAGAATGGAAGAAAATGTGAGAAAAATTAATCGCATTAAGTTTTATTATGCTGCAGCTTCCGTCGCTTACTGCAAAATTTATTCTTAAATTTTCATAATTGTCAGGTGTATTCAAACAAATTGTATGGCACCGTAGATTTTAATTAATATAATTGAAAACTATATATAAAAAATCAATATAAAAAAGATAAACATATAAATTTATTCCTTATCAGTTATTAATGACCGATAAAGAAAACAATTGAATATATTTTTATATAATACATAAAAATATTTGAGACGTATATTTAATCGAATTCAAAGTGCACGAATGTCGTACATTGGGTCAACTTATATAAAAAATTTTAAACTAAACGAGATTATTCATTACATCATAAATTATCATTCATAACAAAATCGTCTCAATAAAAAAAAAACATAAATCACATTTTACCTATGACACTGCTATTTTGCAACAAAAAAAATAATATATATATATATATACCGTTCATCGTTTTGTATATATTTAAAACAACCTTTCATTTTCAAAAGTGAATGATTGACGTCCAATGATGAAACATCGCATGTCCATGTTCGTTATCATCAATCTATCCGACAATTGACAAAATTAAATAGTAAAAGTACTAGCGAAAAATAATAAAAAGAAAGAAAGAGAGTTCGGACTCTTCGAAAGAAACGATGAAAAGAAAAAAAATAAAAGGAATCGAGCGATTCTCGAAATCGCATGTCGCAATTGATCTTGCTCATTGCGCACAATTTTTTTTCTAATTTTCTCCAGTTCAATTATTTGCTCATTCCTATGAATCGCTTCGTTCGAATGACATACGTTTATATATATATATATATATATATATATATATATATATATATATATATATATATATATATATATATATATATATATATATATATATATATATATAATTACAATTATGTGTCAATAAGTGTCAAATAAATACTTGTAATCGTATTCGTGACTGTGCAGTTTTTTAAAATTGGTTTCATACTAGAATTGAAGTCGTAAAAAAGTAATTATTACATCTAAATAGTATTACAATGATTTTTTTTTTCATATTTAAAATGTATATTATTTGTTGAAAAATGACATTATTTGCCATGAATATGTTTATGTCTAAATACATCATTATAGCCTAACAATGAAAAAAAAAATAAACATGTTTTATATTATAATAGTTTTTTGTATAAAATATTTAAAGCATGAAAATAAATTTAATATAAACTGTAACAATTCGTATTCAGAAATAAAATTGTTTATTACATTCTAAAAAGAAATAATTATATCGATCGATATTCTCCACGAAACACTATTCTATAATTTCAAATAAATAAATAAATATCATTATACAAAGTAAAAATAATAATATTTAGAAATATTATAAAATTTAATTAATATATAGAGAAGTCAAAATATAATATGAAATAAGTTCATAAGTCGTGGCATCATTTTTATAATATCATATGGAAAATTTTTCAAAATTATTTATGGACGAATATTTTATATTATACATACCATATATATATATATATATATATATATATATATATATATATATATATATATATATATATATATATATATAATAAAATCTAAAATAGAATTAGTCGAACATTTTGCACTTTGAATGCATAAAACTCGATGGACTAGTTTGAACAACATTCTTGTTGCACAAACGTCAGGTTGCACTCACCTTCTTTGTACAAAATGCACTAAAACAAGTTATATATATATATATATATATATATATATATATATATATATATATATATATATAGAGTTATATTTTTGAAACACTGTATATATATATATATATATATATATATATATATATATATATATATATATATATATATATATATATATACTAATATATAAATGTTGGCTATCACTGAAGCCATTTCATTTTCCGAATATTGTGCAATGTCACTTTTTAGTATCGGAAAAAAAACGATAAAATTCTCACATTTTTGCAATAAATAAATATATAACGTTTTGCAATTAGAATTCGAACGATATAAATAAACATTATTATGTTTTATTTTATTTTTGAATACGCACTTATATCGTTTTTCGTCGAACATCGATAGTGATATTAATGATGAAATCGATGACGGTTGAAGTTTTTTTTAATAATCAAACACCAATGATTAACGTAATCATATCGTTGCTCTTGAAATATGCACTTATATCTTGCGTATTTTCATCATATCGTTGACATCATTGTCAAAATAAATTAGTCAATTGATCAATGATATAATATAAATAAAATAATATTTATACTTGCATTTTTTTGCATCAGAATTTTTTATGCTTTAAAAATTCAAGTAATTGATATATGGTATAGAAAATGTTTGTCGTATATAAATAAAGCATTTTTAATAAAAATCAATATTTAGATTAATATATAGTATTTAAAATTATTCTACAGATTTTCAGAATCTTATAAAAATATTATAATAAGTTTTTAAACCCGGATTCAAATCCTGTTCTAAACGATCACTTATTTATAATATTTATATTTATCGTTAAAAAATAAAAACAATTATGTATTTTGAAAGTAAAATCGAAAATCCTATATTCATATATATACGAATATAAGGAATTCGACTCCTTAAAAGGTCGTCGATGAACTTGAAAGAGAGGCCAAGGCCCCCACGCAATGTAAAAATTTCGTTTCACGATCATATTTCAATACAAAAAGAAAATAATAATTATTATTATATATATTATAAAAATGACCCGGAACCGAAGAACGTTAAAATAATGTAAAATAATTAGAATTATATATTTATATTTATAAACACTTATTTTTTGCAGTAATTTAACGCTTGAAAATTGTTAATGATGTGACACTGAAGTTGTTGAAAAATCGAATGTCACGTATTACGGAATAGAATAAAATAAATATTTAATTTTACATAAAAATATTCAATATTTCATAATAATAATAATAATATATTATATTTGTTAGACATAAAAGAATAAATGTATATATATATATATATATATATATATATATATATATATATATATTCATTATATATCTAAAAAATAATTTCAATAATGATAATCGATTTATTCATAATCATTTATTGAAAAAGTTGTATAGAATCAACGTTAACATTGGAATCGAATAATTATTATTTGTAGTAAATTTATATGTAAACATTTATGAATAAATTGTTTGATAAAGAGCTTTTGAAGTTGGACAAATGTGGCATTTCCACATATTATAAAAGACAGGTTCTAAAAGACAGAAAAAAAAGAGTAAAAATATCAACGATGACCTCACTTGGTAATGAAAGAAAAACGGCGATGTTCAGGTGCAATGATCTCTCGTATCGAACTCTTCAGGTTAAATTAAGGATGTTAAATCCTCCAAGGATATATAATATTATATTATATAAAGCAACTTCGTCCGAGGTCATATTCTGGTTAAATTTCCCATACATAATGTCGATAATGTACTTCGATAAAACATTGCCGTAGGCGTTGTTGTTTTTTTTTCTATTCATATTCATTACTATTTATTTCTAGTTACAATTTATTTTTTATACAATTTAAATGCTATATTTATAAAATATTTCGTACTGAATAATTTTATAGGAATACATATTTTTATCTCCAATATTGCGAACTTTTTTTATATTATTCAGGATATTCTTCTTCTTTCAGAATTATAATGATTGAATATTTTGAAAAAATCTATATTATAAAGAATTTCTCATGACGTAATAGAAATATGAGCATCCTTATTTTTAAATTGAGTCATATTTAATATATTAAATTTTCAGTATTTTTTATATAACGTTAATCTTTCTATTATGCGACCTCAAATTCAAACACTTCATATAACACAATCAAAAACATAATATTTATCTGATATATTATCAAAAAAAAGAAAGATCACCAAAATTACTATATAAAAAATTTCAAAATATTATGAATATAAAATTCAAATTATATTATTCGAAAAAAAAACTTGTAAGTTGAACGGTCAATATTCGCTTTTAAAAAAAACAATGTTTTAAATATTAATTTTATATATTAAAATATAAATTCGCTTTAAAAAAACAATGTTTTAAATATATAAAATAATTTATTATATTTCTATTATATATTGATAATTATTAGTGTTGTTAAAAAAAAAATAAATAAAAATGGCGGAGCGACATTACAGTTATATATAATATAATAAATTAAAATATCCATTATAAATCGGCCATATTGTTTCGATTATTCGTGCGTAATAAACATTAATATAATACATGTAACGTAATTGTTTTAATAACGTAATTATTATACATTCGCAGTTCTAATTCTCATTACCTATGTCAACGTGATCACAATAGAAACGAATATGTTTTCACGAACGTTGTTATACAACGAATGTTGTGAAAGAAATGTGAAATTTACGATTCGCAAACTGTGGGACGCGTTAAATGAAAATTTTAAAATTATAATATTCTATCCTAGAATTATTTTTTATACTATATATATACACACACACACACACACACACACATATATATATATATATATATATATATATATATATATATATATATATGTATGTAGCATAAACATGGATTTCGATTATATTTAATTTTTACTATAAAATTACTTTCATTATTTATAATACTAAAAGCGATCTTTCTTTAAATTATTGTTTTTGTAATTCATCGCGTGTTTTATTATATTTTTTTTTACTTTTCAGCCGCATACACTGCGAGATTTTGTACTGCATTTATGAAAACGAAAATAAATAAAAGCGATAACAACAACAACAGAAGAAAAAAAAGAAAGTCTTTCTTTCGTTGCAAATTCAATTCCGCGCAAATGCGATATGAATTTTAATGAAACCGAGCGTTTCGAAATCGTCGTGCGAAAAATTTATTTTTATTCCTATCGATGTTTTTACATCAATTTATTCCCATAAATTGTTCTCAAATATTGCTTAATAAATTTATATTAAAGTATATATATATATATATATATATTTTTTTTTTTGAGAATAATGTCATTGACTCGTTATTTAGATCAAATCTAACAACCAGAAAAATATATAAAACATATTTTTTTTGTTAAAATTGTGCTTTAAAATTTGTATTTAAATAATTTGTAAAAAATGAGATATTTAGATTTTCTATTGTATATCAAAACAATTTTTTTCTAATTACTAATAAAATTTTTGATAATAACTGAAAGTAAAACGTACCAAAAAAATATGCGGATATATGAACAATATATTGTTACGACCTTGGGGGGTTTAATGTAAGAAATAAATATAATTACTGCAGGTAAACGGCATTTAGTTAAGTTAGAGATAAGATACGGAAAAACCCTGTTCTTTGTAAATGTAAAAGAAGATAGACAAGATGGATTACGATAACAATGCTAATGGATTCTGAAAACCCAAGCGACGCAGATAAACACAAAGTAATAACGTGGACGGGATTTCCCATATTCAATGGGCGTTACTATTTCGCTATTGGCTGAAACCGATAAGGACTGCAGGTCGGTCGCCTATAAAAAGGGCGTAAGACCAGTATACAAAAGGCTTCGTCTGCGAGCAGTCTTGGAACGGCGAAGTTCTGCCCGACTTCACATGTGAGAGCCTTGGCTCTGTGAAGCTCGGACCGGATGGATAGATCGAGGAAGGACGTCAGACTACGGTGAAGGACGATCGGATGTAGGAGCGGCCTGGTCGGCATCTGGGAGCTCTACGAATCCAGAAGAGTGTCTGGAAGACGTTCTTCGAGAAGTCCCACGTTGGATATCTACGATCTGGTTCCAGAAGGAGTAGCGGTTATGCTCCAATCCGGTGGATCAAATATGGAATATGGGTTTAGAGATTAAGGTTTTGGTAACCAGTAATTAATCCCTTGCCGCTCTTGTTTAGTGTAACTCATTTATGTATGTCTTTTATTAATTGACGTATGTCCATTGTTGTTATTAACTGCTTTGTAATTGATTTATATTTGTATATCTGATTATTGGCATTCAATGATTTATGTTTGTATCTCTAACTATTGGCATTTAATGATTTGTGTTTGTATCTCTGATTAATGATTTATGTTTGTATCTTTGATTATTCTTATTAATTGGTGTCAGAAGTGGGATAGAAGATGTCGCTCTTATTCAAAGGGAATATCAACGAGGATGAGAAGACAAGGAACCAGCAACTTAGCGAAGAACTCTCTAAGAAAGAAGCTCAGATTCAAGAGTATGAAAAGACTATAGCAGAAATAAAGTCTGGAAAAGGAATTTCATCTACCGTGGTTGTTTCTCCATCACAAGAATTCGAGGTACCTCCATTTGACGGAACTTCTTCATGGACAGCTTTTAAAATACAGTTGACGGCTGTGGTTAACGCCAACGAATGGAATAATGATAGAGCATTTGCGGCATTGGCATTGGCTTTACATGGACAGGCTCTCCTGGTGTTAGAGATTACTGGAAAGGTCAGCTATGAAGAATTACTCGAAACATTAGAGTCCCGATTTGGAGACAATCACTTGGAATGTGTATACCGTACGCAATTGAAAACTCGCATACAACGGGATAGCGAATCTCTCCAAATGTGGTGGTCGGAAGTTCAGAGGCTGGTCAGAAAAGCTTACCGATCATTACCACTTCGTATTGAGGACATGTTAGTCCAAACTTTTGTGGACGGGATCCAAGATTTGAAAGTAAGAGCCGCAGTGAAACTTAAACATCATGTCAACATAAAGGATGCTTTGGCTCATGCACTGGAAGTGGAAGCAGCGCGTCATGACCTTGAAATTGAAACAAGAGCAGTGATGGCGACATCGAAGAATAATAAACGTCGACGTCATCGTCCTAGATGCTACAAGTGTAGAGAAAGGGATCATTTATTTTACAATTGCCCGAAACGCTACACTTCTAAGGAAAACCCTTTTGGAAAAACGACGAGTAAGACCCGAGTAAATGCGGACGCACCACCAGTGAGGATGTTGAGAACAAATTTCGGCACTAAAAAGGAAAACAACAAGCAAAGTGTACAGCTGAAAAATTTATGTGGAAAATCGAAGAAATTGGATATTTCTAAGCCCGGACAGGATAAGATTGTTAGAACGACCCCAACAGAAAACTGTTTTTGGAAAAGTCATGGAGGAAACATGGAAAACTGGCGTCGAAAGTGCATTAGCTGTAAATCCGGAAAAGAACCGCCTTCTGAAGAAAATGAGTTTAACATCGTTCGGGACGAACGAGTTTTAGAAGGGGGCAATGTTACGACCTTGGGGGGTTTAATGTAAGAAATAAATATAATTACTGCAGGTAAACGGCATTTAGTTAAGTTAGAGATAAGATACGGAAAAACCCTGTTCTTTGTAAATGTAAAAGAAGATAGACAAGATGGATTACGATAACAATGCTAATGGATTCTGAAAACCCAAGCGACGCAGATAAACACAAAGTAATAACGTGGACGGGATTTCCCATATTCAATGGGCGTTACTATTTCGCTATTGGCTGAAACCGATAAGGACTGCAGGTCGGTCGCCTATAAAAAGGGCGTAAGACCAGTATACAAAAGGCTTCGTCTGCGAGCAGTCTTGGAACGGCGAAGTTCTGCCCGACTTCACATGTGAGAGCCTTGGCTCTGTGAAGCTCGGACCGGATGGATAGATCGAGGAAGGACGTCAGACTACGGTGAAGGACGATCGGATGTAGGAGCGGCCTGGTCGGCATCTGGGAGCTCTACGAATCCAGAAGAGTGTCTGGAAGACGTTCTTCGAGAAGTCCCACGTTGGATATCTACGATCTGGTTCCAGAAGGAGTAGCGGTTATGCTCCAATCCGGTGGATCAAATATGGAATATGGGTTTAGAGATTAAGGTTTTGGTAACCAGTAATTAATCCCTTGCCGCTCTTGTTTAGTGTAACTCATTTATGTATGTCTTTTATTAATTGACGTATGTCCATTGTTGTTATTAACTGCTTTGTAATTGATTTATATTTGTATATCTGATTATTGGCATTCAATGATTTATGTTTGTATCTCTAACTATTGGCATTTAATGATTTGTGTTTGTATCTCTGATTAATGATTTATGTTTGTATCTTTGATTATTCTTATTAATTGATGTATTTATTCTATTGTCTCTATTATTTGTAATTCTTACTGTGTTCTTGTACTTTGTTGCCGATTATTGTAAACCTGTCAGTAATAAAACCCCGTTGGTAAGACCGATATACACAAATAGGAGCGTATCATTTTCTATCCTAGAAACCCCCGACCCCGGGGACGTAACAATATATATATATATATATATATATATATATATATATATATATATATATATATGTGTGTGTGTGTGTGTGTGTATATATATATATATATATATATATATATATATATTAATCAAGGTTTCTTAATTTATTTTATTTATATTATATAATAGTCAATTTTAAATAAATTCAATTATTTTTTTTGATGATTCTATTATTATTTTATTATTATAAAAGCAATAATTAATCACATTGGAAATAACAATTGTTGTTGATGAAGGTCACAAAAAAAAAATAATTTTCATTATTTAAATATTATTCACTTCAAAATAGAGGTTTTGAAAAAATATATATTAGCATTTTTGCCAAATTACTTTTTTTTGTTTTGTTTACGCATATATAATTATTTTTATATATTTTATTAAGTTGAAATTAAAAACGTGTTTTTTCTTTTTGATAACAAAAATATTTTTCAAAACACATTTATAAATTACTTTTTTTCTTTTTACAAGCGTAAAATAAAAAAAACACGCAATTTATCTATAAATTAAAATAATTTTAATGAAAAAAAAAATTATACTCAAATATGATTTGTAATAAAATAACATTATTATTATTATCGCGATATATTTATAATATTTTAAAATTTATCATACTATAATTATTTCTAATTATTAAAAAATGTTTGTTTGCGATCTGAAATTTTCACTTTAAATATATTATATAGTATGATACTAATCAAAGTTAAAAATCTTTGAAAGTGAGGCCAAGGCCCCGATTATGTACAGTGAAGCCGCTAGTTTTTATTTTTTATTTAAAGCAAGGTTATATTATAAAAATGATAAACCGTTTATAGTAAAGCATTACCGTTTTGAAACATTGCACAACGTGTTAGGACGTGATATTAAATTTTATTGTACGCACAATGAATTCGTAATAAGTTTTATTTATTCATTACAATAATAGCATTAAATTTTATTTAAATTATATATTCTATTTATATAAAATTATATATATATATATGCAAATTATGTATTTAATTTTTATATATCAATTCAGAGATTGACAACTATTTGATATATAAAAATATATAATATTTTAAAAACGAACGATTAAAAGTATATTTAAAAAAAACTGAAACATAAATCGATGTTTTTAAATATATAATATATTGTATTAGAATATTGAAAACTCTATATTTATATTTATAATGCAATTTTAATTAAACAAATATTTTTAAAATTAATAGAATTTCATGATAATTAGATTGCGTATCTCAATATTTTAAATGGCTTATATGAAATTTTTGACCTTAATGTCAATCTTATCAACGATAATAAACGACTAAAAAGCTTCAAATCGAATCCTTGATCTTATCAATTTTATAAACAACATTCGTCATCGAAATAAACATTAATTATTAATATTTTTATACAACACTGAAGGGTCAACGTCACTTTTCCCAAAAAAAAAAATACATCGTGTAAAATTGTCACAGAAATTTAAGGTCGACGAAATCTTCGCGTTAGAAACGGAAAAACCGTAACATTGAACTGTAAAACTTTTTAAAACTGGTCCGTCGATATAGATAGACAAGGAGGTCGACGAACTCGTATCTAAAATTAATCAATCTTCCGCATATTTCATTAATATATATATATATATATATATATATATATATATATATATATATATATATGAAAAAAAAAGTTTTCTTTTTGACGCCCCCCCCCTGAAAGGTCAAATTTCGCTTTTTTTTCTTTCTCTCATCTCTTCTGCGTCTTAGGTCAAGGCGAATGCGATTTCGACAATGGCTCGTGTAATTTGTTACGTTGCATAACGGCACATGACACAACCGACGATTTAATTGCATCGAATGCGGTCGCAAAGCTATGATTTTTTATCCCCTCCCCCTCATACACGCGTTTACGCTCTGTAAATATCAAATTTAAAATCTATCTAATTTTAGTAATATGTGACGTAAACCGTATGATAATATTTAATCATAAACTAGAATAATAGTTAAATCAAAAATAATGACTATACTCTTCTTCATACTCTAATCGACGCAGAGTTTAAAATATAAAACTCGTCTAAAATTTAATCGATCCTTAATTAGCTTTCAACCGCATTAAAGTGGTGTTCTATTAGTGCTCAAATAAAAAAATCGTAAAATTTTGTTCGAATTTTTTGCATTCGAACGATTGCGTTATTCGTTTTTGACCCTAATTAAAACAAACGGTACGTCGTTTTGACCGAAACGAAATTGAAAAGATTTAAAACTATTTGCTAACCAAAAAAAAACGTACACAATAAACATCTAAATTTGCTTCTGTTCGTCGGTTAAAATCAAATAAAGCCGATTTTTTATGACGACTACGACGTCAACGAACTTCTCCTAATTAAAGTGTAAACTCTTTTTAATGCGTCGCCGGCATTATTGTAAATGCCGAAAATGCGACACATTTTAATAATGATAATAATGGAAAAATATATATTACGGAAAAAAGAATGTATAAATATGCAAATTAAACATCCTCTTACGATGGCGATTCTGCGAAGCGCATCTTCTTTACACAATATCCGTTTACTTTTGAAATTTGCCCTTTCATTATAAAATATATATTTTTTGTTATTCATTTCATTTTTTTAAATACCTCATTGTGTACGAAATTTAGCGGTCATCTATCTAAATTTTTTATCATAAAAAAGAAATTACGAATTATTTTCAAATCAATTGATATTAAATTACGAAGTCAGAATAAACCATATTTAAAAGATTCGATATTTTACTCGTCACTAATTGAAAAAGATTATATTTTAAGATGTTTCATTTGAAATATTTTTCCTATTTTAATAGTTATTATGAGCATATTCTAATTTTATTTTTATATCTCAGAGACACAAATCTTTACTAATAAAACTTCATTTATTACATTAAATACATTTTTTCTACAAAAAAAATAAAGGCAATTACGAAAATCATTATTAACGTTCACACGTCAAAAATGAAGTCACATAAAATATAAAGATAAAAGCTCATAAGTGTCTAATAATGAACACAACACGAAAAGTATGAATGAAAAAAATATGTTTTCATACACACAAAAGGCCTATATTTGACAGTTGCATTTCGAAAGATTTTCACTCTTTTTGTTTATACAAAAAAAAACCGCTCATATTCACTCTATTTGGAAGAAAATTAGAATAATAAACGTCTTCGAGATGGAATTTCATTAGAACAAACGTGACACGGTTAAATTTAACCATTTTGTTAGATTTAACTGTTGTCTTCGTTCATTTTAACAGAAATATATAATTAAATTTACGTGTATAATAAAATTATATTAGATAAAAGAGGTTAAAAATGTTGAAATTATATATATATATATATATATATATATATATATATATATATATATATATATATATATATATATATATATATATATATATTTGTAAGAAACAGAACCGGTAGAACGAAATTGCATTTATTGCATTGCAAAGGAACGACGACACACACTTGCAGAACGACCCAATTTTGGAAAATAACTCGACTGGAAATATTTGAGAAACACTCGAACGTGCGCAAGTGCATTTTATTTATCTATACGCGAAACGTTGAGAGAAACGCGTATAAATAATAAATCTGCACGAAAACTATTCGATGATATTTCTAAACATTTCATTTACACGTAAATGAAATATTGCAAAAGTTGAGATGTTCGAATCAAAGGGCAAAATTAACAATTCGATAAATTTATTCGATGATTTAATGTAATTTTCTTTTCATCATTCGATGTAATTAATTAACGATAGATTTGTAAAAATAATTGTGCTTTCAAATCTAATTAAATAATATCACAACATTTGAAGATATAAGACGTCAAAGTTTAATTTAAAAATATGATTTAAATTATTATCAAATATATACATATTATTTTTTTAAGTTATTTTAAATTATTTATTTTATTATTATACTGTGAAATATTTTAATATTAAAATTTCATATTACAATAGTGTATATATTTAACATTCGTGAACGTAATAATTCTTTAAATATTGTATATAATTGGACAATTGAACAATAAAATTACAATATAATTATTTTCATTGTGTTAATTCTATGGAGTTAATTCGTATTTTTAAATAGAAAAAATATATATATACAATTCGTAGTGACAAACAATAGATTGACACTATATTATAAAGTATAATTTGCCGCAATTAAAAGGTTTGAATTGATGAAAATTTTAACGCAAAATATTTATGTAAATTTCGAAAGCGTCATAAATGATACAATAATAATATGATGAATTCGTTTCGCAACTACATTATAAATTTATAACACTTAATAAGGTGCTAAGTAATGAATATTGACAGAGTAATTTCATCGCGTTAACGAGTCGGAGAAAAATTTTTATAACCAAAAATAAATCTTTTTTTTGCTCGTTTTTATTTTTTTTATTCGGCAAAAATTATTTTGGAATTTTTCAAAGTATTATCATTCGTTTAACTTTGCATTTTAGTGCGAATATTGCACAATATATAACATATTTATCAAGTTGGTGTGAAATGTCATGCAATTCAATATTAACGTCAATGTAAGAAAGACAAATTACGTCGTAATTATCGCATATTGATCATTTTAATCATTCCTATATAATTATGTGGTTTAATATAAATATTTTGTTAATAAATAAAACATTTTAATTATTTTAAAATGAATATATATATATATATATATATATATATATATATATATATATATATATATATATATATTGAAATATTTATAAAACTTTCATTTTTACCAAATAAATTATTTCTTTTGACTTTTAGTGTCAATGTTATCAATGCCAATATATATATATATATATATATATATATATATATATATATATATATATATATATTCATATATGGACTGTAATATGGATTTCATATTTACATAAACGATTAATTTGATATATTAAACATATATCTTAATTTATTAATATTTATATATTTTCGTTTATTCGCAATTAAATTTATTGAAAAAATATTTGAACAAAAACTTAAAAATAAATGATTTTTTAAAATTATATTAATAATACATACATGTATATTAAATTAGAAAATTATTTTTTTATATATACACACAATTAAAATAATTCAAATGGAAAAAATACGATAAATATTTAGCACCAAAAAGCGTTAAACTTTATTATATTTGATTAATAGACTGATAAATATTTTGTTTTACATTATTTTACGCAAAACGTATAATTTTACTAAATAACCGAATAAATTACAAACATTTTTTTTTTGATTTACGAAATTTTTCGTTTAAAAATCGCTATTATAATCCGACCAATTTTTTTTGAATTAATTAAGAAATTATTGTAAAAATTAAATTAAATTATATATTGTATCCTTTTATTTATGATATTTTATGTATATATATATATATATATATATATATATATATATATATATATATATATATGTATATATATATATATATATATATATATATATAAATATATATATAATCATGATTAAGATTAAATAAATATATTACTAATAGAAAAATTTAAACGATATGTTAATATTTTACACACAACCGGATTTAATAAATTTACATAAAAATCGCGAGTACTGATTGATTACAATGTAAATTTAAATTGAAAAATATCCGAATTTTCCTTTCGCATAAAAAATGTTTTTTTTTCATAGAAAAAATCTCGTATTTTCCCAGTTTTATATATATATATATATATTGGTACGCATCTATTCGTCATATCTTCGACCGGCGATAGACGTAATATTTATCCATATGTTACGTGTACAAACACACATAATTGACGATGGTGTTTCAACATTTTCACTAGTAGAGGATGAGGTTAAAGTTGACACAATCCACCTTGGTAAAATTTCGGCAAATATTGTGCAAAAACCAGACGTCCTTGCTCTCGACGAAAATGTTGGAGTTAAACTCGTAAAGTTTACGTATACAGTGGGACACCGTTTTTTTTTTACTGAGAAACTGAGTCGAATTGCGTCATCGTGTTCCGTTAAGTGAAGATTGTTTTTTTTAAATATATTAAAAATTATACAATAATAAAAAAAATAAAAATATAATGGCATCGTGTATTCATAATGTTTTTAAAAACGATTACGTTTAACACTCTTTAATCTTTAACATCGCTATAATTTATATAATATATCACCGTGATCAAAAAGTAAGGTAAATTCATTTATGAAATGTAATTTTTTTTATTTATTCTTCCAAATCAATTTCATCCACTTCAAAGTAATCCCCGTCCGATAAAACGAACTTTTGCCAACGCTTTTTCCAGTCCTCGATACAGTCGGAATAGTCTTTTTCCGGTAAAACCTTCAAGATCTTCTTTGATTCGATTTTGATCCCCTCAATCGTTTCAAAACGGCATCCCCGCATTGGCCTTTTAAGTTTGCTGAATAGCTAGAAGTCGCACGCAGCCAAATCAGGCGAATACGGTGATTGCGGAACGATATGAGTCGAGTTTTTGGCAAAAAAGTCGCGAAGAACCAATGCAGTTTGGCCTGGAGCATAATCGTGATGAAGAAACCGAGGGTTGTAAAAACATGTGTAATTCGGAGATAATTAAACTTTTTGACAAACAAACGCTTGTCAAATGTTATACACAGTCCTACCAAAAAAAATACAATTTACCCGCCTTCCTAATGCCCGAGAGTTTTAAATCACAATTTAACCTTACTTTTTAAGCTAAGTTGATCGTACAGTTAATTATTCATTCAACTTGAAAAACACAACTTACAAGTAATACAATGAATTTATTAATATTTTCTATTACTTTTTTAATTTTGCGATATTTATGTGAATAGTAAAAAAATAAATAAAATATCTTTTATTATAATTTTGCATTTAATTGTGGTTCGTAAACTAAATATTAAGAAATTATTATTAAAATATTTATTTGTTTCATGGCTAACCGCGCGTTGAAATCACTCAAAAAATTCGTATTACTGTTTAGAAAAAATAATATTTTAAATAAAATATATTGAGAAATATACATTATAAAAAATAATTGAAATCTTTATTATATATTTAAATTATTTTTTGTTAAATTTACTTTTTCAATATTATAATTAATATAAAACGACAATTTAAAAAAAATCATACAATATATAAAATCAAAGTACTTCATAAGAATTGAAATCACTATTTTTAAGAAATATAAAATTTAAATAAAATAATAATTCTCAATCTTCTATTATTATAATCAAATATAATTTGAAATACATCTAGGAAGTGTTATTATAATATAATACAACACCATATTTGATGATATCATGGAATGTATTCGTACAGTATAATCATTTTCCGTTTAAAACGCAAGACTGCGGTCACAGTAATAGCACATTTGCAGTAAAAATATCCGTATCTTTTCCATGACAAAAATTACTATTTATGAACACGATTCGCATGTACAATTTCAATAGTAATTACGTGTAATTTCGCGTATATTTTTTCCTAATTATAAACAAATTATAAAAGCGTACGTGCAATTATAATAAAAGCATACATCGATGGACTTGACAAACACTTTTTTTTTGAAATATTAAAAATAATATTCAAACATCATTTGAATGTATATATATTTTTTGAGATCCATTTTGCATACAATAGTATTTTTGATGACTCGTTTGTTCGCATATAATTAGTAGAATGCATGCGACTTTATGACTTTAGACAAGAATAGAAAGTAGAATGTCATAAAAAAGAGTGCTAATTGCTTCATGAATATGAATTGCATCGTTCGTAAAATACTATTATATATGTTTATTGTTATATTAGTATATGGATTTTTGTAATGACAGCAATAACTGTGCGTAAGTATATATTTTTTTATTTTACATAATATAAAATGTGAAATTTTATACAGTTTTAAAATCAGTTCAATTATCAATATATTGTAAAGTTAATAATAAAAATATTTATTTATATGTAATGAAAGATGTTAATCTCTTTATACTTATCTCACATTCTTATATCTTTTCAAACTATTTTTACATACCTAACCATGATTGTCAATTACAGACGATTACTATTAATTTAAGATCGATTCTCCTATATATGGTTATGAACGACGATAGTTATATATGATGAAATTGCAATAATAATCATAAATAACTTCTACGTCGGACGAAGTCAGATAAGATTGATCACCCCTGATCTGCAGCAAAATAAGTAACTTGCATTGAGGTTTCGCTTTTTTCGTTGCATTCTACATTGCAAAAGAATAAATTGCACTACATAATTGCGAACCGTACCCGTTTTCATCCAACAGAAAGGAAACGTGATTTGCGACATTGCAAAGAAGACGCGTTATTTTCATTACTATCTAATTATAATACCGATAACGGACCGTGAACCGACAAATTATCGTTCTAAATCGTTATAATGCATATCGGTGAAAAAGAAAAATTACTTTATCCTTCGAAAATAATCGTCGCGTACGCGAACGAAACCGATGTTAAAATATTGTTTATATTCATAATATTTTTTTTATACGTTATATAAGGAAAATTAAAATAAAATGTCACTCACCTTCTTTGTTAATATCCCAGAGCACAACGGTGCATTGGAGTCGTGCTAATCTCATGGCCAATAAACGACCGAGACCTCCGCCTCCGCCTGTAACAAGTGCCACTTGTCCTTTGAGGTCCTTCATTGGTCTGCCGACAATTTGATAGAACAACGCAACAATTATATGTCTCAACGATTCCAACAGAAACACTATAATCTCTAAAGCGCCGTTTATCCACGAGCTTCTTCCGGTTTTCATTTCCATCTCCATTTTATTTTACGATCAAAATTTTCAGTATTGATATTTATGTATTATTATTTATATTTATACTACGATGCTCATAGCACTTAAATGGAAACCAGTCAATCAGTCAGTGAATCAGTGAGTCGACGATTATTGTCGAGTTCTGGTCGAAGTCATATCTGACGTTTCTCAAATATCAAGTGAATGCCTTTTATTTTTGTTTTTTCTAACTTGTGTATCTAGTTTTGTTCACTGTCACCAGTTTACACTGCTTTTAATGTTAGTCTTGTTGTTGTTCTTGTTGATGATGACGACGATAAATGGTGAATGCACTTTTTCTTCGATGGCGACACTGAAATAAAATCGTTCCATTTTAATCGCGATGACCGAGTACAACTTTCGATTTCTTACTTTTTACGCTTATAAATACGTATAATAATAATAATAGTAGTAGGACATTAAAAAAAGTGGATCATTTTTAAAATTAAAATCATAAGAAAAATTATCGATCGTGTAAAAGGCGACTTTAGAATGTATTGAAATAGAAAGTTGCAATTAAAATATTTATATTGTATATTCTATTTAGTTAAATCGTTTTTATATTTAATAAATTTGTTTGATTTAATAATTTAATAATTTCATTCATCCGTTATAAAAAAAATACATAAAGGCGTAAAAATGTTTTAAAATTAACTTCATTTCTAGAAGCTGTTTTTTTTTATAATTAAATTTATTCATATATACTTATTGTAATCTTATTGTTTAATTCATAATATAAATTATCTCTGATATTAAAAAAAAATTCAATATATTCAGATATAATGCAAATCCATATGGATGAAAATCTATAGTGATCAATTTTTTTTTTGAACACAAATTAACCTATGGACTCCAATATTTTTAGAATTGGTAATCGATTTTTTTTGTTTTAATTGATTGAATAAACCAAAGATATGTGACATGGAAAAAATGTTATAAAAATAAAAACAGAAAAATATTTAATATTCATGAATTTGTTTCGTAGGTTATCTGTTTTTTTTTGGTAATTTTTTAACAAGCAATTTAAAATTTACAAAGGATAAAAAATGTTTAATAATCGTTTGACAATATACATTATTTATTTTAAGTGTTAAACTAGTAATAATTTAAAACTAAAGAAAATGTTGAACTTTACAAAGAATAATTTTATTGTATATTTTTTTACTAACAAGTCAAGACAATTAATAAACATTTTTTTTGTAATTGTCAATTCAAAATATTTTTTTATATATCGAATTAAAATAAATGTCTAAAATATGTTTTTACGGACATAACTATAATTGATATTATAATTAGTTATATAAAAAATATAGATTTTTACTCATATGAGATTTATTAATAAAAAAAATAAGAATTTTTATTTGTTTTAAAAGTTGTTTATTTTTTATTTAAATGACCGATCATTTTTAATGTCTTATATAAAAAATAAATTAAAAGCACTAAAAACTTTATTACCCTATTTTTGCAATTTAAATTTTATTAAAAACACACACACACATATATATATATATATATGTGTGTACACACACACACACATATATATATATATATATATATATCAAATGAATTTCCAATAATTAATAAATGAAAATAACTAGTAACCACAATACATAGTAACGTCACTGTATAAATAAATATGCAATATAACAATATTTATTTAAACGATGTGATATAATATATTAATTTGTTTTATAATATAAAGACAAAGGTTAATGCCACACAAATAAATATATATATATATATATATATATATATATTTATATATATATATATATATATATATTTATATATATATATATATATATATATATATATTTATATATATATATATATATATATATATATATATATATATATATATACAATATATATAAATGAAAGGAAAAATATTTATAAACAAATTAATCAATTTTATTTTTGTAAGTTGAATAAAAAAAAATACTGAAATAATATTTTTGATTATTATAATCATTTTATATATTGGATAAACTATCAATTGCTAATAGCAATTGATTATAATAGCAATTGATAAACTATCAATTGCTATTATAATCATTTTATATATTGGATAAACTATCAACGATATCAGATATCATAAATCAATAAAAAAATCGAAATTATATATCATGAAAATCAACGTTCGGAAACCGCAAATTTGTTTCCATACAATTTAATTTAACATTAAATATCTCATTTAAAAAAATGTATGTGTGTGTGTGTATGCTATTCTATTATTATTGTAATATTTTTTAAAAAACGTATTATGCAACTCTAAATATATCATTTTTTTCATGATTATGTTTATTTTTAACACTTCTTATTCACAATATAATATTAAATAATCCATTAATTTATTACACATTTTTTACTAAATATATATTTTGTAAAGAGAAAAAAATATAAGAAATTTTTCTTCAACATTTAGTCTAAATATTAATAATTTTAAAAACATCATTTAATTTCCATATTTATTATAAACGTTGTAAAACAATAGTTTTCTTCTCTTTTTCACAACGCGTATTAAAATAATTTTATTCATATAAACAACATATTCGTGTATGAAATCATGATACACACACACACACACACACATATATATATATATATATATATATATATATATATAACGTTTTTAGTATCTCGATGACTTGCAATAATATTTCAGTTATTAAAATAATATGGTATTATTATAACGAATATGATATTTATTTTATCATTATTTAAATATGATATAAATTATTCAAAATAAAGTTTAAATGTTAACTCATCTAACTGCTTATCGACATATCTCGAGTTCAAAATTTACTTTTACATTATTAGTTGTATAAAATTGTAATATTTTATTTGTGTTCGATGTAAAACATTTATATTCTTACTTAATTGTATTTATGTAATCGAAAAATTTCCTATATAATTACAGATTAATTGAAATCAATTAATGGAATGCAAATTTAATTGAAATAAACATAAATCCATTGTATTATTATTAGAATAACATCGATTTTAATCGTGCATTAAGAAACCTTCAATCATTATAGCAATGAAAACGCCGGAAAAATGAATTTATTCGCCGGAAAATAGTTTCATTACAATAAATACGTATATTAATTGAAAATAAATTTACATTACACGGTGATTTTAATTATAAAATAGAGGATATTTTCAATACAAATTAATTTAATATATTTATTTAATCGAAATCCTTGACCATGACTTAAGATCGCATTGAAATAAATGTACTTTTAATAAATTCTACTTGTCATTTTAAAATTTGACCTTCAATTTTTATAATTATAATATACCATAAAAATTAAAAATATTGCATACTATTAAATGTTTGTAATGTAGTTTTTAAAATTTGACAACAGAAAATTGAATAGTGCAAATAGTGAAAAAAAAGTTAAAACACTTTGCTAATGATGACTGTTAATAATAATAATTAAGAAAATATTGTAAAATTCTATATAGTATAATTAAGATGTAGATGTTTATGTTTTTTAATATGAGAAAATTAGATCATTGGAATTATGTTAAAAATCTCTGATATTATTTAGATATACATTATTTTTATAGTTAATTTGTATAAATTATTATTCGAAAAATATGATAAAATTAATATATTTAAATTTTGAAAAGATTTATATTATTACTATAGCGAATTGTTACATTCTATAGGCAATATAAAAAATAACTTTGAAGCATGATTTTCGTACGAAACTCGATTTTTCGACTTTATATTGGATTTTTTTAACAGCATAAAAATTATGTGTATATGTGTGTGCGTGTGTCCAAATATTTGCATTAAAGCAAGCCGATTCGACATGAGCAAGTTCTTCAATTGGCGTTGTCGAGTACCATTACGACATAGCAATGCGTTAGAAATATAAATTAACCGAAACATTGGTAAAATATTATCCACACACACACACGCACACATTATATATAAAGAAAAAAAATGAAGAGTGAAATCTTCTCTCTGTTCATCTTCAAAAATTAATAATTTCGAATTATGAAAATGCGGTAAAGAAAACAAATTGAAAATTAGAAAGAGTTACTGCGACCGCAAAAAAACTTCGAAATCGGGAAGATTTCATACGATTTTTTCTTGCATTTTAACTATCATTTTGCGCAAAAACCTTTCAAACTTTCTCTGTAAAACGGTAATAAAAGCGATTAAATATATACGAAGAAAGTAACGATGAAAGCGATCCAAATTCAAAGGGTATAAATATATAGAATTTATTTTATAATTTTAAAAGTAATTATGTTATGTTTTTTTAACGATATTAAAAATATATTTTAATCAGTTCATGTTAAAAAAATAAAACAAAATTTTTATAATATTCTTATTCAGCGATTAAATCTTTAAAATATACATTTTTTTATATATATTATAGATAATATTATTTATAAAGTTTCATTATATGGTTAAGACTAATGTTTAAAATTTACATCAACGACTATTTTATTAAGAAATTGATTACAAACTCGTAGAGTAAGTTAATATGTAGGACAAACGCCATTGTATATAAATAATTCAATTACTTTATAGTGCGCAATTTATGATTCAAAATTAAATATATCAAATATTTTTTTATATATATAGTAAAAATTTTATACATTTGTCAGTATTTAAAAAAAATCGTAAAAGGAAAATGAACATAAAAATTAGAACGCAACACACAAATAGACAAACCGACGATATTATGATATTTATCAATTTATGCGTAATATATTGAAATTAATTCAAAAATTTTATTACGGTTGATTTTAATATTATATTTTATTAAAAATACATTTTTTTAATATGCAATATAAAATGTTAGTTTAAAAAAAATATTATGATTAGTTTATTATTATTATGTATTAGTTAAATTAAATCAAATTAATCTTATTATGTATTAGTTAAATTAAAACGAATATTTAGAATGCAAATAAACAAATTTAATATTCATGTTAATAAAAATTAAATCGGGGTTTATCAACCTTTTTGAATATTTCAAAAATATTTTTTTTATAAAAATGAATTTAGAATAATACTAAAATCAACAAATATGTAATGATTTAATAAAATTGACTCGCCTTGGAAAAATAAAATAATTTTCCATATTTCCGAAATTCATTTCACAATTTCCAAGCCTTTCATAATTCAAATTGAACAATAATGAAAAAATTAATTACTTCGTAATTATAATACGATTATAATAATCACGATCGCCGATCATCCACGCCAATTATTATAATATTTTGAAAGCGATTCTGTATCGGGAGACCTATAAAATATCCATATATTTTTTTCTTTTTTTTTGGATATTTATATCTAATTATACGAAAAAAAACCGGTCACCTTGGCATAATATTTATGGCAATATACGTTTACTGCACGCACATATACGTATTAAAATACGGCATTTTATATAATAAATTTATAACATGATTGAGGTCATATGTCAGTGTAATAATTATCGTGTGCGAAATTTTTCAAAATCGCTTCGATCAATTAGATAATTCAATTATTAAACATCTATACTATATATAGTATACATTTGATCGTGTAAAACGAATAATAAACGTCACTTTTTTACGAGGCCTTGACCTCCCTTTTACGTTTTGCATATCTGGTTTTGGTAGCAATTTCCCAATTCGCCAATTTTGCTAGTATGGATTTTAATCGTTTATTACGTAATAAAAAATCACTTGGTAACATTCAATATATATATATATATATATATATATATATATATATATATATATATATAATTATATTATCATTCTTTAAAATTCAAAATTTACAATATATTAAAATTCTGACAAATAAATATTTCGCCGATTATTTTGACGACATTTTTATACAGGGAATTTTTTTAATTATTAAATATCACGATAGTTTAATCTGTAAATATATTTATTTACATTAAGCGGTTTTAATACTTCCTGGTAGAAATGAACAGTAAACAAAATGTCAAAATTCTATAAAATCGTACTAAATTAGGCGATTTCATAAATCAACGTATTATAAAAACGTGTATAAAGTAATTATACAATGACAGCAAAAATATATTATATATATATATATATATATATATATATATATATATATATATTTCAATTAACGAATTTTATTTGTAATAATACATTCTCTTGGTCACGTTTAATGTTTATAGCTTATTTGACATATAAATACACAGTAACACTTACAAATTATTATTAACAGTTTTTTCCTATTTTATTTTTTAAATAGATGGATAAATTGTATCAAGAAAATAATATTATATTAAACAATTAATCAGAATAATATATATATATATATATATATATATGTATATATATATATATATATATATATATATATATATATAAGAAACATTCAAGAGTCAAGGTTAATGATATTTTTTTTGTAATATGAGAGGAAAACGCGATCGTGTATCTAATAATAATTAATTCTGAGAATAAAAAAAACGATTGAGAATCGCTCATCCAAATCACAGAAAGATTCATTTTGATTTTTGACGAATTCAAATTGTTAAATTTTAAAACGTAGATTTTGAATATTTTTAAATTGCAGATTTGCAACTTTTTCTTTTTATGTTAATATTACAATTCCAATAAAATGTGTTTTTATTTTAAATAAAATCTGTTTTATTATTCAAAAAAATATTGACATTATCTGATTTTTAATAAAATGGAATTTTTATGTTTATCTATATCAAACGTAAAAAATCCATTATATCATATAATTCAAAATATGATAATTATAATTAACAGATTGTGAAGATATAAATATAATGTTTTGTTGCATAAAAAAATAATAAAAACATTTTAATAACTTTATCTAATATTTTATCAAAAGACAAAAATGATATATTTCGTTTTTTTCTCGCATATTGCATTTTTATTTTATTAGATAATTATCTAAAATATATAAAAACATATTTGTATCGTTAATTAGAATTGAACTTAATCTTGATAAAAATGTAATTTTAGAATAATATATCTGATATTATAAATTTATAGAACAAAATAACAATAATTTATCAAATTTTTCATCAAGTCAGATATTAGATACAAAATTTGTGACTTTAAAATCCATGCTGAAAGGTCAAAATCTACATTTTATCAGCATTTTTTAGTTTTTTTTTGTTTTTTAAATTTATTGTTATATATTTGCAAAATCTATTTTATTCATATATCAATGTTTCATTCTACATAAAATACAAAATTTTAGGAAAATCCAAATTAAAACTAGCATTTTGAATTATGCATGAATCTACTGATACAAAATAAAATTAAAACGAATGCATATAAAAAGCTAATATATAAAATCGTGTAAAAATTATAAAGTGTCGATGTTCAAACTTTTTCAATATATATTTAATATCGTATTCGTATATCTATAAATAAATACACAATTCATAAAATAAACCAGTTTTTTGCATATTGCATGTCGTTTTTTTTTTAATTTGAATCTTTTAATACGTATATATTTTATATAATAATATGAAAATTAAATTTATTATTATTATTGTTGTTATTATGAGACAAACAAAAAAGATGTTTATTTATATTTATGTCATCGATGGTTAAATAATAAAACGAGTACGTTGAGCGAATTAAATAATTCATTAGGCAAACAAGCGAAAATCGAAAGTGACGGATAGCAATTGAAATGAAAATAATGTGTGCGCACGAACTCACGCACACGTTGAATTGAATTTTAGAAATTTTTATTAATAATAAATATTATGAAAAAAAAATAATAGAATTAAAAATGAACGAAACTTAAGATTATCGACAATTTTTTAACGAATTATTTGAATCGACTAAGTATTCGAATGGTTTCATTAAATTAAGTTTGTTATAAGTAAGCTTAACGTTTTCCGAATGAAAAACAGAAACCATATAAATCGATATATTTATAAATATTTTAATAATAAACCGTTTTAATTATATTCAATATGTTTGTCTTTAATATTAGTTCAATGTTTTTTTTTTGTTGTTGTTGTTTTATTTAATTATAATATAATTCACGATTATTTCTTAAGAATGGTTCGAATTATCTAAAATGAGTTTAAAATGACTTAATGATATTATTATGTAATAATTATTTAAGAATAATGTATGTATTCATAAATAAATGGAAATTATAATTTGTATAAATAAATAGTAATTTAAATAAATAATCTTAAGCGTTATTTAATTATAAAAACTATAATCAATATATAAGGAAGTCTCGGAATATTTTTAAATATAAAACGAGTCAACATTTATATGAAATGATTTTATTATTATTTTTATTATAAAAACAATATTTTGAAATTATATTAACAAAAAATAAACAAAAGAATCTGAACTCAAACGGCTGAAATGATATCGATTTTTTTTAATTTAGTATTTGCTGAACACTTGTTGTAATTAAAGAATATTTTTAAATTTCATTTAAAAAAAACATTAAATTATTAAATGTTAATGTGAACTGAAAATAATTTCAGCATATAAGATTATATTTTATAAATTTGTCAACCATTAAAAATAATATTATATATTGACAACGTAATAAAATTTGAAATATTTATATAGAATAAAATATTTCAAATTTAATCGTTTTACGTTTAGCATATAAAATAAATAAATAGGACATTTAAAAAAAAAACAATGTTCACTTTCGGATACGTACGTTCAATATTTATGAACAATCGAGAGAATCGTCGTAACTCGCGATCAAACTTATACAAAAAAAAACACAACCTACACGCGCGACGTCCGTCGACCGACTGACTCTACCGGAAGTGTTCATTTTTCATATCGTTCAGCATCCCCACATTTTACGCATGCGCAAATAACAATACCGTCTACGACCTACGACCATCCCCGAATAACATAACCTCTAAAACGATTTATATTATCGCACCAAAACGTTTATTATTTATATACATATATATATATAAAATAGAAATAAAATGTAAATTAACACACCTTTTATATATATATATAAATATATACACCACATATTATAAATTATATAAGAAATAAAAAATGCTCACGATTACTCATCGGTAAATCTTCATCCAGATTTGACAGTTGATTCCCGGTGTTGCCGCATGAAAAAATAGAAGTTTATTTAAAATTAATATTTCTTGCTGAAAACAATATTAATTATATCTGGAAATATTATTTTTTAGTTCATATACTAATTACAACCCATTTTAATATATCAACTTCTTTTTTTTATATATCGATTTACCGGAATAGAATCGAATTGACATTATTTCCATTTGTTTTTCCATTACAAATTAATATATTAAAAATATTAAATGAATATACTTGTGAAGACCTTACTTTTTGATTCTCCTTGTATTCATATGCAAATTTTTAATCCTTAAAAATTAAATTTTACTCCCACATTGAAAAATCAATAACTACAAATATATTACAAATTACGATAAAAACCTTCACATTCATTTTATTTCCTATAGTGTAATTTTTCATATATGGATTTTTGATATATATATTTCACATATTTAAATATAAAATATCGCGCTTTCTAATATATGTATATATATTTATATAAAATACACACCGTCAAAACGAGAACTTAAACAAATTATAAAAATGAAGATTTTTCCTTATAAATACGATAATCTTAATATAAATAAATATTTAAATAAGTCACCGGCTGTGATTGTATTAGAAACATCCGTTACTTCATCGCAGAAACTCGTTCTCTGATATTTTAATTACACATGTTTTTAAAACGATTTTATCCCGATGTCACTTAGTCGTTGTTTAAAACAAATAAAATGATTTTATCGCATTAAATTAAAATATTTTTCATTACACGAAACGAATAAGATATATTTCTTTACATTAAAAGTTATTTCGACTTTATCTTATAATACTAACATATCATTAAATCAAATATTTCAACGATTTTAATATATAAAAATTTCATATATGTATGTATTGTATATTTTATAGCATGTAATATCCAAATAAAATTATGTTTTTTTACAAATTTTTTCTCAGGTTAACATTAAACAATTCTAAACTATAAATTGAATATTGAAACAAAGATTTATAATTGCGATATATAAAATTAAATATATGTTATACATATTATCTTTGGTAATTATGCGCAATCATAAAAATACATTGTAATTTTAAATCATTATGGAACATTAAATGACAAGATTATGGAGAACTTTAGTTAGTAATTACTTTATGTTCTTTAAACTTTGATAAATGTTCATTAATTACAAAAAAATATATACATACACTCGGTGTTTAATATTATTAATAGTTTTGCAAATGATATTTATTGTATTTTAATGTTTCATTGTCATTCTAACAATATAAAATAAAATAATCATAAAAGAAATCGAAACATTTTCTTCCCAGAATTTAGTTTATTTTTATTTTAAAATTTGAAATGAAATAAAATGGAAATATTTTCATAAATCTTGATTAAACCAAGTATGTTGATTACATATTGGTTTACAGAAAGAACGTATTATTTAAATATTGCAAAAGAAATGTTATAAACGTGAATATTGCTTGATTGTACATTTCGAAGGTCGAAAACATTAATGATCATAAAAATATATATACTTTCCATTCAATTAAGGTGACCATCATTAAGTTGGGACAATCTGAAATCGATTAATTTTTTTTATGATTGCCTCATATTATATATGAACTTTTCATTTCAAATTAGATGTCTGTGTTATGCTTATTATTTTTTAATAATAATGTTTGAAGACTGGACGTAAAGCTGATGACTCGATACTTTATAACATGAAAAAGCAGGTTTGACTTTCAAAAAGTTATAATAAAATAAATAATAATAATTCCGAATACAGTTTATATAAAAATTGAAAATTGTAAGGGATATGTATTTAAGTTTATTCTTAATAATAATAATAAATCAAAACATAAACAAAATGGAAATATTATAGATAAATATAAAAAAAACTAAAAATTTATATAGTAAACAAATTTAAAAAATGTTTAATGTTTTTTTTGACCTAAGTTTTATACGATTTAAACCCGAATTTTTCCTTCTAAATTTATTTTACTCTTTTTTTTTATTCAAAATATCAAATATCAAAATTTGCAGCAAAAATGTGAAGTGCATTTAATTGGTTAATAATTAAATTACGGGATAAATTTAAAAAAATATATATTTTATTACCAAAATGATTCATACTTGTTAAATATTATTGAAAAAAATGAGACAAAAAATACGATTTATATATTAAAAATATGAATAAAAACCGGATATTCAAGAATTTTTTTATATTATAAATTGTTAAATTTGAATACCATAAAATTATGATCACATAGCTGTGGCAGAATATAAAATATTTAAGATGAAAATAATATATATATATATATATATATATATATATATATATATATATATATATTATATTTTAAAATTTGAACCCAAAACTTGTCATATAAAAACGGGAATACTGTTATGAATACTAAATTATTCTAATAAATAATAAAAAAAACCGGCGACACAAAAAATGGTGGACCCCGAAGCCTAATTTCAATTTATTTATAGAATATAAAATATTTTAAAAAATATATAAATATTAATATTTTAAACGAATTAAATATTGTAATATTTAAACGTGAAATGTACGCGATATTCTCATGCAATATCTGTCACCCTAAAGTAGTTAACACATTAAAGCACGTTCAATATTTATGTATTTTTAATTATTATTAAAATTAAATATAAAAGTAATTTTGCATTAGTATATTTTAGGAATTGTTTTTATTTGACGCGAATATATATTAAAACATTTTTTTTTTGTCAAATTGTTTTTTAAAGTTCAATGACTTAGTAAACTATAGTACGTCAAACTTAAAAAAAATTAATTACTTATTATTACTTATTTTTCGTTTGGCTTGATGTGACTTTAGTTAAAAAAAATACTAATTTTAAATAATCACAATTAGCTTTTTAACTATTTTTTACGTCATTTTCGATATTTATAATGAAGATTCGCTCATTGATATGGAAATTATTTAATACTTTATGCGTCATTAGTATTAAAAAACTTTACAGAAAAATTATTTTTTTCAACTTTTTTGTTAGATAAAATATAATTACAATATATAAAAATTAAACTACATTAAGTATTTTTTTGTGCATTAGATAAATGAGCTATCAGTGAAGTTATATCATTTTCATATAAATTTACAAATATATTATTACATCTTTCTATAATTACTATTACACACACATACACACACACACATACACACACATACACACACACACACACATATATATATATATATATACCATATACATGCAAATATGCATTTCATGTAGAATGCCAGACTGTACCGAGGTTAAGTCCACATTTCGAAGTCGATCCATCGCTATCATCATCATTTCCATCATCGGCGCTTTTCTAGGCTTATATTTCAACAAAGAAAATACTGTTACGTCCCCGGGGTCGGGGGTTTCTAGGATAGAAAATGATACGCTCCTATTTGTGTATATCGGTCTTACCAACGGGGTTTTATTACTGACAGGTTTACAATAATCGGCAACGAAGTACAAGAACAAAGCAAGAATTATAAATAATGAAGACAATATAATAAATACATCGATTAATAAGAATAATCAAAGATACAAACATAAATCATTAATCAGAGATACAAACACAAATCATTAAATGCCAATAGTTAGAGATACAAACATAAATCCTTGAATGCCAATAATCAGATATTCAAATATAAATCAATTACAGAGCAGTTAATAACAATAATGGACATACGTCAATTAATAAAAGACATACATAAATGAGTTACACTAAACAAGAGCGACAAGGGATTAATTACTGGTTACCAAAACCTTAATCTCTAAACCCATATTCCATATATGATCCACCGGATTGGAGTATAACCGCTACTCCTTCTGGAACCAGATCGTAGATATCCAACGTGAGACTTCTCGAAGAACGTCTTCCAGACACTCTTCTGGATTCGTAGAGCTCCCAGATGCCGACCAGGCCGCTCCTACATCCGATCGTCCTTCACCGTAGTCTGACGTCCTCCCTCGATCTATCCATCCGGTCCGAGCTTCACAGAGCCAAGGCTCTCACATGTGAAGTCGGGCAGAACTTCGCCGTTCCAAGACTGCTCGCAGACGAAGCTTTTTGTATACTGGTCGTACACCCGTTTTATAGGCGGCCGACCTGCAGTCCTTATCGGTTTCAGCTAATAGCGAAGTAGTAACGCCCATTGAATATGGGAAATCCCGTCTACATTATTACTTTGTGATTATCTTCGTCGCTTGGGTTTTTAGAATCCATTAGCATTGTTATCGTAATCCATCTTGTCTATCTTCTTTTACATTTACAAAGAACAGGGTTTTTCCATATCTTATCTCTAACTTAAATAAATGCCGTTTACCTGCAGTAATTATATTTAATTCTTATATTAAACCCCCCAAGGTCGTAACATTGCCCCCTTCTAAAACTCGTTCGTCCCGAACGATGTTAAACTCATTTTCTTCAGAAGGCGGTTCTTTTCCGGATTTACAGCTAATGCACTTTCGACGCCAGTTTTCCATGTTTCCTCCAGGACTTTTCCAAAAACAGTTTTCTGTTGGGATCGTTCTAATAATTTTATCCCGTCCGGGCTTAGAAATATCCAATTTCTTCGATTTTCCACTTAAATCTTTCAGCTGTACACTTTGCTTGTTGTTTTCCTTTTTAGTGCCGAAATTTGTTCTCAACATCCTCACTGGTGGTGCGTCCGCGTTTACTTGAGTCTTACTCGTCGTTTTTCCAAAAGGATTTTCCTTAGAAGCGTAGCGTTTCGGGCAATTGTAAAATAAATGATCCCTTTCTCTACACTTGTAGCATCTAGGACGATGACGTCGACGTTTATTATTCTTCGATGTCGCCATCACTGCTCTTGTTTCAATTTCAAGGTCATGACGCGCTGCTTCCACTTCCAGTGCATGAGCCAAAGCATCCTTTATGTTGACATGATGTTTAAGTTTCACTGCGGCTCTTACTTTCAAATCTTGGATCCCGTCCACAAAAGTTTGGACTAACATGTCCTCAATACGAAGTGGTAATGATCGGTAAGCTTTTCTGACCAGCCTCTGAACTTCCGACCACCACATTTGGAGAGATTCGCTATCCCGTTGTATGCGAGTTTTCAATTGCGTACGGTATACACATTCCAAGTGATTGTCTCCAAATCGGGACTCTAATGTTTCGAGTAATTCTTCATAGCTGACCTTTCCAGTAATCTCTAACACCAGGAGAGCCTGTCCACATAAAGCCAATGCCAATGCCGCAAATGCTCTATCATTATTCCATTCGTTGGCGTTAACCACAGCCGTCAACTGTATTTTAAAAGCTGTCCATGAAGAAGTTCCGTCAAATGGAGGTACCTCGAATTCTTGTGATGGAGAAACAACCACGGTAGATGAAATTCCTTTTCCAGACTTTATTTCTGCTATAGTCTTTTCATACTCTTGAATCTGAGCTTCTTTCTTAGAGATTTCTTCGCTAAGTTGCTGGTTCCTTGTCTTCTCATCCTCGTTGATATTCCCTTTGAATAGGAACGACATTTTCTATCCCACTTCTGACACCAATTGTTACGTCCCCGGGGTCGGGGGTTTCTAGGATAGAAAATGATACGCTCCTATTTGTGTATATCGGTCTTACCAACGGGGTTTTATTACTGACAGGTTTACAATAATCGGCAACGAAGTACAAGAACAAAGCAAGAATTATAAATAATGAAGACAATATAATAAATACATCGATTAATAAGAATAATCAAAGATACAAACATAAATCATTAATCAGAGATACAAACACAAATCATTAAATGCCAATAGTTAGAGATACAAACATAAATCCTTGAATGCCAATAATCAGATATTCAAATATAAATCAATTACAGAGCAGTTAATAACAATAATGGACATACGTCAATTAATAAAAGACATACATAAATGAGTTACACTAAACAAGAGCGACAAGGGATTAATTACTGGTTACCAAAACCTTAATCTCTAAACCCATATTCCATATATGATCCACCGGATTGGAGTATAACCGCTACTCCTTCTGGAACCAGATCGTAGATATCCAACGTGAGACTTCTCGAAGAACGTCTTCCAGACACTCTTCTGGATTCGTAGAGCTCCCAGATGCCGACCAGGCCGCTCCTACATCCGATCGTCCTTCACCGTAGTCTGACGTCCTCCCTCGATCTATCCATCCGGTCCGAGCTTCACAGAGCCAAGGCTCTCACATGTGAAGTCGGGCAGAACTTCGCCGTTCCAAGACTGCTCGCAGACGAAGCTTTTTGTATACTGGTCGTACACCCGTTTTATAGGCGGCCGACCTGCAGTCCTTATCGGTTTCAGCTAATAGCGAAGTAGTAACGCCCATTGAATATGGGAAATCCCGTCTACATTATTACTTTGTGATTATCTTCGTCGCTTGGGTTTTTAGAATCCATTAGCATTGTTATCGTAATCCATCTTGTCTATCTTCTTTTACATTTACAAAGAACAGGGTTTTTCCATATCTTATCTCTAACTTAAATAAATGCCGTTTACCTGCAGTAATTATATTTAATTCTTATATTAAACCCCCCAAGGTCGTAACAATACATTAAAAATCATTACAAAATATGCATTTTACACGACGTTTCAATAGCTAAATTCCTGTACTCATAAATAGTAAAATAATTAAATCGTTTCACCGCAAATTTTTGCGTCAAACGTCGTAAAATGCTATTTTTTTTTAAATATGTACGAAAAGCTTACGTTTATTCTTCGATCGTAAATAAATTATATGTTCGTTGTACGAAAATGTCCAAAATTTCTCAATTCTTTTTGATATATAACGGTAACGTTTCGAAAGTGCATTTTTTTATATAAATAGTTTTTTTTTTAACAATTTTTTGTCACAGTTAGTAAATTAAGCGGATAATATAAGATATGCTTAGAATATAATAAATCAATATAAAATATACGTTTTAGTATTTTAAGGATTAGATTTTGTCGAATACAATATTTATTTTTATCTATAGTATGAAGAAATGTCGTTTCGCTCGATTAGATATTATTATAGATATTCTTCGGTTTACCGAGACGCTATTTTACATTTGTCTAAATAGCGGAGTTTGTATTGTAAAATATCGGAATGCATTGCAGAATCTGTTAGAGTTATGGCCGTGACTCCATGTCGATATTTGCCATTGTATTGTGAAAGCGAACCGCGCAATGAACAAAACCCATCTAGTATTGAGTCCCGCAAACGATGTCCCACATTTTTATATCATGCCGACAATTCCCTTCACTTTGATTCCATAAATCGAACATAAACCGATAATAATGGAAAGATAATAATAAATATTTTTTTTATATATTTTTCTGTCGCCCGCTGTTGTTGTGTTAACGGCTGTTTTGCGCGCGAAAACAAAAAGACGCATTCAGGTCGATTCGTTTCCGATCTAATAGACATGTCGATATTATTAATTCGTACACCAGAGATTCTCAATATATTAATCTATTTATTTTCCATAAATATATTTTTAATATTTTTTTATTTTAAAATAAATAATATATTAAAAATATTTACATATTTTATATATTGCTTATTACTAAAAAAAGACACTCTTCAATAATACAAAAGTATAGTTGAAGATCGACAATTTCGAAATATTTTCAAGTTGAATATATTTACATCTTAAACTATTCTGAAGGTTAAATATTACATAAAAGCACGTCAAATAAATAGCAACTCATAAAATAAAATAAAGAATATTTGTTAATTTTTAATAAATAAAATAAAACTAATTAATTTCAATATTGAAATTGATATGATTGCAAATAGTCATTTTTTATTAAATAAAGAATATAAATATTTATATTAAATTAACCAATATTGTGAACTAACTTTGTATATGTAGAAAATTAATAAATTAATTTAAAATACTTTTGACTGTTTAAAAACTGTAGGTCTTAAAATAATTTTGAGAAACGCCGTTATTCAACAGCGTAAAGAAAGATTTTATTTATTTTTAATTATAAAATAATATATAGTCCTAATTTTAGTTATCAATATGGTAAATTATAAATTCTAACAATATTTTAATTCTATTTGAACAACTTTATGAAGTTATTTTATAATAAATATATTTTTGCAATACTTCCTTGTTCATCGCAAAATCATATTTAAAATAAATCATAATGGTTGGAACTTCGTACACGGGTCAACCTGAAAAACTTAATTAGGTAGTATTATATGTTCTATCAATAAACAATAATTTAAAAAATAATTCATATTAAAACATATTTTCATAAATAATCATAATGAAAAGACAATAATAAATATTCTACAAAATAATAAAACACGAAAATTAACGATATTCGTAATTTTAAATAAATCATAAGGAAAAGCTCGGAAAATTATAAAAGAATATGTGACATCTATTGGTTATTTTTCTAATTTATATTTAATAATATTATTAAACTTTTTATTTTTAGCATTTCAATAATACTAAAATTAAATAAAAATTATATTTATATAAACATAATTTATAATATATAAATACATCAAAAAATATGTTATATTATAAATTGAAATTTTAAAGTATGAAAAAAAAACATTAAAATACATGTTTTAAAATATAATATACATTTTAAAATTTAATGATATATATATATATATATATATATATATATATATATATATATAACTATACAGAATTAATTTTATAATATAATATTCAAAATTATTATTTTAGATTTTATATAATATTATTGATTTTCAATTTTTTACATAGATGTCAGTAAAAATTTCGTTATTTTTTTGGCGGGGAAAATCATTTTTTATCATAATTATAAAATTGAATCATAGTACAAACAAAAAATATTAACATTTTTTCAATATTATTCCTAAATTTCATAATCTAAATGATATTAATTTATATGTAAATCTTGTATAAAAATATATTTATATACGCTTGGCACAAATTATTATAATGATAATAACTAGTCATAATTTTTTTTTTTGGGTAAACGATTTTACGAAGACGATTACGAAGATTTTCCTGAACACGTTTTGACAATTTTTCCGACGTATCATTATCTTTATTTTTTTTTTGATCCTCCACTTACAACCTTGAAAATTAGTTAATTTTTTATCATTCGTTTGACAATAAAACATAAACACGCAATTTTGAAAAAAAAACGTTTTAATCTGTTATTATACGTCAATGATACGACCTTTTTTAGTATTTATAATCAAAATAAATTTACAAACAAAAAAAACATATTTTTCATATTTTATAATTATGTATATTAAATACGAGCGATGTCCTACTGTATTTAAAATATATAATAAAAATTTAATTATTGACAATATGAAAATAATAATCTTAAGTAGATCCAATGTACAAATTCATCTTATAAATTCACATCGTTGTGAACTAAATCGTATAATTGCGAAAGTGTATATTTAGTGTAAGTACTAAAATGACAAAGGACTTATTTACAATATGAAATGAATTAAATTTTCAATTTAAATCTGAATCAACTATTGCTAAATAAGTGACAATCATAAAAAAAAACTTTCAAGTCATTTTATCTAAATTAATTATTACATAATTTTATTTTATTATGAATATATATATTATTTTATTGTGACTTGGTTCGTTTAAACGAACAGCGTATATTGAAAATATAATCAAAATATTATACACACTAATAAATGATTATAATATTAATATTTATAAGATAATTATAAAATATTTTTTGATTTAAAATAATCAGATTGATGTTACTTAATTTCCAAAACTTTCAAATTCGTGTTGTAAAATGTTACGAAAATTGATAGCGTTTTTAAAATATGTCCCTTTTTCCCATTTATGTTATAAATTTCGTCACATATATACGTAATATTAAAGGGAAATTTCATTAATATAATCTTCTTAATATAAACGAATAAATCAGGTATTATCAACTTGTTATTTTTAAGACTCCATTTAGATTATAAAAATAACAATTTTTGACAATATGGGTTAATATATTATCAACAGTGAACATGTGGATTTCAATTTAAACTTTATATATATATATATATATATATATATATATATATATATATATATATATATAAATACAAATAAATTAATTTTCATAAATATTAAAAATAAAATTTTACCCATATAATCATAATATAGATAAAGAGAAAATAATGTAAAAAAAAAGTATTTCAAATCTCTATTTAGTCCGCAGAACGCGCGTTAACAACTTCTGACGCATAACCGTTTGAACTTTAAGAACAAAGTCATATTTAACTTTGCCTGCGCACACGTAAATAAGATACTAAAGCAAGAAAAAAAAGAAAAAAAACTTTCACATATCACCTTTTTCTATGTGACATGAAACTGACAATCGTGTTAATGATATCAACAGGTCGTCGTCAATCATATTATTGTCAATAATGTTTTCGAAACCGTTTTTCAATATTTGTTGCATCAATAAATGTATATTCGATATAACCGTTAAATAAATAAATCGTCGCGATAATAATTTATGATGAATTTAATAAAATATGCAAATATACATAAAGTTACCCGCGTTTATGCAACAATCGAAACTCGCGAATGAATCACGTTCACCGCATGATATGTGTTGATAAAAAAAAGTGTACTTCTATCAATCGAAATATTTTAGATTTTTTTTATTACAAATAATATATATATATATATATAATTAATTAATACAATGGATGAAAGTTTATAATATAATAATTCGAAATTGATATCAATGTATGAACAAATCAATATGAATTTTTATAAACGATTTTTCTCGTTAATATTTTGCGCAGATGCGCCCTTTGTGAGTTTAAAATTTCTATCTAAATTTTCCTATGAACCTATATTTTAAAACCGGATTCGAAAGTAAGCAATAAGATTGAAGTCTTCGTATGTAAAATAAAACCGTGTTTTTCGTTCGTACTTTATGAGAGCAAACTTGTTTCGTATTATTATATTATATAAAACTTGAGTGAAAATAAACTGCAATTGCAAAACTCAAATCGAAATTTCAAAAAAAATAATCTTTTTAAATTTAATTATTTTTAATAATTAAATTTTCAAATTTTGTTTGTAAATGATTTATTTATTAATCATTTATATTATAATTAATTTTTCAATACTATTTTTATTAATAATATATTTCAAGTTATCTAATAAAAAGTGCATTGTAGTAAAATTAAATAGATAAAAAATGTATATATATATATATATATATATATATATATATATATACTTATTTTTTTTATTCGTGAAATTAATTTTTGAAAAATGTTATAAGCGAGCGATTTTAAGAAATGAGATCTTAAAACATTTCATAATTCATAGTGGCGGACATGAAACGCGTTCTCCATTTCATGTTGCATTATAATAATTGCATATATAATTGACAATGATTATATTTACGTGATTTTCATCTTTATTCCGACATTTTTACATAAATTCCACAACGTCGCATTAATTGTAATGCATTTTACGCGACGTTTCTTCCGTTAAAGATTGCGCGTCAATTAGAAAATTGTATAAAAATATTTTCTATGTGATATATATTTTTTTTATTTTTAACGTACGATTTCACTGATGACGTCATTATTTATATGAAATACGCAACGCAGTTAAAAAAAAATAGAATACTATTAAACAAATTTGAATATAGAGAATAACGAGTATGACATGCATAATATTAGTTATTTCGGTTTGAAAAGAATCGATTTACATGTAAAATAGTATAATTTGTTATTTTTAGTATTCATAGAAAAATTTTAAATATTATAAATATTTTTTGAATAATTATAATTGATAGAGTTAAAGTGCGATAGTAGATATCGTGCAAAATTATCCAATAAAACAAATTTATACACTTCAATAAATAAATAAATAAATATATATATATATATATATATATATATATATATATATATATATATATATTAAAAATAACTAAAAATATTTGAAAATAAAAATTAAAAAATATTATCATTTTTAAAAATGAAACTTAGGTCCGCCTGGGACCATAGCGCATGCATATAAAAAACTGTCGCGTTTATAATTGTCCTTTCTGTATTTTGCAAGGTTAACGAATGCAAAAAAAGATTAGATTTAAATGCAATTTCAAGATTATATTCGCCAAAAGTTTTTAAAATGTATTTTATACATTAATATATATATATATATATATATATATATATATATATATATATATATATATATATATATATATATATATATATATATATATATATATATATATATATATATATATAATATATTGTATTCGAATTTGTCCAACATTTTGACTATAAAATTCGATAATATCTATTGATATTCTTATCTCGTTCAAATTCGTCCACTATTTGTTTAATTTAAATATAGAACAAATAAATTTTATAACGAAATATCGCATTTGAATATCTTTGAAATATTTTTTTAGTATAGAAAATATATTAAAATTTTCATAGATTTTTCATATAAAATTGATAAACTCTAATATAATATATGACAATTTTTAATATAAAAAAAAAGTATATAAAATTAATAATTTATTATGTATTATTAATCAGTTGTATGTGTGTGTAATTATAATACTCATGTCTGAGTATTATTATGCGATTTTAATAGCAAAATTTACGATAATTTACGTTTTCAAGTGAAGTGCCTTTCCATTTGGTCCAAAGAAGAAAGTTGATCGCAGTAATTGTGAGTGCGGATAAAATTGAAAGTTGTTTCTCAAACTGTGGCATCAATTGCATTATATTAGTAAATAGGTACGAATCAATGATTCCACATTCTCGAGTGTATTAGAAAACTTTTCTATTTTTGAATTTATCAACTACATATATTTGTATTTTTTGTAATGAAAATTAATTTTGATATGTAACAACATTTTTTTTCTATTTACATTTTACGATGAAAATTAAATATTATAATATATATAAAAATAAATTCATACATAAATATTGTCCATTTTTCAACGGCTATCTTTGAATTAATCAATTTATAAAATCGTTTTGAAATAATAATGTGGAAGGTGACGTGAAACCACATATAGTACATAAAATAAATAAAAAAACTTATATTGAAAGTAATAGTAAAAAATAGGATAAAATAAAAACTAGCGCTTATATATAATATTATTAAGAAAAAAATTTATTTACATATATATATATATATATATATATATATATATATATATATATATATATATATATATTAGTAAAAAAATTTTGAGAATTTCACTAAATAATCGTATATATTTTCTTTCATAATATTGTATTTTTATTATTTATAGAAAAAAAACATATTAAATTTCTAAACGGTATAAATTTACAATTACGATGTAAATACTCGAATTAAAAATATTAAAAAAAAATAATACTTAATTTTTATTTCACTATTTTTATTAATTAATTAACAATTATGCAATCCAAGAAGACTTTTAGAAATTTTTATACCGTTCGAAATAAAAAAAAAAAAAGAAATCGAAACGTTTGAGAAGCGCAAAACTATATAGTTTGTCGCGATAGTTGTGCCCGGCGAAATTGTTATTCCTGTCGTGATTTTGCTCCGGTCGGTCGTGTGTTGAAAAAATCGCTTTTTTTACGCTAAAAATCGCATTATTTCTATTAATTTGATCGTGAGTCGAATAAATAATATATATAAAATATTTATTTATGTTTTTTTTTAATATTTTATTGTTTATTATAATATTTATAAAGTGATTGTGTATTAAATATTTATTTCCTGATTCAATTCATACTAAGTGATATTTTTAACATTGTTTTTTTTTTATATACATATAATTGTTCAAAAAACGTTTTCAAAGGTAAAATTGATATTGAAATTTAAAGAAAAAATGGAAAATATTTTTATTGTATATAAAATTTTCACCGAATTATAATTAAATTGTACGTATTTTTTTTCAAAAAAAAAAGCTATTATTATAACGTTTCACGCTTCGTAAAATAAAAATTATATTATAATTGCCCCCCCCCCTCTCTCTCTTGTTCGACTTTCGTTTCATTCATACATTCTGATTGACGATAATCATCGTTACATTGTAACAATTGACTTTCTAACGTTTTTTTTTTTATTACATTTTCTTCTAATGAATGTTGAAAATATAAATTATGTTAGAATCGATAAAAAAATCTGAAAATATTTTTGATATGAAAAAATTATATTTTTAATATTTATCAATTTAAATTTGTAATATTTGTCTAATATTAATTTTCATAATAATAATTTAATTTTTTAAATTAATCCTTTCAATAAAAAAAAGTATATATTCTGAAAATTGAGATTCAATATTACATATTATATCACATAAAAAATTATACCTTTAAATTACAAAAAAAAAATATAATCATCATTATTTTTAATGATTTCAACATAATTATTTTTTTTCTAATTTTTAATGAAATTAATGCAACATTCAAATGCGACAGTCCATTCACTGAAACATAATAATAACAAAACAAACAACGGCCATAACTTCCGTTCTTACAGCGAACGCCATATTGTAAATATGGCTTCTCGAATTCATTTTTTTTTACAAATATGTGACAAAAAAAATATCTACAATACTTTCTAGCTTCGGCATCATAGTTTTACATATGTGTTAAAAAATTAGTGATATTATTCAGCGATACCCTATTGATTTTTATATTTAATAAATATAAATATATAAAACTTTCTTCTACAAATTTATATTAAATATATATATATATATATATATATATATATATATATATATATATATATATATAATATTGAATATATATTTATATGAAAAAAAAAATATATATATATATAAGAATGCAGAATAATACCAAAATGAAACGTTTTACTGTTAGAATGATTAATAAGGCAGTTGAAAATAACAAGCGAAATTATAAATAAAAAAGTGATTAATTCTAAATATATCAATTAATATACATTTTAATCGTCTTAATATGATAAATAAATCGCCATATTCATAAGCGAACATATTTTAAATAATATTGTTCGAATTATAACAGATTTGGGGGGAGGACAATTTAAAATCTGTGTAAATTTTTATTTCACAGTCTATTAATAATATAATATAATATAATAATCAAACATTCAACGATTTTCGATCTTTTTTTTTCAACAAGAAAACAAATAATTAGATTTATTTTGAGAATCGCTGGTACAATATTTTTTTTTATTTTTGTTAAGAAAATATTCGTATATAATTTTATTCGTGTACGTTATTTAAAGATACATTATATTTTGTGAATAAAAAAAAATATATTTAACATAAATTATTTTACATAAAAATAAATATGTATTTTACGCATTCTAAACATACATATAAACGTGTGTTAAAATACGCGTTTATTTTATCGACACGAATCTCAAACGAGCGATCAAATATTTATTTTGAAAATAAAAACGAATAATAAATTTTGTAAATTCACACTTACTATTTTTTTTAAAGTTTAAAATTATTATTTTATTTTTTTTTTTAGATATAATGGAGAAAAATCAGAAGGTCAAAGCGAGAGCTTGGAGAAGTACGGAAAATGCTTTGGAATTTTTCAGGGATCTAATGGTGTTTTTCTGTTTGTCAACGTGGTATATGTTGGAATCATTGTTTTTGACGTTGATGCCCGCATCTTTGAGACCTCTTAAATCACTCAAAGGACAAGTGGCTCTAATAACCGGAGGCGGTGGAGGTCTAGGAAGATTATTAGCTCAAAAATTAGCAAGATTACAATGCACGGTCGTCATATGGGATATCAATAAAGAAGGTAAACATTCAAATATGAAAATTTTTTAATTCGTATAAAAAGAAAGCAAAAATTACGTTTTGTAAGAAAATTTTCCCTTTTGAAATTTCTATCTTTTTATTATAAGATCTATTTCCAAATCGACGATTAATTTATGTTCGTTTTGCTTATGAAATTGATATGTCACTGCATTTTTATGAGAGAAAATCGTTTTATACAATAAATTTATGTGCGATGACACTTTTTTTAATTTTGGAAATCGTGAATAAAATAATCAATTGAAAAATTATTTTATAATTTGAAAATTAATTTTACGATTAATCGACGCGAATACGTCGATTATCACATTAGAAATCCAGGATTTAAACTCACATTTGCGGAATCGTATTTTTGTCAATATTATATAATTATAATTCAGTGAATGTAATTTAAATATACTTTATATATACATATTATGTAAGAAAAATCGCGTGCGAATTTTTTTTTAATATTTCGAACACGCACTTTGAGAAAAATAACGGCGTAAAACAATTTGAGAACATGCTTTTGAAAATGTTCGATTTGAAGGGAGGAAATAAAAGTGAGAATATTATTCAAAGTCACGCGATAAAATTTTACAAAAAAAAAATCTATTATAATACGAGAAAAATAAATTATAATTAATATTTAAAAAAAAAAGTGTGCAAAATCGTATATTTTTTTCAAAATTCGAAAAAATTGATGAGAATATAATATTGTAATCAAAAAGTGAGGTGATTTTGAATCCAAATCATTTTTCGATTCGATTTTTATCTCCTCAATAGTGTCAAAACGGTGTCTTCGCATTGGCCTTTTGAGTTTAATAAATAGCCAGAAGTCGCACGGAGCGAAATCAGACGAATACGGCGCTTGCGGAACGATACAAGTTGAATTTTTGTCAAAAAATTCGCGAAGAATCAATGCAGTATAACAAGATGCATTATCGTGATGAAGAAATCAAAAGTTGTAAAAACCTTTAATAATTAAACCTTTTGGCAAATCTTATAGACAGTCCTACCAACCTAGAAAAAAAATTACAATTTACCTGCCTTCTTAATGCCCGGGAGTTTTAAATGACAATTTCACCTAACATTTTGATCACAATAGTATATAATTTTTTATTTAATATACAATCAAACTATGTTTTGTTTATATTAATTATGTCATAAAATATTTAGACATTGAATGCTTAATTGACGTCGTTTTTTTTTTTTTACTGAAATGTTCCGAAGTTATTACAAAATTTAAAGGAAAAACAAAACACCTTTAAATAATTTATTACAACGTTTCTTAAATAATTTGGACCCTTTGAAATTTATACGAAACTTGATTGAATATTCAATATATCACGTGTAACAATATGATGATGACATTGACCGTTTTAAACAATGTCGAAACATCAACATAATATTCGGTAATACTCTCTAAATAATTAACATATCTGTGACATATTTATTACATAGTGACGAACAGACAGACACACTCACAAATGCGCAGTTAATTTATAAATAATTATTTGTTTTTTTTTTCTGAAGATTTTCTTATACAAGTAAATATATGAAAGTTAAAAAAATATATGTGTTTATGAATATTGATTCGACTAATTTTTGAAGTAGATAGCGAACAATCAAACCGTTAACATTTCGTTTAACCCAAAGTGTCATTGCGCAAAAATTGTCGAAAACTTTCTAAAAAAACGTTGATTTATTAGGCAAATTTTAGTTAAATACGCATTTATCGTATATATTTTAGATATTTTGTAATCTGATTAATTTAATTTTATTGTTCATCGATTAAATTCATATGTGATCAATTTTTAATATATTTTTTAATCGACCACTATATGATTAGTGGTAACGCACTTTTACAATTTTACAAAAAAAAAAAAAAAATAGATCGGCGACATTCAACCTTTTTCAAATTCGCAGACAGACCGCATTTTAAATAATATAATACCGACCGTTTAAAAATAATAATATATCGCACTAATTCGACCCTGTATATTTTTTAATACAAACAAATTACAACGTAGTACAACTTTTACTTCATCACGATTCAAACGCAATACGATGTTGACGATGATAATGATGATGAGTAGGAAAATCCATGAGATGAAAGTACGAATATTTTTTTTGCATATATGTGTGTGTGTGTTTTTTTGTTATTATTTATAAATATATATATATATATATATATATATATATATACAAAAAAAGGTTGTTGACCTGCGATTACAAAACGAGATCGACCTGCAATTCGCTTTATAAATGAACGAAAAAAAAATAGATTACGTCTCATGTTTTACTTTCTAATTTTTATTCATCGAATTACGCAACAAGTGCAAAAAAATATATATATTTATATATAGCTTTGTCTTTTTTATGAGGCAATTACTTAAGACAATATATAAATTGTTGTAGCATAATAATATTAAATTATAACTTTTATTGTCATCGTTAATATAATATACTGTGAATTGATAAAGGAAGACGATTTCGTTTTATTCACACTCAAAAATCTAAAAATTGCAATTGAAATTTGCGGAAATTGAAAATGTGACCCCATAATAGAGGTCTTTTAATGTCGCAATAATCAACGATTTCTTCACATCGGGTCAGCTATGAAATTCTGAATCAAATGTCGATAACCTGTTAACGAAAACTAGTGTTGATAGTATCGAAATTTTGGCAAAAATTCCTATAATTTCAATAGGGAAAGCTTATTTTGAGCTTTATCTGTGTCAAAAACTCAATCGTAGATTGTGAAATTAAGCATTATTGACACGGAACAGCTTTGAAACCCGACTGAAATATAATGTAATGCATCATCAGATCACTAAAATCAATTTACAAAAAAAAAATCAAAAAATGTCAATAGTATAAAAAATATATAAAGCTGTCAAAGAAGAATTTCAATATATGAAAGTGTTCTAAATATATTATTTACAAAAATCATGATCTAATATGCTTCATATTATATATGAGACATCAGATGAAATCAGACCATGTGGAAAAAAATCAAAATTATATATAATCATAATTATATTACTAAAAGGCAAACAGATTTTGTCAAAATTTAATCTTAAACGAACCAATTATTCAATTTATGTTAAACCAAGAATGGAAAAATAGTTGTCTTCATAAGAAACCATTGCTAAAAAGTGACCTTTATAAGTAAAAAGTTTGCCATTTCTGAATTAATCGACACTCTTAAAAGGTCTTTATTATATAATCACTTATTTAGAAGACATCTTAATTATTTCTGACAATAAATATCAACTGAGATCAAATGAGAATTTGATCAAAATGAGATTATTTTTTTTTTTTGTCAAAATAAAATCTAACATACAAGACAATATTGATGATCAAAGAACATCTTAGAACATCATCACAAATAGATACTCCTGCACAATCATGATATACAGACTCAGACCTCATTTTAAAAAACGATAATTGTTCCATTAATATAATATATTTAATGTAAAATTTTCTAAAATTAGTAACGTGTTTCATAGCACTTGTTTCATTAATCTAACGTGTCACTAATTTCATCTTGTTTAATGATTTTTTAAACATGAACTATCATACAATTAACATTTTATGATTATTAAACATTACCATTATGAAAATAAAAATATTTATTTTATTAAAATTATGAAATATATACGATTATCATAAATATATATCTTTCTTTGTTAAAAAATTACAACAGTACCAATAAAATGCTAATAAACACCTCCGCTAAACTATTCTAGATTCATATATCATTTTGACACACTTTTCTATACTTTTGTATGTAAATGAAATATTTATTTTTAAAAATAATTCATAATGTAATAAAATATATAATTCTTATGATGCGAAAAATATTTATTATTATTTTTTTATTTATAAAAAAAATTTATATCATAAAAAATATCATCGCCTCGTTTAATTCTCATCTATCATTTAACACTTAGTTCTATTTCTATATAATATATATATTTATACACATTCCTTTTATTTACTTCATTTTTTTTCTCGTGTTTGGAGAAAGTTGTCCACTTCTGTATGAGCAATGTTCGACAAAAAAATAAAGGAGATATTCACAACATTTTCACAAGGGCCTCGTCGTCAAAACTTCCGTGAACAATCGATGAATGAAACGTCGCTATAAAACATTCTTCGACGAAGAAGTTTTCTGGTTTTTGTAGTGAAAAATTTACATTTTGTCATCGCGGTAATAAAAATAAAAACGTGTGCGTTTATGCGGTTTTTCTTAATGAACTTCCGTTGCGCAACGAGCATTTGACGAAAATTCGAAATTTCGACGTTTTTTAAAAAAAAATCTCAGAATATATGTTATATTAAAATTATATAAATACTTTCCAACGTTAAATAGACAAACTGTCAATAACTAAATAAATAATTTTTAGTAACTTCTGTTGCAAAAAAATAAAAAATATCATAAGTCATATATATATTTGCATATTTTTTTCCATATTTATTTAACACGTTTTTTTTTTTACATTACGCATAGCGAAATATTTTTCGATTAAAATTTTAATCGACGTTTGAGAACCGCCGTTTTTTGGTTTAAATAAATAAACAATGCTTAGTACAAAAACCACTTTTACGCTAGACAAATGTTCTCGATCTTGTGAAATTTACAACGCTGATTTGTTTAGATTTTTATTTCATTTACACGAATACAAAATCAACGGAAATGTTTGATTTCTTTCCCTTTTGATAAACTCGATATAAAAAAAAAGTAATTATTAAAACATTAAATTTGATTTAGATATTATTATTTATAGAAGTATGCTCTTCAAATTTTCTGTAATATTTTGAATCTCATATAAAAATTTTAATACTACAATAATAAATAAAATATCTAAATTATTAATCATAGTAATGTTTATCAAATTTATATTTTATAATTATAGGTTTGATGGAAACGTGTGAATTAATACAAAAAGAAGGCCACGAAGCTCATATGTATGTTTGTGATGTATCAGATAGGACCGACGTCTATAGTACAGCTAAAAAAGTCAAAATAGAAGTAAAATTAAATTAATTAATTATATTTAATTATATATAGAGAAATATTATTATTATGGAATTTTTAAGGTAGGAGAAGTGGATTTGTTGATAAATAACGCGGGAACTGTTTATGGCAATACTTTACTAGATCTACCGGATGCTAGTATTGAAAATACTTATAAAGTCAACATTTTAGCACATTATTGGGTAAGTGAAGATATTTCAATAATGATCAAAGTTAATTTATAAAACGATAACATCTAATGACGTCTAACATTAAATGTAATTTATATCAAAAAAAAAAAAAAATAATAATCTTACTCAAATCATAATAATCTTTGAAAGGTCGTTTGCCTTCCGAAATTACAATTGACCCTCGATTTACTAAAAATCTTAAAAAAAAATACTCGTTCCGGTGACATTGTGATCTTGATCGTTTCCTTTTTATTTTTGTGGATATTTTTAAATGAAATATATATATATATATATATATATATATATATATATATATATATATATATATATATATATATATATATATATATATATATATATATATATATATATATATATATGATTTCAGACGGTGAAAGCATTTTTACCGGACATGTTAGCAAAACAACGTGGACACATCGTCACACTTGGATCAGTAGCCGGCATGCTTGGAACATACCGATGTACTGATTACAGTGCAACAAAAGCTGCCGCCATAGCTTTCCATGAAAGCCTTTTTTCGGAGCTCAGAGTGAATAATTTGTTGCATTTTAAAAATTTTCAAAAATATACGACACAAACGTTAAAATTATATATATATATGTAAATTTCAGGCGCAGGGTCATGATTATATTTATCTGACATTGGTGTGTCCTTATTTTATAAATACGGGAATGTTCGAAGGATGCACTCCTTATTTACAACCAATGCTTGAACCGGAATATGTTGCAGAATCAATAGTTATGTCCGTTAGAAAGAATGAAGTTAACTGTGTACTACCGGATAGCGTTAGAATATTACTTCCATTAAAATGGTATTTATATAATTATATTTATCTTAGATATGATGATTTTTAAATATTACCGATCATAAAAAAAAATATTCATAATTTCAGTCTATTACCAGCCAAAGTGTGTTGGGAACTCATGCATAGAGTAATCAAAGGTCCGCAAGTTATGATGGAATTCAAAGGAAGAACGAAAGTTGCCGCTGGATAAATTCTACTGTTTATTTATACTGATCTAGTTATAAAAAATATATAATAGTTGTTTTTTTTTAAGGATAATAATAATTAATGTTTATGAAAAACAACCTTAGCTTTTTAAAATCAATATTTTATATAATAAAAGTTACCACTTACAAATTAAGATAATGCATAAAACAATTTTTTTTGTCATTGAAATTAACATGTTTATTTAATAACGATGAAAGACAAAACATGATATCAGTAAGCTGCACAAAACATCAAAATATCCAAAAACATCCAATGTTTATATTTTGAAAATATTGCATATCATTAATTAAACGATTTGGAATGATAATGTTAAATCATATATTAAACCTAACATCTACACTTATTTTAATAATAATTATTATTATTTATATTAAAAAAATATTTGTAGATATAGGTTTACTTGAATATGTTGATACTGGTTAATATAAATATATTTAACAATAGTATAATACAAATTTGAGCGTTTAAAAGAGACTAGAATTAAAAGTCTTAATATATTGAAACAAAAATACATATTGAATATATGTAAAAAATAATAATAATAGGAAACAATCACAGAATGACAAAAATGACTTTTTATAGTAAATCATAAAAATAATCTAAACCCTGACCGAGCTCCCAAATGGCAATACCAGTACCAAGTTCTACTGCTAATTCAATCCTTCTCTGGATAGTGTATAACGTAGGATAAAAAATGATTTTTCTTCCTTTTGGACCCCTATAAAAATAAAAATAAAAAAAGTTAAACGATATAATTTTTGTAAATAATGTTTAATGTTATTAAAAAAAATCATACTTAATATCAATAAAGTGTTCTACACTCTTTTCGTCGTATTTCATTACTCCTTTAGTGCTTTTAAGTAATTCAATATATTCATGACCAACTATTGGACCACCTCCATCTGGTGAATATGCGTTACCATAAAAGTTTAATCCTAATAGAATTTTTCCGCGCTTCTCTTTATCCTCATCGTCAGGTGCTAAATTTTGGACACATCTTTTAACCCATTCAAATGGCGCATTTGGACCTAAGATTTAAAAGTAAACCAATAATGTCATCAGCTATTAAAATATATTTAGAATACTCAATCAATTTATAATTACCAGGTCTTTGAGGATTAGAAAAATCGTATGTCATCAATGAAAAGGCCGAAAAATATGGATATAAAGCTGTAAAATATTGAATTAAATCGTCATCTTCCGGCTGTCCTCGTGAAGGTGGAAGAACTAAAATACCATCTAATAATGATTCCGCCATTGATAATCCTACAATAATAGAAATGATATTTCCTAAATTCTTCTGTATTAAATAATTATTTATCAACCACGGTGTGGTTATTAACATTTAACTATTTAAATTTAAAATTGTTTATATATTAATCTACTAAATGACTATTTATAAAATAAGGAAATAATAGTTTACCAATAAATTTCAATAAATTGATAATCATTTCATTCTTTGGTCCGGGAGGTATTTGAGATAATATTTCGATTACCAAACCGTCAAATTTCCATTGTTTACAAAGTCTTCTAATAGCTTTAGCTAAAGCGATTTTTTCCTCTTTTGAACCATTGAGCAACTGTGCATAATCGTTTTGTGTCCATCCTTCGAACAGCACACGAGGTACAACTATAACCAACAAATATATATTCATTTTCATTAGAAAACAAAAATGCAAATCGATGTAAAAGAAAAATTACACACTTTTTAATTTATTTGCGATTCCGTTTTGTTTGACAGTTTTAAGCCATGCATGATCCACGTCGTGAAGGCCGGTAAATTCGTATTCTTCTTTCTTGGTACGTTTAACTTGTAACCAAACCGGTGATATATATGCAAATTTAGGTGCCCATAATTTAGCAACATCATATCCATGATTATTCCACTACGGAGCATAAAAAATAATATTATATTTATAACTAAGCGTAATAAAATTAGTTATATGTAAAAAATATTTTATTCTTAAATAATCATCAGTAATTATTTTAGATCAATATCGTTAAATTAAAAGTGAATGTTACATACCGGAAATATATATGTAAAGAATATGATAAAAATGTTACATACCGGAGTAACATAACCGAGAACGGTTCCGTTATAATATCTGCGCGTAACGTCCTCGTGATATGTTTCAGAGTTGGCGACGATCTCGTGAAGAGTCGGAGCAGGTCTGATGAGCTGCCTCTCGACGACCGACAGTGGATGAGGACCCTTCGCGTTCGGAGCCGGCGTCGTCGTCTTCGGCTCCTTATGCTTGCTCCGTTTGTTCGACGGCGGAGACAGTGTGGCCTTCGTCTCCAGCATTAATAAAAAGCCACACATTAATAACAATAACAACCTCATCGCCCCAAACTATATTTTGACAATACACAGCTGACACTAGACTTCGATGCCGGTTTGTTTATCTCTGAACTAGACGTAATAATACGCTTTATTACGACCATTTCCTATTAATATTTTTTTTTTTTACTAAATTTATAAGTAATAATAATAAATTCAAATCCTAGATATATATTTTAAAACGAACTTTGCGTTTAAAAATATTGTAATACTTTTTTACATATTAATTTTTATTCACTTAAACTATTATAATAATTCTGTCATATTGTTTTTAAGAAATTTCTAGCGTTAATAAATTTGAGTATAGTAATATAAATTCATTTTCATAAAAATAATGAAGTCAATTTTATTATATTTAGCTACCCTAACACTGACAATCAAATTTGTCATTCCAATAATATTACAAATATATCTAATTGTTTAAAAATTTTATAATAATCGTTTTTTGACTATATATATATATATATATATATATATATATATATATATATATATATATATATAAATATATATATATATATATATATATATATATATATATATATATATATATATATATATATATATATTGTAATTTAATATCATTTCAAAAAATCATTTAACACTGGCTACAATTAAATTATTCTTTCATATATATGAAAATAGCATACTATATACTGATGATAAAATCACTTCTTTTCAGCTTTCATTAAATCAAGAAATGTTGAAACTTATTTTTTACTACATTTTCTATCATAACTTATGTAACAAAATTAAATTATATTATTATAAATACATTATATTATATGGGAGAAAGTATAATGTATTTATCAATTATATCAAATTTTGTGCATTGAATTCATAATTTGATATCTATCAACTAATTCAAATTAGTTGTCTAATAAAATAAAAATTAGAACTTCATTATATAATGTATGTATAATTAACCGTTGAACTTTCATTATTTATTTACATTAAAGAATTTTCAGTTTTTAGCTAAATTACTAATTTAAAATATTTCATTTTATTCCAATGCATACAACCTGATCGAGAAAACTAATTTTCAGTGTTTCTTAATTTAAAATTCGCAGTCATATTAAAGTGCAATAAATTTATATCTAATTTATAATGTTCAAAATATAATATTAGATCAAACAATGAATAGACCATAACATCATATATCAATTTATATAAATAAAGCAAATATTTAGAAAGGATAAATTTGAAAAAAAATCTCATTGAGAACTTCTGTATTGACCTAATCTGAGATTACACACAAATACACACATATATGTATTTATATATACTTACATTCACATGAGAGACATCGGAGAAAGAAGAAAGTCAGCTTACATTTCTTGCAGACGAGTTAGTACACTTCAGTACCGGTTCGAGACCGCTATGGCCATTGTGAGGCTACTCTTTTCCGGGCTTTTGTTTTGCTTCTCTTTTTCGATTTTAGGTATGCATTATAATATCCATCTTGTTATAATCTAAATGAATGCATAATATCACCGTTGACCGATAAGAATAATATTAAAAAAAAGACATAAAAATATATTAGATCTTCGAAGTTATCTGAATGAGAAACTTTCACTGATTTCTCGAATAAAGATCTAGTTTTAAATTGATCCATGCCAACGGTATTATGATGATAACGGTTTTAAAATCTGTGTATTAAATTATATTAATAGAAAAATAAATATATATTATTTTTTATTAATGTATAATAGTAATTAGATTTATCAAAATACAGATTTAAATGTTCAAGAACTACTTGTACATAATAAATGTCGAATCATTTGTCTATTTTTACTAGAAAATAATTCTTCTTATTTTTTTTCAATCATTCTGCTTTACTCTAATACTTTTTAAACGTACTGTTAATATTATATATTGATTAAATTTGGTAAATAATTTCTTTAAAACAATACTAAAATTAACGTATATCTTTTTATAGCTTATCAACAACTATTTAATGTTATTTTTTACATTAATTAACTGTCTATATATTAAAATTCTATCTCAATATTCTACATTATATATATATATATATATATATATATATATATATATATATATATATATATATATATATATATATATTATTCCAGTCTCATAATAAAAGATATCACTCCTATTTGGTATGCAACAGATATCCAATTGACTACTAAAACTTCATTCGAATATTAATTATCAATTAAAAATAGTTATAAAGTATTTTTAAATGAAATTGTTTAATAAAATAACAAAATATTTATATTAAATATATCATTAAATTCTCTTAAAGAGAAATTCGAATCAAGTACAAGATGCGATTATTAATTTATTTAATTTACAAATTACCCCAAATATGTGAGCAGAAACAAACTGGTTTTTAAATATTCTCATTTAAAAAAAACTATATAATTTCAATAATCATTATCTTATGTTTCTCTTTTTATTTTTATTTATATTGATATTTTCTTCTTTATAGGCACCCAGTGCAGTAATGTAGTGAAAAGAAGTTTACGAAATAATGTGAAATGTTTGGAAGATGGCAAATTCTATAGGTAAAATATAAAATAAATAGAAATTTGTCACTTTACAATTTGTTATTGTAGCCTACTTAAAAATAATAATAATATTTCTTCGATTATATAACTAAGCTGTGGAAACAAATCAAACATTTTACACATTAACATCGTAGCCAAACACCTTTTCAAATAGATTTAATAATAATTACTAACATATAAAGTAATTTCAAACATTTTCATTTTCAGAAATCCAAATAGAGCACCTCACAAAATGTGGTCAAACAACGAATGTTCTAAATATTATTTATGTTTAGATGGAGAAGTGTTTGAGTTCAAATGTTCCGTAGGATTATTATTTGATGTAAACAGACAGATTTGTGATTTTAAAAGCAACGTTGATAACTGTGATATTACTGCCGGTTAGTTTGAAGCAATGTTTTATATAAAATAATTTAGATTACTTCATCAAAAATTTCCTTTATTGCACTAAATAAATTTTGTCAACAAAACGTGACTTTGTGTTACATATGTGCTTTGAAATGACCTTATTCGTGGCTTAGAAAAAAAGAAAGTTTATCATTGTTCCAATAGCTGATCATAAAAATGACCTGCTATTATGTGACAAAGGAGAAATTTTAAAATAAGATCTTAAATCAAACTGGTCTACGGAACAAGTTAATAGTTGCGATTCATCTCAACAATTTTGCACGCCATAATGAATTCTACAAATAAAAAATATTTATATTTAAAATATATGTACAAAATATTTGTTTTTAATGTTAATTGACAATAAACATGTTAAATAATATCATCATAATGATTAAAATGTATTAAAAAATGAACACTCATATATCTTTTATAATAACCAAAGAATTTAATTTTAGAACCCAAAATTCCAAAACCATTATTAGAAGATGCTGACTGTCAAGATCCATCATATTTAGGTTGCGGTGATGGCACATGTCTTCCTAATGAATATTTCTGCGATGGCTCCATCGACTGTCCAGACGGTTCAGATGAGGTTAATCAAAATTATATTCATTTCAAAACTCTAAAATTATTAAAATTACATTTAAAGTCAACCGCTTTAGGGTTGGTGTGATGCGAATCATGATCCAAATGCAGCGGAACCTTGTAATCCTCAAACTTGTTTACTACCAGATTGTTTCTGTTCTAAAGATGGAACTTTAATACCTGGTAGCTTAGATAAAAATCAGGTAATTTAGACTCATTTACAAAACTAATCAAGAACGTACCAAAACACACATTATTTATAATTTTAGGTCCCTCAAATGATATTATTAACATTCGATGATGCTATTAATTTCGAGAACTGGAATTTATATACACAAGTATTATTTACACCGGAAAGAAAGAACCCCAATGGCTGTCCTATAAAAGGAACATTCTATGTATCACATCAATATACAAATTATATGGAAGTCCAAAAAATGTGGAATGATGGACATGAAATTGCAGTTCATTCAATAACGTAACTAGACTTTAATTATCGATACTCATTAACACACCAAAATTAGAACTAATATACAAAATATATAATTAAATTCTTAGTCATAGAGGACCCGAAGAATGGTGGTCAAAGAATGCTACAATTGAAGATTGGTTTGATGAAATGGTTGGAATGGCAAATATAGTTAACAAATTTGGAAATGTGAGAATGGAAGATCTTCGGTAATTTTCACATGTCATAAAAAATAACTTTAATCGACATATTCTAATGTGTGTATTTGTAGAGGTATGAGGGTACCATTTTTGAGAGTCGGTTGGAATAGACAATTTCTGATGATGAAAGAATTTGGGTTTGTTTACGATTCATCAATGGTTGCACCTTTTTCGAATCCACCGCTTTGGCCTTACACTTTAGATCACAAAATGCCACATACATGTACAGGTAATAAATATATCTCTTAATAAAAAATGTAATTAATCTTCGTATAAAACAACTGAATATATTGCAGGGAATAATCAAAATTGTCCTTCACGAAGTTATCCTGGAATATGGGAAATGGTTATGAATCAACTAACAGTTAGTGAATATACTTGTGCAATGGTGGACTCTTGTCCACCAAATTTGAGTGGTGATGAAGTATACAAAATGTTTGTTACTAATTTCAAACGTCACTATCTGAGTAATCGAGCACCACTTGGACTATATTTCCACACTACCTGGTTCAAAAAACCTGAATATTTGAACGCTTTCAGGGTATGACAATATAATATATCGAAAATTACGAATATTAATTTATATTTTTGATGAATTAATTTATAAATTATAGAAATTCATGGACGAAATGCTAAAATTACCAGACGTATATTTCGTTACGAACTATCAAGCGATTCAATGGATGCGTCATCCAACACCGAGTAACCAACTTAGTCAATTCGAACCATGGCAATGTCATAAAAAGATTTTTGAACAGTCTGAAATAGCATGCAATTTACCGAACACGTGTAAACTTCATTCGAGAGTTTTACAACAGGATAGATATTTGATAACTTGTAACGAATGTCCCCCACAATATCCTTGGATAAGAAACGAATTTGGGTTAGATTAAAAGAACTGATAGGAATATATTATAATATAGATGGTATCTTATTATTTATATCAATGTTCATTATAAAAAAATATATATTTTGAATATTTAAAATGAAATTATCTACTGAATATAAAAACATTTCCAAACCTACAGAATGTACACGTTATCTGCATCTAATATAAACAATTCAGAGTATGTGAAAATAAACGATAATCATTAATCGTAATTAAATAACATTGCATTAATATAACAAGTATTAGCTACATAAATCAAAAGCTGTCTTATTTGTTTTCATTCATAAAATAAAGTATGATTTTTATTATAAAATACAATTGAAAATATTGCTTGTTGGAAAACTAAGTTGTAAATATGATATAACATATTTTTAGTGATAAGTAATTTCAGATATATTAGTTTTATAATTTATATTAAACTTTAGTACTAGTATTTCGATAGTTTAAAATTATACAAATTACTGGAAAATTGTGATTTATCATTAATTTCAAAGAAATTTTGATTAAGTGTTCTCTAGTTACACATGATACATGTATTTAAGGGTATAATAAAGTGCAATAATTAAGATTTAAATTTATTATTAAAAAATAAACGCTATAATATTGTAAGTGTTAATTATTTATACATACATTTCAGAAAAAAAAATATTTCTAAAGAAAAATCAGTGTATAAATGGAACAAAAAGTATAAGTTTCTTCATTTTAAATATTAAAATATTAATTAAAATTAAAAACATACAAATATTTACATTTGTATAAAGAAAAAAGTATATTAAAACTAAATACGATCATGCATCCTGAGCAATAAATGGATTTTGTATTGCTTCCATACCATCAACTGGACATATTAAAACAACTGAAGTACCTCGACATACTACTAATCCTAATGCTCGAGTATCGTCGACCAGTTTATAAGGATCATCGGGATCTAGAATTTTTTCTTATTAGTAATTTATGAAAAACAAAAAAAAACATATTGATTTAAATAACATTATCAAACCTCTTAAAAATTCTGTAGTATTATCTAATACTAAATTTAACAGTGGATCATATCCTTTTAATATGCCCGCTGCTTCTCGACCGCCGGCGAATTTTACTCTAATATTTTTCTCTAAATATTTACTTAAATCTAAAATAGATTCCTTCTTCCTTTTTTCTTTTACCTCTCCTTGTGATTGATTCTGAAATTTTGTTACAAAAACAAAATGAAAAAAAAAACTTTAACCAATATTTAGTATTTTTTAATCTTCTAATTTATCAAAAAATACAGCAAAAAAGTTTTTAACTTATATAAGCAAAAATCAAAATAAAATCTAATAAGTAGAAATAATTTACGATTATATTTTAATTCTCTCGATTAAGTACAAATAATACATTACAAAAAGAATTAAATCAAATGGTAATATAATAGAAATAAAATTTCATTTTTACAAAAATCTCATTACTCGTAGAATAAAGTATAATCTTAACGTAGCTAAAATATGTTATATATTTATATAAATACATAGGATATATTCTATTTTGCGGCTCCGACAGTAAACATAACCTCTAAATTATAAAACGTCCGAAAATTACGTTTAACTTTTAAGTTAATCAAAACTATTTGCATTAATATAATAAAATGTAAATATTATTAAACATATCTTCGTTCAACTTTAATGTATAAACAATGAATAATAGAAAATAAAAAAAATACGTCTTCTATGAACTAGTGGATATTTGACATGTAATGAATATATTGATTGGTGAACTGTTACAATATTTCTTAAGGCTTTTTTTAAGAATTGTTTATAAAATAAAATATTTAAATAAAAAAAAAACATTAATTAAACATACCTTGGTACGTTCTCCTTCGCGCGCAGCCATGCCGAAGCCGGTAAACGACGCTGCGTTTTATCCTAACACGCTAAATAACCGCCATGAATTAATAATATTTAGCAAACGTTTTTAATTTTTGCATAGAAATATATCCCAAATTAATTAAATTTTACGCGCATTAATATATACGTACACACACATATATATATATATATATATATATATAAATTTAATTTTAATCAATTCCTTATGTTAATTCAATGTTAAAAGAAATTAATTATTTTTTACACTACTTCATTTCTTCCCTGCAAAGTGGTTTGTAAATTAAAATAATTAGATAAATTTAAAATATTCATATTTTTATACCAATTCCGGCTTATCTCTTTTTATTGACCATCTAAAATCTTATAGAAACAGAATTACACAGAAATTGTATAACACTTCTTTTTTTCTAAATTATAAATATAAACTTTTTTTATAATATTAAAAGGAATTTAAAAAGAAACAAGTTCAAAATGAAAAAAAAAATATATTTTCGTTATATCAAGTCACGTTCGTAAATGACTCACATTAAAATCACAAATTTTCTACATCTTCATTACATAAAAACTGTATGTAATACATACAATTTATTAATGTTACATAATTAACTAAAACAGTGAACTCATATTTTAACATATACTTAAGGCAAAAGATACAGTATGAAAATGAACGATCACTGATAATAAATGAGAATATATCATATAATGTAGGTAGTATACAAAATTCTTATAATACTAAAATATTAAAACGACCACAATGTTGCCTCCAATGATAGAATCTCTTGTTAATTTTTTTAAATAGTCATTTTGCGTAGAAAATTAAGGCAATGTATACAGAAGGCGCAAGTCTAAGCCATTTTTTTCCTTCTTTTTTTCTTGTGGGCGGTAATACTTTCTTGGCCACTATCGTCTTCACTAGAACTTCTCGATGAACTTTCACTATCGCTGCTGCTGGAAGAGCTGCTATTGCTTGAACTATCGGAAGCTACACCAGTATCTTGATTTATATCTATGGCACTCGCCAATTTTGCTAAGTCTTGCTCATTAACTAATAAAGCTCTATACCATTTTTTGGATAATTTTGGTCTTCCTCGAACTGTTTTATGCCAAACGATAGGAAAATTAGTTCTGCTGCAAAAGTTCTGCGTCACCGCCACGGTGTCGTCCAAATTAAGAACGACATGCCACCAACCTCCGGGCACGAATACTGTTTCACCAGGTTTTTGATAAATTTCAACCTGGAAAACAATGTTTCAAAGATCATCTTAGTTTATTAACAAATAAAAATATAAAATGAGATTTTTTTAACCTACTGGTTTATATTTTGATGGCCACGAATCTAATTGAGTCTTAGGATAAATTAAATTAAACCATGTAATAGCTTCATCGCGCTGTTTACCTCCAATAACACCAGTAACCTTAATAAGTTCTCGAGGAGTATCTGTAGGGAAGAGGCACCATCTTTTATGACCAAATACGAGAGCGTTCCAAGCACTAGTTCCTAAGGGATCGATATGTATACCAGTACCAGATCTTTGAGGACCCATCACAAACCAACGATAAGGAGGTCTACGCTCCTCACCACAATATTTAAATAAATCATCTCGAAAATATACTGGCACTTCATAATCCGCCAAAAGTTTCTTTCTCCTAGGATGTTCACCAAAACTACTATCGAATATATATAGAGGACTATCATCTATTGTATTTTTCATATATTCGATATAATACTTCATCTTCATTTTAACGCTATAACCCTCATTGTCCTCGCCGCATTTAAATTTTTGATTTCTATATTTCTTTACTAGTTTATCGAGTGTCCATTTGTGATTGGCTCGCCAATCTTCTTGGATTCCAGTGATCACAACCGGCTTATAAATCTTTTCATATCTATCAATAAATTCTTGTTGGGACACATCGTTAATATTTATTCTTTCTACGTTATCGTAAAATTGTAAAAACCTATCAAAATTATTGGCAAATCCTAGAGCAGACCATGACAGTTTATCGTGTAGTTCTGCAAAATAATATTGAATAACAACTAAATTATATATTCAAAGAAGACGTATAATAATTTGAAACAGATTGAAATTTTCTTCCTAACTTTGAATTTATAAATAAAAAATATATTTATATTTAAATCCAGTAATAAAAATTTCCATAAAATTGACATAATAGAATGAAACAATAGAATTTTGTGATTAAAATAAAAAATATAATAATACTAGTATTTTAGAAGTAAAAAATATTGAAGTATTTCAAATAAAATGTGATGTGAACAAAATATTTAAATATAGACATCATATACCTACGCTTTATAAATAATTGATATTAATCGTTACTAGATTAAATCGTCTGCAAATTTCAGGCATTAAAGTTTATAATTCCACATAATCTTCTTATAATACGAACATTAATCTTTTCTCTTTATAAGTTGTTTATCCAAAACTACCAAATGAAATAATTTATTTTTTTATATTCTTACTAGAATCATAAATTTTGTCCAAAACTTTTTTTATCGATAATATTTTTAAATAGTTTTATAATATTCCATATTATTGAAAAGTCGATATTGCATAGGACTGGTTTTTAATTTCGTACTCATATTCTAACTTGACTTATCAATTGTATTTTTTAAGCTGAAATGTATTATTTATAAACTTACGCTAACTTAAAATTTATTACAAAAATTCATGTTAAAAAAGCAATAAAAACAAATATGTATACTGTGCGTGATCAACAGATACATACATAATATAGTAAATATAATTAAAAAGATAATAATATATAAAAAATATGTCGTCGATCACTCGCGAATGCATGCAAAATATAAGGTAAAAAGAAAATTTTACAATTTTCGCAAAATGCCAATGAGCAATATTTATACAATCGTACTGATGAGTAATATATTGACACGGAGTAGCCGTTTCAACCTATTAATCGTCCCAATTTTTTAACATAAATATTGATTTAAAGGAATTTACTTAATATAGTAAACCATAAAATCGATAACGACAATTTCAAAATTATCTGGATATTGCCGACGAGCGAACGCTAAGTTTTCATCAAATTTTATAAATATATTTGAAATCTATATTTAAGGATTCGCGACGATGGCCTTTTATATTCTACAATGCGCAAAAAAAGGTTTAAAAAAAATAATTGGATAACGATTTGGAATAAAAACTTTTAATAAAAGGGCTAAACATTTAATAATACAAAATAAAAAGGTATCGCTTATTAAATTAAAACGTAGCGAACGCATTTTTCAGACGTCAAATGGCCGTTCGACGTTTCCATAGCGATGGAAAATTAAATAAATCTATTAGAAGAAAGGATAAAAAGGGGCGCGTATCGGAAGGCGATATGACGTGAGTCGGCTTTTAAGGTTATGTCGAATAGTCGACGCCGTCGAATGACAGCGAAAGAAAAGAGGAAAAGAGAAGAGAAGAGGACTACGTGACGAATGACGAATGACGAATGACGAACGACGAAAGAATCGAACGGTGCGCGCTCAACGAACGAATAACGGAAGAAACGATCGAAACCTGGTCTCGCTTTGCGTTTCACTTCTTTGATGCGGCGTCGCGTTTTATGAGGCAAACGTCGCGGAGGCTCCATCCGACCGCAAAACGACCGTCGACTACCGGCCTCCGTCTACCGACGTCACGGCTGCCAACATTACATTTATCACGCTCTCGATAGATACAAAACTTACTAAAAATACACACACACACAAACATATATATATATATATATATATATATATATATATATATATATATATATATATATATATATAAATTAGATTCAATAAAGAATTGTAAAAATTTAATGCCTAACAAAAAATAAATAAATTCTGTATTTGATACGATACATAAGTAAAGTCTAATTTAAATTTATAAAATATAAGATAAAAATACTGATAACTGTAATGTTTAATATATTACAAAGATAAAATAAATATATGAAGAAAATTTTACGGTCGAACTCGATCAATCGGATCAATTAGTTTAGGATAAACGAACATATTAAGAATATCAACGGAATTAATTTATAATCCAAAAAGATATAAGCGTTACAATAAAAAAGATGGAATAATTTCGTATAAATATATATATCGATAAATGCATACGACAAATATTGAAAAACAAACTTGATTTTTTGTTTTTCAACAAATGTAAATAAATTTATTTTCATAAAAGTTCACATTGTTTAATCTATTTAATCGTTGACAATGTGGGTTTAGAATTTAATTCTTTGATTTTTAAAAAGTTTCAAAATATGTGATATATTTTCATTCTTTATTTTAATCGCCCGTACATACGAGCGTACGCGATACGCGCGTACGGTAGGAAATAAAGTGATTAAGTTTAAGAACAAATATTTGAACTTGAAAATTACATTTCATCGATATTATAATCGCAACAACGCCGACGTAATATATTCGAATCTCATCTATCTAACAATTGGATAAATTTCGATTTAATAATGAATAAAAACGGAACGACGGTTCAAAATAAACAATGGTCGCGCTTTCGCATCTTTGGAGCGATAGCGGCCGTTGCGGCGTCGGCGCGACGTTCGTAACGGTCGCCGGGCTCGCGCGAAAGGGACGAACTCGTACGGCGCGAGCGGGACGGCGATACGCGTTCGAGGTGAAAAGTGAGGAGAGGGCGCCGGCGGCGGCAGAGGGGAGTCGGCAGTCGCGGGCGGAGCGCCGGCCGATTCGTCGTCGCCGTCCCGATAATTGTTGCAAACGTCGCCCGACCGACCGCCGACGGGTCTCCCGGCCTCGTCTTCGTCATGGAGAACGCGGCCTTCGCCATCCCGATGGGGGCCAACGTTAACATCAAACGCACCGACGGTGAGTCACCGTCGCACACTCCTAGCTGCCGCGCCGCACACATGCTTGCGCACACATACGCGCGTTCTCTCCGGTGTCCCGGGGGCTACGCCCCTCGCAATCCGAGATCGTGGACCCGTTGCGCAAAAAGAGATCTACGGAGATCGGCGCGACCCGGCGACGGCGCGAATTCGTCGCGCGCTCTTATACGATCTTCGAACGAAATCGCAAAACTTCGATTCTTTACAACTTTGCGTTCGAATTCGTCGCTTTTTTCAACGGATATTCGTCGACGTCGCTTCGTTCGAATTCGACGAACCGTAGCGCAAAAGTTGCGGACCGAGCGCGACGCGGGCGAATTTGAACGCAAACTTTATACGCGATCGTTATTTATGAATATTTAATAAAATGTAGTAGAAATAGACGAACTCGAATGCGAGACGCGAGTCGCAGTGATATTAGATGAACGTAGTCTAAAACTTTTAAATAATATTTTTATTAAATATTGAAAAATAAACTGAAGAGAATCGACAGTTTAAAAATCTCGATCGTTCATCTTTAATTTCTATAATGAAATTTCGAATTTGACAAATTATCGTTTAAAACCGTTAGACCCGAGATCGAAAAATTTGAACGCAAACCGACAAATTATCGCAAAATTGAAATTTTTCAGCCGCTTCGTCTCGTTGAACCTTTCGACGTCGAATTCTCGCGTTAATCCTACAAAATCGAACGCGAGATATTACAATATTTTCTATTTATTTATTGTGTGTGTTTATCGAGAAATCTGCGAACCGACAGTTAAATATGCGCACTACCCACATAAATTAATTCCCGGTTTCTTTGCTATTTATCCGGTTCGTTATTTTTCAGGATTTTCTTTTTACATGAAAAATCGTCGCATCTATCACGAATCGGAAGAGAATTTTATTTTGTCGATATAAATCGAATCTTAAAAGAATGCAGGACGACGTATTCGATTCTACATCAATATGTACACGTTTATACTAATATTGTATATATGTGTATGTTTCTGAAATGATTCTTATCAATATTTATTATCGGTATTTTGAAAGAGGTAACGATCTTCATTAACAGTTTTGTTCTCTATTGTATATTTATTTATATTTTATGACGCGTATTGTTTGTTAATTTGAATAATATAGATTAATTTTATTATTGACGATAATCAGTTTTATATGGTTTGTTGCAATAATTTATTAAATATAAGACGTTAATTAAATAATATTAATATTTTGACATCATAATAAAATTTATTTTCTCTTGTAAATTATTGAATAAAAAGACTGAAAGAATTGTTTTTTTAATATTTATTGTAATTCTTATCTGTAAATATTTTTATATATATTTTGTGAATAATTTTCCATTTTTTTTAATATTTATTTCTATATTTTTTTTCGTCTGTCTATAAATTTAATTTAAATAAATGATGTAATTGTATTAATTATATTTATATGGCAATTTTTTTCTTATTTATTACAGACTACTTATTAGCAATTCATAAAATGTTTTAAATTCATTTATTTATATAAATGTTGATTATCCTATGCATACCTAATTATACAAAACACTGATTCAATTTTAACAGAAAATTTACAAAAAAACAACTTCATCTTTTTATCTTCGTTTCTTTAATTACTTAGGACGTATAAACTAGAAAGTTTTACATGTTTGCATTTATTCATTCTCAAGTTATAATTGCTTAGTAAAAGTAACGATTTTCTTATAAGAATTCCATGTTTGTACTAGTCTGCGTTGAAAACACTAGTTGATTAAAAAAACCTTTTAGTATTAAAGTTGATTTTTATGAAAATATATTTTTAGTGTATATAGTGCATGTTAAAAACCTTGTTTTATTTATCGTACTATTGATCGTAGTCGAAAATTAAAATTTCACCGCTAAAAAAGTCGATAAAGCTGACGACTCGTTTAACGATGGTCTGAAAATTGAATTAATCAATTCTGCGAATGAGCATTCTCGTGAAACGACACATGACCATGTTTCATACAAAATAATATATAATAATAATAAAGTGTGTGCAAATTCGCGTGCGTAACGCCTTCGATATTAATATTTTTGTTGACAAATTAACTATATAATATATATAATAATGTTTAATTTATACAGAGAAAAGATTTGACGTTTTAACGTTCATCCGCGATTCAAACACGTAACGGAAAAGTTAAATCAACGCGTGTGTATGTAATTTACCGTGCACATTTATCCGTTGCAAATCAGGGCATCTCAAACTTTCTATAATAAATATATGTGTATAATGATATTAAATTTATAAAATAATGTTACACACACTCACTCACACGCACACACACACACACACACACACATATATATATATATATATATATATATATATATATATATATTGTTAAATAGATTTAAAAAAATAGTTTAATGGCACTGCAACCTTTAAAGTATTCAGATTCCTTTTTCCTAGTTAGGTGACGTTGATTTATTTTTTTTATATTCAACCTTCAAATATATTTTTTATTTTTCGAACAACTAGATGTAATACTATTCTTTTTTAGAATATTTTTTTTCCTAGGACTCGATTGTGTTGTGTAAAAAATAATGCTATTTAATAGCTAATATTTCATAAAATGATTTTTTTTATGTTCAAAAAATATATAATAATACTAAACTCTTTCACTTTCTCTAAATCACGGAACCAGACATATCTGAAAATCTTCCCTTTCACTAAATCTATATTTAAAAAGTTATATTATACTACTACATACTAATAATATATACATATTGATACTTAATCTATTAATGTGTATAAGTTGAAAATAAAACTTTTAATCTGCATTTTATAAACTCTTTAATCTATATTACTTGCAGTGTCATACATAATAAATTTATTAAATAAACTTTGATTTTTATGAATAGTTAATTCTGTAGTTAACTCATTAAAAAAAGTTTACTTATATTTCATTAAATTGTATTATATATAAAAAAAAATAATTATATTTGACAATAAGAACACTTTAAAGAATAAGCAAATTTTATTCTTTATATAATTCATGTGACAACCTGTCATTTCTAATAAGTGCCTTTACTCTGATTTTTCATTAATTTATCATTGTGAATCACCAGGACTACGCTCAACCTTCATCTTTTTATTAAACTACTTGGTGTGTGAAATATGGTATCGTAACAAAGAAACTTGTTTCCTCATGGCTTCTGTGACTTCTATTTTTGTCTAGATATGCAAAATAGCGTAAAAGTATTTCCATTTATTTAGTCAAGAAATTTGTATTGAAAAAAAAACGTATTACAAATACAAATTGCAAGAAATGTGAATATTTGTTTTATTCGTGTTTTTGATCAACAAGTGGAACTTTGTGCAAATTCCTATACGAATCTATATGTGTTGTTTGAAGTTATTTTTGATTATCTAATCAAAATTTAAACATTTCAACAAATATTAAGCTTTTGTACAATAATTTTAAAATTCTTTTCTTTTATAATTTAATATTTTGGTATATTGATTATACCATTGAATTATGTCATATATCAATATGAATAACTCAAAGAATATTAATTTTAAATTATCATATGTAAATATATGAAACTCTAATATAATCTAATATTCATAATAAAACCAACATATTGGCTTTGTCCTTTTTTTTTCTTTAATTGAAAAGAGTTTACTTATGTATTTTTTTTTATTACAACATTATGCCAAATTATGATATATAAAACCTTACACATTATTTTGAAATATTTACATTATGTTTTCATTATATTTATATACTAATACTATATAAAATGATATTTACAAACCATGCAAGTATTAAGCATTCTATTCGATTGTTACACAAATACATACAAAGTGTACATTGAATTGAAATTGTAAAATAAACGACGCATGACATGTACACTAATTGCTATTTAGTATGAAGTTTTATAACATTGATATAATTTGCAGAATTAGAAGATCATCCATACATGGAAGATCAGAAACGTTCACTGACAAGCCATCAATATATTGTCGCCGTTATGTTATGTTCTCGTTTTTATTCTCATTTTTTTTTCTCAGTAGTTAAAAAGAAAAGTCGATCGATTCTTGTAATGATAGCATGACACAATGAACTGCTATATTTTTATATATTTATATATATATATATATATATATATATATATATATATATATATATATATATATATATATATATATATATATATATATATATACTATATATATATATAGTATGGCAGCGGTCAGTTTGGTACGTTTTTCGTTTTCATGACGAAAACGTAATATATTGTTTTTGGGTTTAGTGTTGGGGGCCGCAAGTCCGCGTGGGAGCCGCATCGGCGGGAGCTCCTTATATGGACCTCGTCTGCAGCTGAGGGCCTTAGCAAGGCCGCAGGGGCGGACTCGATTCGCATTTATTGTATATCATAGTACCGATTTGTACGTTGATTTCTCCCTTTTCTAATCTAAAAAAATCGTTAATTGTTATTTTTTTACCTATACAATGTATGGTATCGAAAGCTAAATTGAAGTATAACGCAAAACTAAAATTTATATTTAATATATATATTAAATGTTTTATATTAAAAACATGAAAAAAATACATTTTCAGATGTCTTTTTTTTTATTTTATTAAAAAAATAAACTAGTTAACTTTCAGAACAATTTCATATTTAATCAATATATGTATAATTGAGTTATAAAAACATTTTTTTTCTTCATGTTTTTGCAAAGGTAATATAAATCATTTTAATGAAGCACTTTCTGACGATCGTTGCTATTCGTTGTTATTTTTTTTTCAAACGAATGATCATATATGGTTAAAATATTCCATGATTATAATGAGTTAAAAATCTTTATTGAAATTAATTCCTATGATGCGCTATTACTGTAAATAATCCGTGTGAATTGTTAAACATATTCGCTCGAGTAATTTACATTATTTATGGAACATACATATTATTTTCATTATGTTACGTGTTTTTTCATGGGATATTCAATTATGTTTGTAACACTATTAATATATATATGTGTGTGTGTGTGTGTGTGTGTGTCGAGTTTCTGTTTGAAACAACATATCGAAGAGAAATTCACTGTGAGATTGACTCGATTTTGGTTTATTTTAATTTTATGTTCATCTCGAATAATCATTTCGATCGATAATTTAACGTTAGAATTGTCGATATACTTTCGAATTTAAAATCGCATCATCAAACCGAATTCATTTTTCAGTTCGTTATTGTACTATTTTTTTTTCAGTAGTGTTTCGGTCTCTCCGCAAGACGCTGTTATTTCTCGTCGATTATTTTTTTTCCGAATTAAAATAGTCTAGTCATGTGTTAATTTATATTTGTATATTTATTATTGATTTATTATATATATATATATATATATATATATATATATATATATATATATATATATGTGTGTGTATGTATTAGACTGTTGAATTGAAATGACATTTAATAAACTACGTCCCTGGTCGTGGGCCGCTTCATCGACTTCGAGAACAACTCATTCGTTCACTCATTCAACTTCAAAATCGTCGAGTTGATTTCCTATGCTTAAAATCGATCATCGATCAGGATAATTGTCGTTTAATCACTTGTTTTTTTTTTTTTGCTCTTTCATTACATACCGCATATCCTGTTACTGAAATCAAATTATTTTGAGGATGTTATTGTGCGATTCCATATTTTGTATATTTTTAATTATTCAATTACGACATTTTTAATTCTAGATTAATATATTGTAGTGAATTTTGATTAATTAAATTAAATTTTCTTAATATATTTCATCTTGTATATTAAAAAAAAATATCCATTCATGTATACATATAATTGATCAATTTTTTATTAAATATTTACAATTTATATTTTTTTTTATAATTAATCTACATTTTTATTTCATTCGTGTTTTTAAGATCATTAATTATTCTTAACAAAAACCTAGTATTTTTATATAATTTTCTTTAAAAAAAATGATTATCACATCGTGACACATAATGGGTTAATACTCATTATGTATCACGATTCACATCTAAGCATCTTGAAATTTCATATGTACAATTTCTTTTATTAATTTTATTTTTCATTCATGCAACCTATCACAATTCTCATTTGAAACTTTTTAAAAATATATAAAATACGTAAAAAAAATACGATTATATTTTTACACAAATTTCTATATACCATATATATATATATATATATATATATATATATATATATATATATATATATATATATATATATATATATATATATATATTTTAAACTTTTCCCGCCAAAAATTTTCGCGAAAGAATTTAGCAGTTAATGGGTTAAGAGTCTCACAAGTTCCGAGTTTGAAATAAATAAAATAATATATCTATATAGCCGTTTCAAATCTTTCGATATAGAGTTTAAAGTTGGGCGTAAAGTTGGCGATTTAACCTCGCAAAAACATAAATCAACAATAAGAAAATTATAAGAGGCCAAGGCCTCCGACTAGCTGTAACATCTCCGATTTATTTCTTTAATATCATAATTTATATTTTTAAAATTAAATAAATATGTATAACATACATAAAATCTATAATTAAATAGTTTTAAAGTTAATTTATCAAAGATTGAATATAAAAATATTTCAAAGATTTCTTTCCAATTTACGATACAAAAGATAAATAATCTATTGAATTTCACAATTTCTATTTTTTAAAATATACATTATTTTTATTCGTCTAAACATCATTATCTTTATGATATCAATAAAGTTTGAAAATTTTGTATGCATTTTTTATCATTGCCTAATGATTTAAATAATGAATTTAATATCTCAATAAAAAAAAATATACAATCATTATTGAGATTACTCTTTTTTTAATTCTTAGATTAATTTATTTATTATGTTATTGTGTTTTTAATCAAATAATCTGTTTATCGAGTATTGTTTAAAAGGATTATATTTCTTATTATACATTTTAATTTGACTTTTATGAAATTATTCGTAAACGTTTATTTTTAATTTCTTATTTTCAAATATTAAAAATTACTTATCAATTATATTTTTTTGTATCTTGTAATTGTATTGAAGACTTCAACCATATTAACGTCAAAATATCAATTTTTTTTACATCAATTGTATTGTTGTAATGTCAAATAAAAAAATACTTATAAATGTTGTTTTATTATAATATTATTTATTTAATATTTTTTTTACCAACAAAAATAATAATACTACAATCTGTATCAAATTTATAAGTTCCTGAAAATCATTAATTTGCATTCGAATCTATAATACAATACGATTTATACTCAAGTCTATATTTCAATTAACCACTTTTGTAATCTTTTTTTTATTGTATAATTAAGAAGTTATGTATTCCATAATATATTATAATAATTTTATAACTGTTTATAAATACACACTTACAACTTATCTTTTTTTTTATACAAAAAATTTTTTTCAGCTATTATATATATATATATTCAACTTTTAAAAATTGTATAACATTTTTATATTTCGATTATAGATAAACAAACGCTGAAAAGACATTTTCCTTTATGATTTGAGCGAATCCGTGCACTTATAAAACGTTTTCGTTCAAATTAAACTTTCACCGTTTTTTGAGCTAATATGACATTGTGGTCGTCGAGCGTGAGTCACTGCGATTGAAGACAGTGCCCCGCTTTATACTTATATATATATATATATATATATATATATATATATATATATTTTCTTCTTCTCTCATCTGATCGTCTCCCACGTTTGTTTTGCCATTGATTGCTCTTTTATTATTATTGAACGCAACACCATATTGAAAATATGTACGGTTATTCGTACACTATATATATATATATATATATATATATATATATACATATTTTTTTACCATAAAATTAATAATAAAACGTTAATTAATTAGATCCGAGTGATTTTTTAATTATTTTTATTACAGGACGCATTCATTCAGCTCTGGTGTCCGCTGTCGATTGGGATTCCAGAACTGTAACAGTGGAATGGTTCGAAAGAGGAGAAACCAAAGGAAAAAGCATAGAAATAGATTCAATATTAGCGCTAAATCCTGAACTATGTACTCCATTATTTGCCACGAGTACGCCGAGTGTACCGATGCCAAACAAACTTACCAGGGTGAGTAAATGATAATTTCTCGATATTATTTATTTCTTGTCATAAGTATAATAACATATAATTTTTATTACATTGCATTTTCATTTTGTCATAAATAATGTCTGTTCAATATATGAGTAAATAAAGAAAAAATAAATATATGATATTAACAAAATACATGAAACATTGAAGAAAATGAGATATTGTAAAACAACTACGTTGTTTAAATTTTGTATCCACTCATTCATATATAGCGATAACTGTTATTTTTAGTTGTGACGTTATTCATGACGAAATGCAATGTTTATAATTTTACATTTTTTTTTCAAAGAATTTTATTCATTAAGGTATCCAGAAAATCGTCTTTCAGATAATTTCCAAATAGTAAATATACATATACTGGCATTTTATTTTTGAATTTGATACTAGATATATTCGTACATTTTCCGTTTTTCTGATTGATTATTTTCTTTTTTATACCATTTTATTATATATTTCTTTTTATTTCTTCAATGTACGCCGTTCAAAATTTAATGAAGCATTACAGGCAAATTTCTCCGTTCTATAAAATATGCTTTATTTTTTCGGAGAAAGTAATTACTTTTTAATTATATTATACATTTTTTTTATATAAAAATATTTTTACTTCGTGCCAAGTCGTTTCATGCTCTACAAAGCGATTTTAGATCAGTCAAAAACTAACATTGTAAAACCTTACGGGGTACGTAGCTGAGATCAAATTTATACTCCTTCGTATTATTTCCGTTATAATTTTTATATTTCCGATAAACTACTTTTTTTTTGTGTATTGTGAAAAATCTATCGATGCGATTAAATTTTAATACAATGTCGATGTAGAACATCAATATAAAAATTTTGAATATGTTTTTACTAGTTTTGAGAATATAAATCGGCACACGTAGGTGTCATGCGAGGGTATTGAAAGAGTTGCTAAATAAACAGGGGAATGAGGGTTGGCCGAGTCGGTTTAGTCAATAAATTTTGGTACCAGAGGTGTTCGGCACGTATTGTCCATCGATTTGATTAATTATCCTATATTGGAAGTAGAACAGTCCCTAGTTTTTTTCTGGCGAAACATTATCTATCAACTAGCAAAATTTTCCTACAGTGTCGTCCGTATCGTTGAACCGCGAGGCTGCCTCCATCGGCATGATCCATACAAATGTTCCCCTTCATCTACGATTTTAAGGTAAATAATCCCTTTTGCTTTGAATATGTTTGAAATTTGATACTCGAACTTGCTATATATAAGACATTTTGTACTATGCGTCTATGACGCAGTTCGCGATATATGATGTATGACGATGTTTGATCGAACAATATCCATGTTTTGCACTATGAAAAAAAAGTTATCTCACTCTATCAATCGTTTGCTAATTAATAAATTGATATCACAAAATACTAATATTCACGACGATAACGCGCAACACAATATGCGTCTAGACTCCGGGTTATTGGACTATACGAGTTGAACAAGAAGAACTCGGTATACCAACAACCCTTGAATGTGGAAAATTTGTACGGAGACGTTCTGTACCAGGCCCCGTTTTTGCTATTGATCCAAAAACTTCAGGTCGCGGATCGGATCGTTCACCTGCTGCTGGTGCTTCTAATGTAGCTGCTACTGATTCGGATCGGACAGTCGTTTCTTCAGGCATTCATGTTTATACGGTGACATCGATTCTAAATTTAATATGATCTCTATTATACAATTATCGTTGCGATTCCGATCTATAATTGATCCATATATTGCACAAAATTATCAGTTTTGTATACAGCGTATTCAACTTTTTATATTATAAATTCAGTAGTTTTATATTTAGATACTCTATTAATTAAAAGAAAAAAAAATATGAAAAGACGCACATGTAAAATAAAATTTACATATGATGTCATAAAATTTATTAAGAATTATCACATATAATTGAAAACGCTCATTTTTATGATTACCTGCAAACTGAATTATGTATTCGAAATTTATAAATTAAAACGTAACGACACACGTTAGTTGATGGATAATGTAATTACGACCATCTTAATAAATTTTAATTTCTTTCTACATTCAATATATGCATATATATATATATATATATATATATATATATATATATATATATATATATATATATATATATATATATATATATTAATGATATAGCTATTTTACTATGTCGTTCATCATTTTCATATTGAGCTTGTTTAACTTCCCTTTCCGAATTTTTTATTACATTCGCAGTATTAATTTTTCATCGCTATTTCCGTGAATCGACGTTCAACGTTTTGAAAACAATTTTATGCTCGATATGAATTTAAACATATCATTTATTCATATTTATGTCTAACATTTAACGCTTAATTGTAATTCTTTATGTACGATGGAAATTCATAATCGCGATCGTACCGGGCATTATTAGCAACTGTTATAACATTGAAGTTAACGCGTATAATTTGTATTTTATATCTTTTTATCACGAGCATTGTATCTAAAAAAAAATAGGCAAACCTACCTATTTATTAGTAAAATTTTATTTTAGCAAAATCATCGGCGTGACGTCTGAATTAGTGGTTTGCGTCTTTTTTTTTTTGAGGGAATTCAAATATTTCGATGATTTATTTGTTTATATATAAAACTATAATATTGAAAGACGTTATAGTCTTTAAAATAAATATAAAAAAAGGTCTCGATACAAAAGTAAAGACAGGGAATACTGACTTAAAATAATTTACTTTTTAAAAAACGATATATTTCTTTCAGTAATAAATTTGAATTATAAAGCATCCTGAATTATTTTAAATAACAATAATTTAATTCAATTAAATAAATTTCGTATATATTAAATGCAATTATATTATTTAAATTTCGAATCATTCTGTATTACATTTTGAATCACTCTCACATTTTTTTTTCATTTCTAGTTTCATGGATTTTGTTTGCCATAATGCACACTTTTGCCGTTCTATTTTTTCATATTTTTTTTTATTGTATAAACTTCGAAATAAAAAA